>OX465295.1:257146180-257482330 GCA_949987735.1 Leucophora obtusa | reverse complement strand
CGCAACTACAATATTAACTGTATTTCAGAAGCTATTAATTGTATTTCAGAAATTTTAAATGTATTTCAGAAATTATGGAATGAATTTCAGAAATTTATTAATTGCATTTCAGAAATAATCAAATCTATTTCAGAACTTGTTGATTGTTTATCATAGTTAATAGAGAAAAATTTCTAAATTGCATTACATAATTTTTTAATTTTATTTTTTAATTTTGTTTATTTTCAAAAACTCAGTTTTATAAAACACATAAAATATAACTAAAGAGAGATGGTTAAAGCTACCTTATATCTATAACAATAATTTTCAGTTTATGGACACGGAATTGATTTGTAATAAATTTTGTTGGAGAAGAAAAATAATTACGTTATAAAACCTTCAATAAATTTTCAAGGGAAGGGATGTATAGTACATACAAGTAAATGTATACATATATATATATGGGAACACAAGGATAGAAGCGGTTTTACCACTAACAAAAAGAAAATCACAAATAATATGATAAATGAGGATTTGTTTTGAACCTAATATATATTTGAAATGTAGTCATTGTTTGAATGATTACATGAAGCTTAAAATACAATTGATAGTTTCTGGAATACAGTTTGATAATTTCTGGAATACAGTTTTGAATTTCGGAAATACAATTAATAATTTCTGAAATACAATTGATAAAACTGAAATTCAATTGATTATTTCTGAAATACAATTGAGAAATCTTAAAAACAATTGATACAATTGGAAATGGTGTAGAGCGTTAAAAAGATGCAAATAAAATTATTTTTTTTAAAAAATTCAATTGAATAAAAAAAATATAATTTTATAAAAACATTTGAGCAATTCCATTTTATTTCAACGAACATTTTTTCGGTAGTGTCCGATTTTGATAAAACTTGGTGAATGTGTGTAGTAGTGTATGTATGTTCACAAAACGATTTTTAATTTTTTTGTTTTCGAAAACTGTGGCAACCCTGCAGCTTTGAAATACTGAAAATTGCAGGGTAGGCACTACACTTAAAATTTCATAACTTTTGTTGTGAGCAAGATATTGAAAAAATTCTTTTTGCGTGGGATTAGTGAAGTTTTTAGGTTTAAGAAATTTATTATTATTTTTTTTTTTTTAATTTTTAAAATTTAAAAAAAAAAAAAAATTAAAATTTATTTTTTGGAAAAAACTTATTTTTTAAAATTTTTATATTTTTTGCACAAAATGCCACATATGTGTTCTAAACATCCTAAAAATTTCAGAGTGGAATGCCTCCTACTTTTTGAGATATATTAAAAAATGTACTGGTATGTTTATAAGAAATACTCTCTTTTACTAGTTGCTACGTGCCACTGAGTTAATAAGTTAAGTTTGCTTGTATGCAATTCATTGGAAGCATTGTTTGTATTCATTGAAAATTGTTTTTGCTGATGCTTAAGAAGTTCCGTTATTTCAAAAACAAAACGATGAAAACGATTTAGATTTCTGTAATGTCTTTGCGTTGTTGAGTAGCTTTTTAATTGTTTATAGATTTTTGACAAGTCAACATCGTAGTAGTTTTATTCTCTGATAATAATTTTCAAAAACTATTTTATTTCAAGCAGTACACGTTTGTTCACAGATTTTTAATTTGCTTAAAATGCCTTTTGGAAAAGTTTGTTGTAATCCTTTCCGAAAAATCAAGCATAAAACAAAGAAAATAAAATGTGTTCGTAAAGTTTCGCAAAGTCTTAGGGAGCGTTTTCCACAATATTTGCATGGTCAATATATCTGTGCTTCATGTAGAATGGCTCTATTAGATCAAGCGAAGTCATTGATAAAGAAAAAGAAAAACGAAAACAATTTCGAAGATTTTGAAATTGACACGGTTGCAGGAACTTCTACATCAGCTTTAAAAGTTGCCAATGCTGATGAAAGTTTGTCTGAAAGTGATATTGGCTCACTTTCGGAAGGAACAACCGAAGAGGCTTTCAATGAAAAGAAGAACACAGCTTTTTTTTATTTGAATAAGTGGTTAGAAGCGCTAAATGAATCTCCCATTGAGTTTAAAAATAACTATTCTAAATATAAACAGGAAGAAATTTTAGGCAATATAAATTCCATATTTTGGAAAAACTTTTTAGTTTAGAAAATATATCCTGCGATGGTGAAGATATTTTAAACCAAATAAAAGAGATTTACAATACTTCTGAAGATGATAAGGATAAACAAATTAAAATATTAACATCTTTGCCACATTCTTGGAGTGTTGGTAAAATAGAAAAGTTCAACTACAAACTATATGGCTCGTAAAGCTAAAAAACTAATTTAAAATGGCGATTATTATTTTTTTTCGCATCCAAAAACACGATCCGGCCTCTCGACAGAGACATAATCTATAGTTGAAGATTTTTATAGAAACGACAAAAACAGTCGCGTTATGCACGGGAAAAAAGACAGAAAAAAAAAACAGAAGAGATTGATGCTTTGTAATCTGAAAGAATTGCATAATTCCTTTCAAGAAGTTTATCCAACAGTAAAAATTGGATTTTCAAAATTTTCAGAGCTGAGACCACAAGAATGTATTTTGATTGGGGGAAGTGGCACTCATATAGTTTACGTGTGTGCTATTCACCAAAATTCAAAACTTATGTTTATTGGGGGGAAAATCAAGGAATTGGCTGAAGAGGAAGTTATAGGTTTTCCCACTTACAAGCATTGGATTGCTCAAACTATTTGTAATCCAGCAACTGTACAATGCTATATGGGAAATTGTTCACTTTGTCCAGGGGATACTTACCTTAAAGATGCCCTTAAAAACGCATATTCCACTAACAACACAGAAAATATAACATACAAACAATGGGTTCAAGTAGACAGATCCAATCTTTTGACCATAACATCTCCATCTGACGACTTTGTGGACAAACTTTCTGAAGGAATGATAAAATTAATTTTTCATAGTTTTGTGGCAAAAGAACAGAACAAGTTTCTTGATGAGATAAAATCCAATTTAAAAATTGGAGAATTTTTGACTATCTGTGATTTTGCCGAAAATTACACATTTGTTATCCAAGATTGTATACAGAGCTATCATTGGACAAATTCTCAAGCCACTATACACCCCTTTGTGAAATATTTCCGAAATTTGTACAATTTATAAAAGAACATGTTAATGAAAACATTGACAAAATAATATATTTTTCTGACGGTTGCGCAGCTCAGTATAAAAATCGAAAAAATTTTGTAAATTTACTATACCATAAAACCGATTTTGATTGTGATGCTGAATGGCACTTTTTTGCGACATCACATGGGAAAGGCCCTTGTGATGGAGTTGGAGGTTCACTAAAAAGAGCAGCAGCTCTTGCCAGTCTTCAGCGTCCAATAGAAAATCAAATTGTAAATGCTACAGATTTATTTGAATACGCTAAGGGTTTGCCTAATATCAATGTAACATTCTGCACAAAAAATGAATATGAAGAAGAGGAAATAAAACTAAACACTAGATTTAAAAAATCTGTTGCAATTAAAGGAACACAAAAACTCCATTCATTCGTACCTATTTCAAGAACAGAAATAGCTGCCAAAACCTTTTCAAATTCAGTAGAAACTCCAAAACCTATTAAGATAATAAAATGCTTATAAATACTTTTATATTTTTTCTCATATCTCGAAAAGATTTCGCAATTTTCAAGGTATTTAGAACGTACATGTGGCTATTTTTATAAGAAAAACTTTTTTTTTCCAAAAAATGAATTATATTTTTGTTTACATTTTTACATTTTTTAATATATCTCAAAAAGTAGGAGGCATTCCATTCTGAAATTTTAAGGATGTTTAGAACACATATGTGGCATTTTGTGCAAAAAATATAAAAATTTAAAAAAATGGGTTTTTTTCAAAAAATAAATTTTAACTTTTTTTTTTTTTTACATTTTAAAAATTTAAAAAAAAAAAAATAATAATAAATTTCTTAAACCTAAAAACTTCACTAATCCCACGCAAAAAGAATTTTTTCAATATCTTGCTCACAACAAAAGTTATGAAATTTTAAGTGTAGTGCCTACCCTGCAATTTTCAGTATTTCAAAGCTGCAGGGTTGCCACAGATTTCGAAAACAAAAAAATTAAAAATTGTTTTGTGAACATACATACACTACTACACACATTCACCAAGTTTTATCAAAATCGGACACTACCGAAAAAATGTTCGTTGAAATAAAATGGAATTGCTCATTTATAGAAAATAAAATTATAATTTTATAAAAACAAAATCTTTTTATAAAAAAAATGCATAGCCGTGAACGGTATCGAACTCGAGACCTTCTGAGTTTAAACCTTATTTTAACAAATTATTGTAATTTTTATAAAATCAGTACTCTCACAGTGTATTATTTTTTGAACTGTTGTCAATATCTGTCTGGGATTTTATTTAATCCCAAATAAATGGAGATCTTACGTAGTACCCAAATATAATGCGGGATCTAATTTTATCTGTCATTTTTCTGGATAGTTTTAGATGTCAATCCCCAAATAAATTGCTGTTTCTAATTCGATCTGCCATTTTAATACTGAAATAAATTGCTAGATCTAATTCGATCTGCAATTTATGGGATAAATTAAGATCTTACCAAATCCCAAAATATATAACTGGATTTAATTCGATCTGCAATTTATCGGAAAAGTTAAGATCTTACGCAATCCCGAAATATATTACTGGATCTAATTTTTGATCTGTCATTTTTTGGATATATTTAGATCTTTCTTAATCCCCAAATATATTGCTGGATCTAATTCGATCTGCCATTTTTCGGATTAAATTAGATCTAAGTTTATCCACAAATATATTGCTGGATCTAATTCCATCTGCCATTTTTCGGATCAATTTAGATCTAAGTTTATCCCCATATATATTGCTGGATCTAATTCGATCTGCCACTTTTTCGGATCAAATTAGATCTAAGTTTATCCACAAATATATTGCTAGATCTAATTCGATCTGCCAAAATTGAGATCAAATTAGATCTAAGTTTATCCACAAATATATAGCTCTATCTAATTCGATCCGCCATTTTTCGGATCAAATTAGATCTAAGTTTATCCACAAATATATAACTGGATCTAATTCGATCCGCCATTTTTCCGATCAAATTAGATCTAAGTTTATCCCCAAAGATATCATTAGACCTCCCAATTTTGAGATATAACTTGATCTTAGTTTATCCCCATATATACAATGGGATCTAATAGGATATCATTGGATACACCCAATTTTGAGATCTAATTGGATCAGTTAGATATTACAGCAGATCTTAAACAATATCAAATTGGATATGATTAGATATTGCGCGAGATCAATTTTTTTTACACGGGCATACATTATGATATATGGTGATATTTCAAAAATATATGGTCATATATGGTACCTTATGAACAACATTTTTAATACAGTTCCAGATATGATAATATATGCTACCATATATAGTACCATATACTTTGATATATCGTATCATTTAAACAACCCGAGTAAAAATAGTTACATATATGTGATTAAGTTATATCTGTATAAATATACAGTTTCATCCGAAGAATGGCCCACAAATTTGAATTTAAAAACACATTTTAGCTTTGTAAAATTGTGTAAAAAGGGTTCAAAAAATAACCAAAAAGGGGTTAAAAAGCACCAAATTAATATTTTAAAATATTCAAGTTTAAATATAACGAAGTTGCTATTTAAAATTGTACTACAAACATTGTGAAAAAATGTATTTTTTGTATAGTTCGTATACTTTTTTCAACTTTGACAGAAAATTGAATAAAAATTGAAAAAAACGAGAACAAATACCAAAAATATAAACTGTACAAAAAGCACTGCCAGAAATCTGGAAAAACACTGTAAATACCAGATTTTTTTAAACGGGTATTTGTAAAAAATCAACGGGTATGGGAACAGAACAGATTAAAGGAATTGTAATTTTTAGTTTTTTTAAAATTGTTTGAGCAAAATCGGACTAGTGGTTCTCGAGTTATGTCAAAAAAAAGACCACCAAAGATCAAATCGATATATCTCGATTCCTAAGGGTGACCCAGCGAAACGCCGGGACACGTATAACTTCTTTTTTACCGATATAACTTTCCCCGGTAGTTCGAACCCTTCCCGATCACTGATCCCTACCATTTGTCTCACAGTGTTATCAATTTTTCCAAGAAAGTTTTGTGTTCATATTTGAACAAGCAGAGTAAGTTAGTTATTCACAAATTTTTACCGTTGACGACCAATGGGATATATATGTCCCATGGATTTTTTCGATGAAGTAGTTAAAAAAAAAATATTTTTGAAGGCACTTTTGTTTAGAAATGTTGGGTCGATTATCACGAATCCGCAAAAAAAAAATTACAAATTTTCCAGCAGTTTATGTTCGGTCGTCAAAGGGTTAAAAAGGTGGGGTCAAAATAGCCCTAGTTTCCTTTTCTATGCATAATAGAATCTGTGAAGAAGTTGAAGTTGTTTGTATGAATATAATAAAATTACAACTTCTTTATATCAAATCCAAATTTTTATTGGAAAATTTAAAAGACAAATTTGATATTATGAAAACATAAAACTTGATGTACAAAAATTAAAATTAATAAATAAAAATGAACAAAGTGAATATGTAGGGGGACACTACATTAGTCCCCCACCAGTAGCAGGACAAAAATAAAATGAAATAAAATTTTAATATATATGAAACGTTGTATTTCGTGTTTGAATTGTATTTGATGATTTGGCAGTGTTTTCAACGTGTGCTGGTTTGAGTAAGTCAATAGGAATAGTTTTAATCATCTTACCAAATTGTATTTTAAAAGCGTTTTGTTTTCTTTCAAGAACTTTAAAAGGACCATCATAGGGAGACTCTAAACCACCGAGTCTTAGTACCTTTACAAAAACAAATTTGCAGTTAAGTAAATCTTTTGAAACATAAGAACGAACGTTATTTCCATGATGTATTACTTTACTCTTAACTGATGTAAAATGATCCCTTAATTTTTTAAGAACTTCATCTGTGGTTGAAAAATTATTCACGTTAGTTATTAAATCGTCTGGTAATCTTAAAGTTTGACCATAAACTAGTTCAGAAGGACAACATCTAAGTTCTTTTTTGATAGTAGCTCGAATTCCTAATAAAATAATAGGGAGTTGTTCAGACCAATCTTTGATGTTATTACTTGCTTTTGAGCAGTTTTCATTTGTCGGTGGAAACGTTCTATCATACCATTTGATTGTGGGTGGTAACAAGATGTGTGTATCTTATGTGTACCTATTAATTTTGTTAAATCTGTAAATAATTTTGACGTAAATTGAGTTCCTTGATCAACTGCTATTTGAAGAGGAACTCCAAAACGAGGTATGTAATTATTCACAAAAGTCTTTGCAATGGTCTGAGATGAAATATTCTTAATTGGATATGCTTCGGGCCATCTAGTAAAACGATCGATTATCGTTAGTATATATCTATTTCCATCTGAAACTGGTAAATGTCCGACCAGATCCATATGGATATGCTCAAATCTTCCAGATGGAATACCTATTTTTTGAAGAGGAGATTTGGTATGATGTTGAATTTTCGATCTTTGACAATCAATGCAGTTTGTAGCCCAAAAATTAATATCTTTTCTCATCGAAGGCCAGAAATATTTACTTTGTATAAGTTTTCTAGTAGCTCTTACACCAGGATGAGATAAAGAATGTAAATTTTGAAAAATTGCTTTACGTAAAGTATGTGGTACATAAGGTCGATTAATTTTACCCGAAATATCGCACCATAGTTTTAAATTCAGTAAAGGTACCAGGATTTCCTGTAAATTATTTGTCGTCTTTTCACTAAAAATAATTTTTTGTAATTCGTCGTCATCTACTTGTTCCCTATGCAGTAATTCCAAATCAATATTATTAGTATTAAAAGCATTTAAATCTGGCAACTTGGATAGTGTATCTGCTACAGTATTCTCTTTTCCGTTTATAAAATATATATCTGATGTAAATTGAGCTATGTATTCCAAATGTCGGGTTTGGCGTGGGTATCTGTCTACTTTAGAATCTAAAACGTAAGTTAGGGGCTTATGGTCGGTAAGAATGATAAAATGCCTACCTTTTAAGAAGTGTCTAAAATGTTTTACAGAAGAATACATAGCTAAAAATTCCCTATCAAAAGTGGAATACTTACACTCAGCTGGAGTAAGTTTCTTTGAAAAATAAGCAAGTGGTTCAACATAATTATCTTTACTCTGTTGTAATACAGCTCCAATAGCTATATTCGAAGCATCTACCGCTAAAGTGAGATCAGCAGAACTATCAAAATGAGTCAATAAAGTTTTTTTTTTAATTTTGTTTTTAAAGATTCAAAAGCTGAGTTAGCATCATCAGTCCACAAGAGTTCTTTCGTTCGCGTTTTAGAAGCTTTCGTTATTACCTCATGAAGTGGTGCAAGATGAGTGGCAACCATAGGTATGTATCTGTGATAATAATTTATCATTCCTATAAATTTTTGGAGTTTGTTTATAGATTTAGGTTTTTGATAAGAAAGAATAACCTTAACCCTATCAGTTGAAGGTTGAATGCCTTCCCGTGAAATCTTATAACCTAAAAATTCGATATTAGATGCACCAAAAATGCATTTTGTTGATTTAATATTCAGACCATATTCATAAAGACGTTGAAAAACTATTCTAAGATGATCTAAATGTTGTTTTTCACATTCACTTGCAATCAGTACATCATCGATATAAGTGAAAACAAAATCTAATCCAAAGAAAACCTCGTTTATGAACCTCTGAAAGATTTGGGCACTGTTTCTGAGACCAAATGGCATACGCGTAAATTCAAACATACCAAATGGAGTCGTAATGGCTGTTTTGTGTATATCATCATTGGCCATTGGAATTTGATGATATGCCTTCACCAAATCAAGTTTTGAGAAAATGGACTTACTATGGAAGTCAATTGAAAGATCCTGTATATGAGGTAATGGGTATCTATCTGGTATTGTAACGCAATTCAGTCTTCGATAATCCCCGAATGGTCTCCAGTCGTTATGTTCTTTTTTAGGAACAAGATGAAGTGGGGATGATATATGAGAGCAAGATGGTCTGCAAATACCAGTATCAACCAAAAATTTAAATTCAGATTTAGCTACTTTTAACTTAAGAGGATCTAATCTACGTGGTTTCGAAAAAGGTGGATTCCCTTTAATTTCAATTCGGTGAACCGTTGTATGTTTAATCGGTCCCGAGTAATCAGGCTCTGCCATAATTGAAGGAAACTCATTTAAAAGTCATAAAAATTTTTCTTCTAGTGGTAAAATCTTAAGGGAATGTATATCCGAATATCCTAATGATCCAATAATTGAAGAATTAGTATTAGAATCCTTAATTTGCCTAGGTTTAATATCAATGATAATGCCATATTTATCAAAGAAATCGGCACCTAAAATCGGATTAGTAACATCAGCTAAAATAAAATCGAATTTAAAAGTACGATTGAGGCCTAGGTCAAGGGTTAATGACTTGGCTCCAAATGTCATTATAATGGAATCGTTAGCCGCAGAAAGAATTAAATTTGAGTTCTGTTTATATTCGTAAAACTTTGATGCCGGAACAACTGATACAGCAGCACCAGTATCAATTAAAAATTTTTGTTTATTTATGGAATCAAAAACAAAAAGACGACGTGATGGTTGTTTCAAAATCCCTTTATTTGTCGTCGCAATAATGGGACGGTTTAGTTTAAATTTTGAGTATTAGAACTGGGGACAAAGTCACAAGGAGATATACATTTAAGAGCTTTGTTACCAATTTTTCTATGATACCAACATAATCTACGTCTTCTACTGGGTATTGTAGTATAATTGTTGTTTGAAATGTTTTTAATTTCAGATACTTCAATTGATAATTTATCTATGTTCTCAGCCAAATTGGATGTAATCTTAATTAAATTTTCAAACAACTGATTAGAAGATAGAGAAGTGGTTGATGAGCAAACAGAAGATATTTGAGGTTTATTTGAAAGTTCGTAAATTTTATCGGCTAAAATTAACTTTTCATTAAAATTTGTTATATTCGAAGTGCATCTGAACAGTTGGTGGAAGTTTGCGCATCCACAACTTAACTAACAGATCATCATTTATCATTGTACTAGAAATAGCAAGAGAACTTAAATCGCGAAAGAACTCAGATGGTTTTCTGTCACCGATTTCATATTCATTGAGTAATTTTTCAAATCGAAGATCTTCACTTATAGAGAAACGTTCAAGAATAGTTCCCTTAAGATGATCATACTTATTTTGTAAAGGTGGATTATGAATAACATCAACTATTTTAATAAGAACGTCCTCAGGGAGGGATGTAACGACTAGCTGATATTTTGTTGTATCGTCTACGATGCCCTTTAAAGCAAATGTAAGTTCGGTTTGTATAAACCAAGTTTCGGGACAAGAAACCCAAAATGGTGATAACTTAATTGAAATATGTGTAGCATTTTGTGAGTGGGTAGTGTTAGATGAAAGTGTACCTCCGGTTGGGGCTGTTTGTGCATCATAAAAGTCGGAGTTAGCTTCGTTTGAATTTAAGGGTAAATTGTTTTCAGTCATAGAACGCGTGATAACCATTTTAAAAGTGCGTATTACTGGTGAGAGATTAACAGAAGATAAAATTTGCAATGAAACAAAGCAATAATAATAAAAAAAATTATTTTAATAAATTTTCGCAATTTAATTTTAAATAAAACGGGATGATGATGTTTATAGGTATTATTTAAAAGAATTTCGACTTATCTCTTATAATTTTGAATTTTCAATCTTTGGTTCTGGAATATTTTGTATAATTTTTGAATTTCGTTATTCGTATAATTGATGCATCCAGAGTTTGAATGATGATGTCAAAATTGATGATATAGATGATAGAGAGATGATGTTGTGGAAATAGTTACCAATATCAATTTGTTTGTTTATCTTTATATTCAGATTTATCTCAAAATTAATTTTGAAAATTTTATATGAGTAGGATTTCAGCTTGAAAGATTGTATTTTGACACATATGCAGATTAATATTTTATTGTCTTTTATTTTATAAGCGGCAGAACAATTTTGCAATTTCTTGATTTGTATAATAATTCATAAGGTTCTTTTTATTGAAGCGGGATCGCCAATGAAGTTGTTTGTATGAATATAATAAAATTACAACTTCTTTATATCAAATCCAAATTTTTATTGGAAAATTTAAAAGACAAATTTGATATTATGAAAACATAAAACTTGATGTACAAAAATTAAAATTAATAAATAAAAATGAACAAAGTGAATATGTAGTGGGACACTACAGAAGTTCTAAATTTTTTTGCAGGAAATGCAAAAATTATATGCATTTTTTGGCAATATTTCCTAAGTTTCAGAAAAAGTTACAAAGAGATATGATTATAGTACGTCAAAATTGAAAAAAATTAAGTTATTAATTTTTTTTATTATTATAAAATATTAACCTAATTTTGATGTAGTGTATAATTTCTATTAAATAGTGACAAAAAATTTGAAGCAATAATATAAGAGTAAATGTGGAAACCCTAAAATTTTACAAAGTAAAATATAAAATTATAATTTTTTTTTACAATATATAAAATTCATAAGGGAGACAGAAATAATAAATAAAATAAAATAAAATTTTCCAGAGAGTTAAAAAGTATAATTTTTAAGTTTTAATCAGTTTTTAGTGCATTTTGATCATAAATATAGCTTAAATTTAGTTTTTTAGAAAAAGGATATATGGGAGATAGTCATGTCCCTGCACCGAATGAAACGAAATTTGACACAGAGCTAAAAAGTATAATGTTGGTTTTTAATTTTTATCTAAAATTTAAAACTTGTTTTTTCGGCATTTTTAATTGATTAATTAGAAATTTATTAATTCAGTTCGAGGTTAATTTCCTTATTATAAATTAACATAAATAAGTACTTTTTTCAAAAACTTATATTTTTCTTCATCAGGATACTCTCCTGACAAATACTTCACAGAGTTTTTGCTTTAAAAAAAAAGCATATATTTATTATGGTTTAAAACCCATTCCGAAGGGAGTAATTCTTTGTGGTGTAATGAAGGAAGTGATTCATTTAGAACTCATTCCATTTATTTTTGCTGGGATTGTGCTTTTTTTACAACAACACATAATTTATTGTGAAAACACAATTCTTCAATAATAAAGGTGCGCATCGGTATTGATGATTCGGTATCGGTAATTCCAATATAAATGAAATACCGTTGCCGATACCAATACCGAAACAAACAAAACATCGATACCAATACCGTTATTCGTTTCAGTTGCCAACCTTGAAAAACTTAAGCGGTTAATCGATCTAT
Organism: Leucophora obtusa; assembly: GCA_949987735.1. NCBI lineage: Eukaryota > Metazoa > Arthropoda > Insecta > Diptera > Anthomyiidae > Leucophora > Leucophora obtusa. The sequence goes on along the minus strand of OX465295.1, from coordinate 257,469,976 downwards.
TTTAAACGATTATTCGAGTCCAATAATTTTTTTACTTTTAAATTATTTGTTTCGAAATTAACCGAAATTGAGGCAATTAATCGAGGAATAGGTTAATCGATTAACCGAATTGGAAACATTAACTCGTAAACAACAACAAAACATACGTATTCGACGGAAGTTCTACTTTGTGTCGCTTTTGTGGATTGGGTAAATGATCTTATTTTTATAAATAGATTAATAGCCTATTAAATTAATATTAACTTACATCTCAAAAACTTGATCTTGCAATATAAACTTGATTTCTAAACCACATAACTTTTGATAAGATTAAAGTTATTTGACGATTAAGTATTGCTTTATTTACCTGGTAGAATAATAATACCAAATGTCCAAAAAAGTTCCATCCAACATAAGATTTTTTCTCTATATTTGGTTGGTTGAAATTCTCCTAGATATGGAAATACAATGCCCATGGCGCCAGCTACACTGTAAAAAGAACATTACAATAATTATTTAATATTATATAAATTTTCAGTTTTTCTCTATAATCCATAATTTGTAAAAACGCAATCGGTTATAAAGCAGCCAAGTTATTACAATATTCCCCGGCAACTGATGTGTCGCAGACAACTTAATCAAGAAATTCGGGTCCAAATTTTAAAGAAATTTTAAAAAATCAACGATTGGACTTTAAGGTTTTATTAAGAACCCGGGTTGGCAGGCAATACCGCTAAAATACCGTTATCGATTCAAAACCCTTTCAACTGACTACCGTTACCCCTAAAATACCGTTACCGAAATACCCGGAATACCGTTATCCTTAAAATACCGTTACCGAAATAACTGAAATACCGTTATCGCTTAAATACCGATACCGAAATAATTGAAATATCGATACCCTTAAAATACCGTTACCGAAATAAATGAAATACCTTTATCCCTAAAATACCGTTACCGTAATTTTAAATTTTCTGCTTTTGGTAACTGCACGTGGCTATTGAGTATTTTTCATACATTAAGTTGATAAATTTGTTTTGTTTTTATTCTCGTTTGCTTTTTCTAAAAAAGTTTGCGGAATACACCGAAATAACTGACTATCGTTAACCTTAAAATACCGTTACCGAAATAACTGAAAAACCGTTAACCTTAAAATAACGTTGCCGAAATAAATGAAATATCCATACCCTTAAAATACCGTTACCGAAATAACTAAAATACAGTTAACCTTAAAATACCGTTACCGAAATAAATAAAATAGCGTTACCCTTAAAATACCGTTACCGAAATAATCTAAAATAGCGTTACCCTTACCGATAACCGCATGGTTTCGGTTACCATCCATGTTAAGAACATATTAAAGATTAAAAACTACAAAAATTGTAGGAAATCCTTTTTCAATTTGGCTAGGACAGAGATTTAATTTCAGCGGATTTCGAGAGTACAGCAATTTTTTGGCATTTATTTAGATTTTAGGGAAATTTTTTTTCTTCCTTTAATTTCACATGATTTTGACCACAGTATAACAACACAGGATTAGATATTTCAATCCTTAAAGTTATGGCAAAATAGAAATACATTAAATTACCCCTTTGTAAGGTCAAAATTCAAATTTTAGGAGATTTTAATTTTTTTGAAACATATTAATATAACAGATATTTTTGAGTGAATATTCATGAAACTTCTTGATATTATTTTTTTAGACCTAAGACGGTTAACCCGTCTTTAATGCACAGTAGCAGTCGCGTTTTCTCACATCGAGAAAATGCGATTAAGTTTATATATTGTTCCACACTGCTTTGAACACATTTAAAAAAATCATTTAAGAGTTGCAACTATTTTTTATTCCGAAATGTTTACATATTTACGATTAAGGCCCATTAACTTATCTCGAGCAGTTAACTTTTACTTAACCATGGGTAACTAACCAATACATAGCTCGGCTAACTTATCTAAAAGAATGCTTATTTTAACACTATGTAGTAGGGCGGGTCGATTTAATAATCGCCCATGGCTCAGTGAAAATCGTATTCTAGGGATCAAAATAAGAAACTTTGCCGAAGGAACCATACCTCTAAAACGAATTCTACTACCCCGCAACTGTTGACTTTTATCCCGTAGGGTCAAGTTTTGAAAAATCCCACTTTGACCCATTTAGAGTGCCCCAATCGAGTACAAATGTATGACCGACCCCCACTAACTTTGGAGGGCCGATCCACCCATGCCAGTGGCACACCCCCTGGAACTCCCCTGGGGGGTTCCCCATACAAACATTTTAAAAAATCACCATTTTTGGCACTTTATTTTATTATTTTTTATTTATTTTATTTATTTTTATTATTTTATTTATTTTTTCTCTTTAGAAATTTATTTAGTCAGAACATATGTAAATGAAAAAATTAATTTAACTTAGTAATAGAAAAGAAAATAAAAAAAATTACTGTTTGAAGTCTTTTTTGCTTTCAAGTCTGGGCAATTTCGCACGCCTCTCTAATGTCGTCACCATAACAGCCTCTACATTTTCCGGTATAACTCGTTTGGAAACGCTAGCTAGCAACTTTGTAGCGAAAGCCGAAAATGCCCATTCTGCCTTGCTGGTCTTATCGAATTTTTTCAATAATTTTTATTCTTTGTAATTTACTTGTAAAAATTGTATCATCTTTCTTTGATTTGAAAATAATTTAAACAGAAAGTGATATTAATTTATGATCTTGAGTCAAACTAAAATAACATTCATTTACTTAAAATAACAGATCAACTAAAAACATTTCCCCCATTCATCTGAAACACATTGACAGGGCGCAGCCCCCCCCCCCCCCCCCTAAACTTTAAGACACGCTAACAACGTAGCGGGCTGCGCCCGCTAGTTTTATATACTTAGATTAACCCATTTTTCGGATCGTAATTGATATTAGATCCAAGGAGGATCTAAATTAATACTGAAAGGACCACCATTTTTCGGATTAAATTGTATTTTAGGCTATATTAAAAAAGATATGTTTGTATTTTACAACATCTAACTTTTTTTACTCGGGTATTTTTTTTTTTCTGTGCGCGAAACTATTAAATAAAAATTCGAATCCAGGAGGTTATGATTTTTTATACATGTTTTTGTTGTCATAATAACATTAAGTCTCTTATAACTCGTTGAGCTTTAAAATTTTTCTTGGCTGATTCCGCAATGCAAAAAAATAAAAAAAGTGTTTCAATAATGTTTAATTCTACTCATGTAAAATAGAATTTGAAGAGTTGAGTTTGCAATAAATTCTTGTGGAACCAGTTTTGGAATAGGTGGATTTGAGAACCGATTTTTTCCGTCCGCTTTCATTTTAGTTAAAGATTTGTAATTTTATTTTTTTTAATGTATTGTGCGGCCCTTTATAATTTTTGTAAAACCACAATATGGCCCTCGGTAACAAATCAGTGCCCACCCTTGGTATATAACATTTACGTTAAGTAACTTGCTTTTCATGTTGAAAAATTTTACTCTTTAAAGGCCTGAAAGGCCTGAAATCGTAAATTAAAATGTGAAAATGAACAATTTTTATTTATTATATTAGAAAGACAAAACACAACAAATACAGATAGTCACTTTTTCACATGAAAATTAATAATCTTGTTCAAGTGAAACTCATTATCGTGAAAAATAGTCTTTTATATGGAATATAACAGATTTTCACGTGAAATCGAAATAACTTACTGTGCTTTTCAACTGAACGCATGTCGGCAAAACTTTCTAGGAAGTAACGCGCATAAATTACCTTAAATGTGAAAATGTATAACCGTTAAGTTTTCAACGTTTATCCACGCTTAAAGTTAACGTGCATATGAAAAGTAATATGTAAGTTTTAGGACGAAAACGCATTTTTATTTATTCCTGCCAAAAACGCTTAAAATAAAATTTGTTGATTTTAACAAATTCTTTTGTTAAATTTAATAAATTTAAATTTAAGTAAGAAATTAGTAAAACTACAGTTTTATTTATAATTATACTGAGTCGTAAATTTTGTTCAAATTTAGGATCTCGGGACCCTCCCCGGTCCCAGTCCATATCATCTGAGGGCATATAAGGGCACTACCGTGGAGCAAACATTTTGTCCGTGTTGCTCTATCTCGCTTAGTTTTCGAGATATGGGCCATTTTATGAAGTGGGAAATATTTATTAAAAATGTCTGAGGGTCGATTTTTGGTTAGAGATAACCCCTTTCGCTGGGGTATTATTCGGTTAAGGGTAGTCGAAATTTTCGTCAATTTTGCTCTATCTCTTAGTTTTCGAGATATGGGCCATTTTAAAAAATCGAGAGGGAAAGAAATGGGTCCAACCATTCGTTCGTTGGTGGATTATGTTAATGGATTAAGTTTATGTGAATAAGCCCCCAACCTTGCAGCTACTAAAGGACAACATTCAAGAAGAAATTGATCCTATACCATAAGAACCACTCAACAAAGTTGTGGAAAATGCTATAAAAAGAGCACATTGTTCTCATTTAACTGACATTATTTTTCATAATTAATGTAAAAAAATAATATAAAATAAACTCATTAAATTTTTTGTTTTGTTCATTCCATTCAATATTTATTTCAAAAACAAATCATATAGTTACTTTAGCCGCACTCTGTATAATAAAAATGTAATTAAAAATTCAACTTGTTTTTGCCTTGTATGCGCAAATTTCTCAAATCTGATCTTTATTTTAACGCAGATTATGAATCAGCAATCGAAACTTAAAAACAACTTGTGGTGTATGAATTATTCGCGGTTTTTGAAAATTCAAAAAAACTCAAGTTTTTTGAGATATTCTCCTAATTACCTGTATACGGTGTTATCGAAAAATGCAATTTGTTATACTTTTGCAATTTACTTACCAAGGACTTTCATTATATATAACACTGATTTTAATTTTAAAAAGGATAACAGATATCCTTGCAAATTAACTTAAAATTTGACATTTTTTAACATTTCGCTATTATTTTATTTAGATTGCTATAATTTTATTGCTACTAAAAACCCTACCTCACATAAAAGGACATTCCACAGATATATATTATTGCAAAAAGGAAATTTTCATATCGGTAAATATAAGAAAACATCCTGATCGAAGTTGATCCTTTTTTGTATGAAATTTTCAAATTTCGCGAAATCCGCGACTCCGATTTCAATTTTGATTTCACCTAAAAATATATTAGATTTGATATGTCGCGATCATAATAATTATATTTAATTTTTCTCATTTTTTCCATTATTTTTAATTAATTAAAAATAATAGAATAAGTACAACCTCGAAACTTCAATTGCGATGTGCTACCTCTAAACAAAACTTTTTTGGTGATTTTTTTGATCAGACCACATTTTTTTTCAAAGTGGCATATTTGTAGGGTTGTGGAGCGTGAAAATTCCATATATATATTTATATATGGTGTTATTTAAGCAATATATTAGCATATATGGTGCCATTTAAACCATATATCATTATATATGGTGCCATTTAAACAATATATGGCCATATATGGTACCTCATGATCAAAATTTTTAATATAGTTCCGGATATGATAATATATGATTCTATATATAGTGCCATATATATTTATATATGGTGTTATTTAAGTAATAAATTACTATATATGGTGCTATTTAAACAATATATATTCATATATGGTGCCATTTCAACAATATATACTCATACATGGGACCTCATGAACAACATTTTTAATACAGTTCCAGATATAATAATATATGATACTATATATAGTGCAATATAAATTGATATATGGTATCATTTAAACAATATATTACCATATGTGGTGAAATTTAAACCATACATTATGATATATGGTGCCATTTCAACAATATATGGTCATATATGGTACCGTATGAACAACATTTTTAATACAGTTCCAGATATGATAACATATGCTACCATATATAGTACCATATACTTTGATATATCGTAGCATTTAAACAACCCGAGTAAAAATAGTTACATATAGTCATATATGTGATTAAGTTATATCTGTATAAATATACAGTTTCATCCGAAGAATGGCCCGATATATTTTTATCAATTGTTTATCAATTTTTATCTAAATGTATCAGTTTAGATCTGACCTGATTAAATTATGTGTTAATCAGATGAAATTGTATCAGATTTTTGACCTGATACAATTTTATCGGTTTGATCGTAATTGGTTCAATTTTATATAAATAAAATATAATTTACCTTATACAATTGTATCAAAGTTTTAAACTGATATCAGGTCAAAATTGGGATATAACTACCCGTGTAAAAAAGATCAGATCTGGCCAGGTCTCAGCACATCTTACCAGATCTAATTAGATCTCAAAATTGGGGACAAATTTGAGATCTAATTAGATCTGATCAGATCTAGGCATATCTGGCCAGATCTTCGTAGATCTTACCAGATCTAATCAGATCTCAAAATTGGGGACAAATTTGAGATCTAATCAGATCTGATCAGATCTAGGCATATCTTGCGCATTTGTCCAGATCACTTTAGATTTAAACAAATTTGGCACTAGATCTTATCAGATCTTGCCATAAGGTATTATCACATATGCCATATCTGATCATATTTGATGTGATCTGGTACAGGATCTAATTAGATTGAATCATATCTATTGAGAACCAAAAAGATCTGGTCAGATCTAAACTTTTTTACACGGGTATATAATTTTGTATACAAATATATCTATCTGGACCTAAACTGATACCATGTGATATAAACCAATAAAATTGTATCAGGTCACAAATCAGATACAATTTCATCTGATTAACACATAATTTAATCAGGTCAGATCTAAACTGATGCAATTAGATAAAAACTGATAAACAACTGATATAATTTTATCGGGCCATTTTTCGAATCAAATGGTACATGGATGACTCTAAGTTATATATTACCATATAAAGCTCCATATTGTTTTTTTTTTTAATAGGGAACATACCATATATGGTGCCATTTAAACAATATATTGTCATATATGGTGCCATTTAAACAATATATGGTCATATATGGTAACTCATCAGCAACTACAATATTAACTGTATTTCAGAAGCTATTAATTGTATTTCAGAAATTTTAAATGTATTTCAGAAATAATCAAATTTATTTCAGAACTTGTTGATTGTTTATCATAGTTAATAGAGAAAAATTTCTATCCCGATTAAAAAAAATCTATATGAGGCTTTATACAGTCATATGTAATTTAACATGAGTCTATACAATTTTATCCGAGAAATGGGCCCATATAATTTCATAAGTTTGCATCAATTCAGTTATTATTTGATAATATCAGATATAAATGTATCCGAATAATGGCGCGATATAATTTGATCAGACTTTATATAGTGGTGTAAAATTATAGCTGAAATAGTACAAACATATAGAATATCAGATATTGTTATATCCAGTTTATTCACTACAAATTTCACTGAAATCCTTAATGTTTACAGAAATAATTACCTCAGAGTTTGTCAGACCTAAAACTGCATGAAGGCTATTAAACTTTTTTGGATTTTGACAAAAGGACATTTTACAGAAAAGCACAAACGCCTTTAGTATTGCTTTAAACTGCTTTTATAAATTTTCTAACAATTTCTTTCCATGGCAATGTAATATAAAATTATATCCAAAAGGCGACTGACAAGAGTTCTAGTATGACTCTAAATGGGGTATATATAATTCTATCCAAAACGAAATCGTGTTTTTTTGAAAAATGATTTCATATAAAAAAATATATTATTTTGGATTATGTACTAAATAGTTATATATAACGTCATATAAAATTGTATTATCTGTATCTAATTGTAAATGCAATATACAATTATGTACTAATCGATATGTAATAAGATGCAACTAAATACGACATCATAATACAATTTTTTGAGAAAGAAAAAATTATATATGGATACATATAATTATGTCCGGTTATATACACTGGTGTACAAAAACATATATGGGCATATAAAATTATACATTATTATATAAAAACCTTTTTACTCGGGATATTACATTTCATAATTTCTGAAATACAATTGACAATTTCTGGAATACAGTTTGATAATTTCTGAAATACAGTTGTGAATTTAGGAAATACAATTAATAAATTCTGAAATACAATTGACTAGTTCTGAAATACAATTCATAAATCTGAAAAATAATTGATAAGTTCTGAAATACTATTTATAAAACTGAAATTCAATTGATTATTTCTGAAATACAATTGATAAATCTTAAAAACAATTGATACAATTGGAAATGGTGTAGAGCGTTAAAAATATGTAAATAAAATTATTTTTTTTAAAAAATTCAATTTAATAAAAAAAAAATATAATTTTATAAAAACATTTATAGAAAATAAAATTCCCATCCAGCAATTCCGGAGCGCTCATAAATAAGATTTTTAAATGGCTCATAGAAATGACTATTGTTTTTTTGAAAACACTGTTTTTTTTTTTTTGGTAGAAAATATGAACCCTCAGAAAACAATCCTAAAAGTTGTCTCTACAATCTAAAAAGCTGTCTCAAAACAAGAGTTCATTTTTCGGACTCAAAGAAGATTCCAAAATTATTTAAATTTATGAAGAAAATTTCGATTTTATACGTTCTTTTTTCGGAGTCATTTCTGAGTGCACAGGGGGCTCTTTTGGACGGACCACTTTCATATGAAAAGGTGGACAAATGTTTATGTTTTTGGAGCTCAATTCTGAGTCATTAATGATCATCTTTGTTTGCTGGGTTATAATTTTATAAAAAGAAATTCTTTTAATAAAAAAAAATGCATAGCCGTGCACGGTATCGAACTTGAGACCTTCTGAGTTTAAACCTTATTTTAACAAAATATTGTAATTTTTATAAAATCAGTGCTCTGCCAGTGTATTATTTTTTGAGCTGTTGTCAATATCTGTCTGGGATCTTATTTAATCCCATATAAATGGAGATCTTACTTAGTACCCAATTATAATGCGGGATCTAATTTTATCTGTCCTTTTTCTGGATAGTTTTAGATGTCAATCTCCAAATATATTGCTGTTTCTAATTCGATCTGCCATTTTAATACCGAAATAAATTGCTGGATCTTATTCGATCTGCAATTTATGGGATAAATTAAGATCCTATCAAATCTCCAAATATATCAGTGGATTTAATTTGATCTGCAATTTATCGGAAAAGTTAAGATCTTACGCAATCCCGAAATATATAACTGGATCTAATTTGATCTGTCATTTTTGGGATAAAGTTAGATCTTACTTAATCCCCAAATATATTGCTGGATCTAATTCGATCTGCCATCTTTCGGATCAAATTAGATCTAAGTTTATCCACAAATATATTGCTGGATCTAATTCCATCTGCCATTTTTCGGATCAATTTAGATCTAAGTTTATCCCCAAATATATTGCTGGATCTAATTCGATCTGCCACTTTTTCGGATCAAATTAGATCTAAATTTATCCACAAATATATTGCTAGATCTAATTCGATCTGCCAAAATTGACATCAAATTAGATCTAAGTTTATCCACAAATATATAGCTCTATATAATTCGATCCGCCATTTTTCGGATCAAATTAGATCTAAGTTTATCCACAAATTTATAATTGGATCTAATTCGATCCGCCATTTTTCGGATCAAATTAGATCTAGGTTTATCTCCAAAGATATCATTGGACCTCCCAATTTTGAGATATAACTTGATCTTAGTTTATCCCCATATATAAAATGGGATCTAATATGATATCATTGGATACACCCAATTTTGAGATCTAATTGGATCAGCTAGATATTACAGCAGATCTTAAACAATATCAAATTGGATATGATTAGATATTGCGCGAGATCAATTTTTTTTACTCAGGTAACTTTTTTTTCTATTATTTTGTGTGTTTATTAAAATTAATTTTTTTTTGGTAATTTTGTTTATTGAACTTGATTTTATTTTAGTAGTTTAAAATTGCACTTATTTAATTTAAATTTAATTTGGCACAAAGAACGAAACGGACGGCAATAAATAAACAAAATTTTAAAATTAGACAAAACCACGCTAGAGACGATAATATATATAACGTGTTGACAGCACGTCGGACAGAACACAACTTATTTTATATAATTATATCTCGTCGAGTATTGTGAAATGTATATTTTTATATAATAATAACAAAAGATATTTAATTAAAGGGTTTTCCAATAGGTACTTGACAACTTTGAATTTAATTTGTGAACGCACTATTTCACTGATCATCTAACTCTTACTTTAGTTTTTTTCAGTAAACTCGACATTTTCATCATGGTAAAGGACACGAACGAACAACGTATGCAAAAATGTACTACCGAAATTCGGAGTCGGTGGCCGCAACTCTAAGAGAGTTAACTCCAATTTTCGGTCGTTATTCTCGCCCTAGTAGACAAGCAATAACAAGTTTAGTGCAAAAATTTGAGTCTACATATTCATTGTGTGATGCTGCCGTGCCAGTGAGACAACGGGTTTGTCGAAGTGACGAAAATATCGCTGCCGTTCAGGCGTCCGTAGCAAACGATCTAAATCAGTCGATTCCGCGGCGTTCTCAAGAACTGGGCATCGCCAAGACCACTTTATGGCAAATTTTGCGTAAAGATCTTGGTTTACACCCATACAAAATCAAGCTGACTCAAAAATTGAAACCGATGAACCATTTGACGGGACGTACGTTCTCCGATTGGGCTCTGGAGCAAATGCGCCAAGATGATGAATTTCATCGCAAAATCATCTTCAGTGACGAAGCTCATTTTTGGCTCAATGGGTTCGTCAATAAGCAAAATATGCGTTATTGGTTTGGTGAAAATCCACATGTGCTTCATGAATCACCACTTCATCAACAAAAAATAACTGTTTGGTGCGGTTTGCATGCCGGCGGCGTCATTTTTTCGTCGACAATAACGATCGTCACGTTACTGTGAATGGCGATCGTTATCGCGCCATGATTACCGATTATTTTTGGCCCGAATTGGAAAACATGGACTTGGGCGACATGTGGTTTCAACAGGACGGTGCCACAAGCCCCACAGTACATGTTACAATCGATTTATTGAAGAGTAAGTTTGCTGAGCGTGTTATCTCAAGAAATGGACCAGTCAATTGGCCGCCTCGTTCGTGCGATTTAACGCCTCTAGACTTTATTCTTTGGGGTTACGTCAAATCATTGGTCTATGCCAACAAGCCGACTACGTTGGAAGAACTCAGAGCCAACATTGAATGCGAAATAGCGGCCGAAATGTGTGACCGAGTCATCGAAAATTGGGTCCAACGCAATACGGAAAAATTAAAAGTTTTTCTCGCGGTTTTTTGTGTGTTTTTAGGTGTAAAATAAGTAATACGCTTGACCACGTCGTTTTTTTTAAGATTCGCGGTCGCTAAATGCTATAAAATGATTGTGTCTTTTTGCATACTACGAGAGGTGATTTAATTAAATCCATTTGGTAAGTCTATAAAATAAAAGTGGATTATTTGAACTATTAATAGTATTTCGTGCTAATCCAGACAACCGCGGAAAGATTCGCGCATAAAATTAAAAAAAAATTAATAGTGGAAATTTTGTGATAGATTATTAAATTAAGGCAATTTATGTGATCAGCACATCAAAGTGTGTAGAAAAATAATCGCTGTGCATGATTTTGTATCTTTTTGTAATTGCGAGTCAAATCTGTGGGTTGTCCAGGCGTTCCTCACATACTTTTAAAATATTTAAAACATGATTGGTTCACATTTCGTAAATTCGAGAGTGATTTCTATGCGCTTTTTTATATTTAAAAATTAAATTCAGTAGTCTTGTACTTCATTCAGTAGTCTTGAGCTTTGATAAATGATTCATTTTGAATTTGATACGCTGATTCCAAATTCTTAAATGTAAGTTACCCAAAATTGATGGAATAATTGTTTTTCTGAGAGTGGTTTTCAAAAGAATTTTTTCCTATAACGGTACACAAATTAAAAAAATGTTGTCCTATGTATTTTAGAAAACAAAATTCATTCTTTACTACCAACGTAAAAAAAAGTCTTAAGCTATTTGAATGCGTTTTGTATAGTATAGTTTTTAATCACGATTTTTTCAAAAAATTGAGAGGTGATAGAGAATTCGGAATAGAGATTTGGAATCAGCAAGTAAAATACTAAACATATGTACCAAGCTTCTACCGACAGCGACTTTTCATTTTGTAGAGGTGTATAATTCGTGTCAAATTGTTCTAATATTGGTCACCATTTTTGGTTTTAATTATTCAAGACAGATTTTGGCTCCTTGAACCAATAAAAAAACAAATTTTCCTATTTCCTTATATGAGACCAATTTCTGTAAGCTATCACAGAAACCTAAATCCTAAATAAAAAAAATTTGTGCACGATTTTAAGTACTGATGCGATTTTTGAAAGTTTTGGTAAAGTGGGGAAATGCACATCGAAAATACTTATATGTAACATATCATAAACGATTCTTAGTCAAAGTTTGGTTAAAGCTGCGCTTTAGATTTTTTTTTATTAATCATCATTACATGTTTAATTTATTAAAATACTTATATAGGGTGAATTGTTCTAAAATAGCCTTGGTTAAGTTTCTTAACCACAGAAATTTCTATGGTTAAATTTTAGCATTGGTTAGAAGAAATGCTTGGTTAAAATTTAGATAAGTTATTCAAAAAATATGTTTACCAGTGGTTAAGGCTAGTAGAGGTTTTAACCAGGGTATAAATCGAGATAAGTTAACGGGCTTAAGTATATTTTGATATAATCATATTCAATTATACTTGGTGTCACATATGAAAATACTCATCGATATATAAATCTATAAAATCATAAATGGTTATGTTTGGCGACAAAACTTTAAAATTGATATTTGGGTCCAATTAAATAAAAACACTGGGCCATTCCATCTCAAATCGACCAATGGTTGGACTCGACCCCTTCGATTTGGATGAATTTTGGTCAGAACTTTTCTTTTATCATATAACGAAGTTTTCCCAAAGGAAAAAAATTATAAATTTTTTTTTACAAAGTTATGCAATATTTAAAATTTCAAAAAATGACATAATTTTTCTAATTTTTTGCTTTCCCGAGTAAAAATAATTATATATAATCATATGTGGCATATATTACAATATATAATTAGACATGTGGTTATGTATATCCATATATAATTATATATGACGTTTTTTCCGAAAAATTTTCCTTATATTATGCCATATATAATTTCATCTAATTAGATATCGGCCTTCATAATATTAGATATGGCATATATAATTATATATTACATAACATGGTTGATCTTATTGCATATATAGTTATATATAGAACTATATCTTAATATATATGGTAGCATTTTAGCAATATATAATTATATATGGTATCATTTAAACAATATATAATTATATATGGTGACAGTTAAACTAGATATTATCATATATGGTGCCATTTAAACATTATATGGTCATATATGGTACCTCATAAACAAAATCTTTAATACAGTTCCAGATATGATAATATATGGTACTATATATAGTGCGATATATATTTATATATGGTGTTATTTAAGCTATATATTATCATATATGGTGCCATTCAAACCATATATTATCATATATGGTACCATTTAAACCATATATTATCATATATGGTGCAATTTCACAATATATGCCCATATATGGTACCTCATGAACAATATTTTTAATACAGTTCCACATATGAAAATATATGCTACCATATATAGTGCCATATATATTTATATATGGTGTTATTTAAGCAATATATTACCATATATGGTGCCATTTAAACCATATATTATCTTATATGGTGCCATTTCAACAATATATGCTCATATGGTACCTCATGAACAACATTTTTAATACAGTTCCAGATATGATAATATATGCTACTATATAGTGCCATATATGTTTATATATGCTGTTATTTAAGAAATATATTAACATATTTGGTGCCATTTAAACCACATATTGTCATATATGGTGCCATTTCAACAATATATGCTCATATATGGTACCTGATGAACGACATTTTTAATACAGATGCAGATATGATAATATATGCTACCATATATAGTACCATATACTTTGATATATCGTATCATTTAAACAACCCGAGGAAAAATAGTTACATATAGTCATATATGTGATTAAGTTATATCTGTATAAATATACAGTTTCATCCGAAGAATGACCCGATATATTTTTATCAATTGTTTATCAATTTTTATCTAAATGTATCAGTTTAGATCTGACCTGATTCAATTATGTGTTAATCAGATGAAATTGTATCAGATTTTTGATCTGATACAATTTTATCGGTTTGATCGTAATTGGTTCAATTTTATATAAATAAAATATAATTGTATCCGACATTTACCTTATACAATTGTATCAAAGTTTTAAACTGATATCAGGTCAAAATTGGGATATAACTATATAATTTTGTATACAAATATATCTATTTGGACCTAAACTGATACCATGTAATATAAACCAATAAAATTGTATCAGGTCAAAAATCTGATACAATTTCATCTGATTAACACATAATTTAATCAGGTCAGATCTAAAATGATGCAATTAGATAACAACTGATACAAATAAGAACTGATACAATTTTATCGGGCCATTTTTCGGATCAAATGGTATATGGATGAATCTAAGTTATACATTACCATATAAAGCTCCATATTGGTGCCATTTAAACAATATATTGTCATATATGGTGCCATCATATATGATAACTCATCAGAAACTACAATATTAACTGTATTTCAGAAGCTATTAATTGTATTTCAGAAATTTTAATTGTATTTCAGAAATAATCAAATCTATTTCAGAACTTGTTGATGGTTTATCATAGTTAATAGAGAAAAATTTCTAAATTACATTTCATAATTTCTGAAATACAATTGATAATTTCTGAAATACAGTTTGATAATTTCTGAAATACAGTTGTGAATTTCGGAAATACAATTAAAAAATTCTGAAATACAGTTGATAAAACTGAAATTCAATTGATTATTTCTGAAATACAATTGATAAATCTTAAAAACAATTGATATAATTGGAAATGGTGTAGAGCGTTAAAAATATGTAAATAAAATTATTTTTTAAAAAAAATTCTATTTAATAAAAAAAATATAATTTTATAAAAACATTTAGAGAAAATAAAATTATAATTTTATAAAAAGAAATTCTTTTGAATGGGGGAAATGTTTTTAGTTGATCAGTTATTTTTAAGTAAATAAATGTTATTTTGGTTTGACTCAAGATCATAAATTAATATCACTTTCTGTTTAAATTATTTTTAAATCAAAGAAAGATGATGCAATTTTTACAAGTAAATTACAAAGAATAAAAATGATTGAAAAAATTTCGATAAGACCAGCAAGGAGAATGCGCATTTTTATAAAAAAAAAATGCATAGCCGTGAAAGGTATCGAACTCGAGACCTTCTGAGTTTAAACCTTATTTTAACAAAATATTGTAATTTTTATAAAATCAGTGCTCTTCCAGTGTATTATTTTTTGAACTATTGTCAATATCTCTCTGGGATCTTATTTAATCCCAAATAAATGGAGATCTTACGTAGTACCCAAATATAATGCGGGATCTAATTTTAGCTCTCATTTTTCTGGATAGTTTTAGATGTCAATCTCCAAATATATTGCTGTTTCTAATTCGATCTGCAATTTATGGGATAAATTAAGATCCTACCAAATCCCCAAATATATCACTGGATTTAATTCGATCTGCAATTTATCGGAAAAGTTAAGATCTTACGCAATCCCGAAGTATATTACTGAATCTAATTTTATCTGTAATTTTTTGGATAAATTTAGATCTTACTTAATCCCCAAATATATTGCTGGATCTAATTTGATCTGCCAATTTTCTATTCAATTTATATCCAAGTTTATCCACAAATATATTGCTGGATCTAAATCGATCTGCCATTTTTCAGATAAATTTAGATCTAAGTTAATCCACAAATATATTGCTGGATCTAATTTCATCTGCCATTTTTCAGATCAATTTATATCTAAGTTTATCCACAAATATATTGCTGGATCTAATTCGATGTGCCATTTTTTGGATCAAATTAGATCTAAGTTTATCCCCAAATATATCGCTACATCTAATTCGATCTGCCACTTTTTCGGATCAAATTAGATATACGTTTATCCACAAATATATTGCGGGATCTAATTTGATCTGCCAAAATTGAGATCAAATTAGATCTAAGTTTATCCCCAAATATATAGCTGGATCTAATTGGATCCGCCATTTTTCGGATCAAATTATATCTAAAAATATCCGCAAATATATAGCTGGATCCGCCAATTTTCGGATCAAAATAGATCTAGGTTTATCCCCAAAGATATCACTGGACCTCCCAATTTTGAGATATAACTTGATCTTAGTTTATCCCCATATATACAATGGGATCTAATACGATATGATTGGATACACCCAATTTTGAGATCTAATTGGATCAGCTAGATATTACAGCAGATCTTAAACAATATCAAATTGGATATAATTAGATATTGCGCGAGATCAATTTTTTTTACTCGGGTTGTTACGAGGTTATTTTTTGAATATCTCGAAAAAATAATAGCTACAAAAATGGTTATTAGCTCGTTTTAAAGAGGATATTTAGCCGTATTAAAAAAAAATATTTAAACAATATTGAAAAATAAAAGAATTAAAAATTTTTTAATTTTAAAAATCCCAAAACTCAAAAACCTATTTTTTTTGTTCAATTTTTTTTTAAATAAAACCTCTAACTGATCTCAAAAGATCCTGAAATTTTTAAGAGGGCGTTTTCTTTTAAAAAAAAGATATGAATTTTTTAATTTTTGTATTCTCTTTTTTCAAGTTGAATCTTAATACAATAAAATTAAACAAATATCCAATTTTGAAATTTTGAACAATAAACAACAAACTGAAGGCTTTAGAAGCACAGAAAAATTTTTAAATCTAAATTACGCTTTTATTTTTTGGTAATAGTTGAAAAACAAATAAGGTAAGAAATGGCACACTCTTCCATTTATGTATTCATGTGTGTGTGTGTGTATGTGCTATTATAGTTTTTCGAGATATTCAAAAAATAACCTCGTAACAAAGCAAAAAATAGAAAAATTATGAAATTTTTTGGAATTTTAAATATTGCATAACTTTTGATTAAAAAAATGTAATTTTTTCCTTTCGCAAAACTTTGTTATATGATAAAAGAAAAGTTCTGACCAAAATTCATCCAAATCGAAGGGGTCGAGTCCAACCATTGCGCTATAGGTAATTTGACCCATTTTTGTGGCAAAAAGTAATTTTTCGCACATTCAAGAATGAATTTTTTTTGTTGGTATTCAATTAAGAACACATCAAAGCAAATAACGGCAAGTTTTGTTTTAGTAAAAAATGAACAACGACTACTTGGCAAGTGGTCAAAGTTATTGTTTGTGAGCAAAGTGTTGAACGCAGTATACACAGTGCAATTTGGTCTAATTTTTAAATTTCTTTAAATAGTTAAAAAAAACATAAATTTAAACTAAATATTGAAAACAAAAATGATAGTAAGGGCTTAATAGTTCAAGAGAAAAATTTTATTAAAAAAAATTTTTTTTTGCCGAAAAATCTCATACTTCTGACATAACTTTTAATTCAACCCAGCGAAAAAAAAGATGCCGAAGCAGTAGAAAAAGCACTACAATTGATGATCTAGATGTACTTCTTTTTTAACATAAACACTAATGATTTTAACATTGAGTTGTCATAGGAGAGGAGTACTCCGACTTTAACATTTTTTCAGTACTTTTTGAACGAGTGCAAAGAAAGCTCTTTTTCACCAATTAAAAGTTAAAAAAAATTCTTCACAAAAAAAAATTAAATATTTCTTATCTTACAAAAGTTTTTTTATTGCCGCCACCGGGTATCGAACTTGCGACCTCACGATTGCTAGTCGCTGAGCTCTACCGCTGAGCTATTCTTTGATATGAAAGTTTACTGTCATAAAAACACCACTTTGTTAATGCGAGGTATTGCCCTTCTCTATGCGCTGTCACATATACATATTTTTAAAAATTTAAAAATTAACAAAATATTGAATTTAAAAAAATTAATTATAAATATTAAAAAAAAAAAATTAATAGAATAAAAAAAAATTAAAAAAAAAAAAAAATAAAAAAATATTGGTCCCGCCGGGAATCGAACCAGGGACCCTCTGTTTGGAAATGCCAAATGATACCAAAATCACTTTTACGATCAATTTTAGAGCAATTACTCTTTAGAAGCAATACTTAAGTGATTTTTTGGATGTGGTTCAGAAGTAATTCTAAAAAAGCTGTAAAATGTAATAACGCATACTTGGGAAGCAATGAAAGAAGTGATTTTTTGAAGTTGTTCAGAATAACTTCTAAAAAAGCAGTAAAAATACACTAACGGATACTTGTGAAGCATTAAAAGAAGTAGTTTGTAAAGCACTACTTGCAATTTTTTTTGCTGGGAAGTTTTTTTTCTGAAAAATGAACTTTGGATAAGCTTTTGGCCGAATTTGGCTGTTTAAACAATCAGAAACGTGTTAAATGAAGAATTTTGAGTTTAACTTGTCAATTTCATTTTGCGATATTTTGAGTTTTTTGAGAAATATCATTTTTAGTAGGCAGCCTCTGTAACATAACAATAGTTGTTGTGTTAAAGCTTTGTTTAACAAAGCTTTTAGTTAAGTTGGTATAATATCGAATGTCATTAATAGAAAGACTATGATAAATGATTGTAAAGTATAAACAACGGAACAGTAAACTTACTTTGTACTAAAAATGTATTTATCCCTTTCTTGGCTTCACAAGTATAAATTAGAATAAGCATTATAAGAAATATTGTAACAAACAGGCAGTTAATAAAGATATGCTGAATTATTAACATCACATGGCGCAGTCGAGTTCGGCAATTAAAACAGAAACTGATCACGTTGAAACAGAAGGAAAAGAAGTTTTTGAAGACAAAGAAGGTGCTGAAGAAATTAATATTATAATAATGGATTTTGTTAAACCTGTTAGCAGTTTGGTATTAAATGGAAATGTCTCTGAAAATTGGAGAAAATTTATTCAAAATTTTGAAATATTTTGGGAAGCGGCGGATTTGTCGAAAAAAAGTGATCCAAGAAAAGTTGCGGTTTTCCTGAATGCTGTTGGTGAAGAAGGGTTGGAATTGTTCCAAACATTTAATTTGACTCCAGAGGAAAAAAAGAGCTACAAAGATGTTGTTGCTGCTTTTGAAGATTTTTGCGTTCCAAAAAAACGTGTAGTATACGAAAGGTTTTTATTTTTTTCAAGAAACCAAAAAGATGGAGAACCATTTGACAATTTTTTAGTGGATATTGTTGGGCAGGGTGACTCCCTTTCCAAGCGAATGTTGATAAAAAAAACTCCAAGTTTTTTTTTCCTAATAAAATTAAAGCTTCTTGCTTTATTGATGAGTATACTTAGACTAACTTAACTTTATTATTTACAAAAAGTATTTACAAAAAAAGGCGCTATTCAAGTAGCGGTTTAAATTCAGTTCAAGGGGAATATTTAGAGAATATTAAGACAATTAAATGAGAGAAAAAGCAAATACTGGTTTTTTAAGAGAAAAAATATAAATATGTATATATACAAAACCATAAGGTTGAACACGGTTCAACATCCTCCCGCGCGAAGATGTTGGTGACAACAGTAGACGTTTCATACTCTAGATAGGACCCATTCAAAATTGATCGTTTCATCTTCGGGATGGTTTTCTTGGGATGAATCCTCGAATTCTTAATAAGAGAAGCAAGCGTCGGACTACTACATCGATTGTACGGCAAGTGAAAATGCCAGGATGTGCGTGGGGCAGCATCGTTTCAAAATGTTGAACTAATTGCATTTTTGATAGGTGGTGGGACTGTGATTGCGTCATCCCGCAATGGAAGTCGCCATAGTAGCGGTGCTGCTCACACGTGGGGGCGACATAGAAAAACGTTCCATTTCTTCACCCTGATAATAAATAAATGCACAATTCGCATCGAGGTATGATGATGGCTAGAGAGGATGAAAAGAAAATATATATATACTGTGTTATTAGAAATTTTGTTTAGCGACTTTTTCTCTTGTTTTAACATGGCTTTCAATTTTTAATCTGGTGGATTAATTTGGAGATTTTTGTGGGGTTTGTTCGGGTGTGGTATTAGATATGGGCAAAAGACACAGTTTGGCAATCGAGCGCATTATAGTTCCATTTTGTGTTCTGATCTCTGCTACTCGTACTTTGCTGTCTTTTCCATATATTACTTTGGTAATGCGTCCCAGACGCCACTCGGTGGCTGGTAATAAATCATCTTTCACGATGACGAAGTCGTTTGGTTTTATGTTGTGTTGTTCAATTTTCCATTTGACTCTTCGTTGAAATTCTGTAATGTATTCGTTTTTCCAACGACGGGCAAAGATATGTTGAAGAGCCTTTAGACGGTTCCAACGTTTAATGAAACTTAAATTTTCTAATGGTGGTTCTTCAGGGGCTTCAGGCGGAGCGATAAGTGGTGCACCTCTCAAGAGATGACCTGGAGTCAAAGGAAGTAATTCAGATGGGTTTTCAGTCAATGAGGACATTGGACGGGAATTCAATACAGCTTCAATTCTGATTAACATTGTTGAAAATTCTTCAAACGTAAAGTTGAGATTACCAGCTACCTTTTTCAGATGAGATTTCATGCTTTTTACAGCAGCCTCCCAGAGGCCACCCATGTGGGGTGCATAAGGTGGGATAAACGACCATGTGAATCCGTGGGCACTATATTTTTCTACTAAGGCCCTCTCCGTTGTTTTCAAAAATTCATTATGAGTTTTAAGTAAGGCGAGACTAGCTCCAAGAAAGTTTCGACCATTATCAGAAAACATAGTTTTTGGGAAACCTAGAAATGCGTCCGTAGAAAGATCTGAGCAGGCTTCCAAATGAACTGCTCTTGTAGAGAAGCATACAAATACGGCTGCATAACCTTTAATCAATTTGGCGTTTCTTAAATTTGATGATTTTATGTTGAACGGGCCAGCGAAATCAATACCGGTGTATGTAAAGGGCAGCGAAAAAGTTACTCTTTCAGGGGGGAGTGCGGCCATTATCTGACCTTGAACTTTATGCTTGTAAATAGTGCACGTTTTACAATTTCGAATACATTTTCGTACTAGATTTCTAAGTCGAGGGATATAAAACCCTTGTCTTATAGCCCGTAGCATGATGTGATGTTCAGCATGAAGCAGAATTGTATGAGTGTATTCGACGAAAAGAGTAGCAATGCGGGATTTTTCAGGAATTATTATGGGATGGCGTTCTTCAAAACTTAATCCAGAGTTATTAAGTCGACCTCCAACACGTAATAGATTACTTTCGTCGAGAAAAGGACTCAAAGTAAGAAGTCTGCTCTTTTTGCTTATATGGCGTTTTTCTTGCAGGCATTTATACTCCTTGTAGAAGTGGTTTTTCTGAGCAATCGAAATTAGGCGATTTTTGGTGAATCGAATTTCTTCCGTAGTTATAAATTTCTCAGTTTTAAATGGACGTTTTCGAATGCTATTAATGAAACGAAAACAATAACTTACGACCCTTAGAGATCGAGCGAAAGATGAAAAATTTTCCAAGATGTCGCAAACGTCATCTGCCTGAAAATGTGTATTTTTGCTGGTCGTGTCTACTGGAGTAGTTTTTAGATGAAAAGTTGATACTTTTTTGGTTTCTAAATCTGTTGGATCGAAAGTTCGTGGTTTCGGCCAACTTTCAGTAGGCTGGGTTAGCCAGGTGGGTCCATGCCACCACAATTTACTCTCTATGAGTTCCTGAGGAGTACAACCACGGGTACCTAAATCCGCTGGGTTGTCGTCCGTTTTCACATGTTTCCAGTGATTATTACTGGCAATACTAATAATTTTTGTTACACGATTTGCAACAAAGGTTTTCAAAGTTTGTGGTGGTTTTTGTAGCCAACCAAGAACTATAGAGGAGTCCGTCCACAAATATAGTTCGTAGGAGAACCTTGCATTCTCTATCAAACCTTTTACTAATTTTGAGAGTAAAACCGCTCCACACAATTCAAGTTTCGGGATTGTAATCTTTTTTATCGGTGCAACCTTGGTTTTTGCCACTAGCAAATTGCAGTTGATTTCTCCATCAGATGTAGAAGTTCGCATGTAAACTGCACCACAATAGGCCTTTTCTGATGAATCGCAGAAACCGTGAATTTGTATTTGATGAGTCGGTGTAAAATGTACCCATCTAGGAATTTTTAACGATGAAATTTGTGGTAAATTTTCTAAAAATGTGTTCCAATTTTGGAGTATATGCGGTGGGATACCCTCATCCCAGTCCGCCTTAAGTTCCCATAACTCTTGCATCAAAAGTTTTGCTATTACCACAACTGGTCCCAGCCAGCCTAGAGGGTCAAATAATTTTGCTATAACCGATAAAATCTGCCTTTTTGTAGAGGAGGGCGAAATTTGTTTTGGTTCCACAACATAATAAAAAAAGTCTGATTTCGCATTCCAGCGAATCCCCAAGGTTTTGATGGTGCTGAAATCGTCAAACTTCAAAAAATCTTCGTCAAGAAGATCCTCCCGCGCCAAGTGTTTCAGTAAAAAACTGTCATTGGCTGTCATTTTCTTCATGGGGAAGCCTGCAGAATTTAAAGCCTGAGTTATTTGACTTTGTTTCATTTTTGCCTCTTCAAGAGTATGTCCCCCAGACAAAATGTCATCCACATAAATTTCGCTCTTCAAAATCGTGGATGCCTTTGGATATAAATATTTGCAGTCATCACTTAACTGCAGTAGAGTTCGTATAGCCAAAAAAGGCGCACAGTTCACCCCAAATGTGACTGTTTTCATTTGAAAAGATTTTACAAAACTATCTGTTTCATTACGGAACAAAATTTGCTGATATGGCCGATCAGCTTCGTGAATTATTATTTGGCGAAACATTTTTTCAATGTCGCCTGTGAAAACGTATTTATAATAGCGCCAACTAAGCACTATTTGCATTAAATCCGTCTGAAGAGTTGGGCCTTGATGAAGAACGTCGTTCAATGAAAATCCACTATTCGTTTTCTTAGAGGCATTGAAGACCACCCTAACTTTCGTCGATTTACTTTCGGGTCGAATAACCGCGTGGTGTGGTAGAAAAAACGAAAATTGTTTTTCAGCATTATTTTCATGGTGAATCACTGGTTCCATTTGATCCAGGTCGATGTATTCTTGGAGAACTTGCCGATATAATTCTTTTAAATCTGGAGTCTTTTCGAGAGTTTTTTCCATTCGAAAATATTGACCCAGAGCGCTATTTTTTGATTGACCCAAAAATATTTCACTTGGATACTCTTCTTTAAAGGGTAAACGTACCACATAACGCCCATCCGACTGCCTGATAGTAGATGTTTTGAAAAGATTTTCGCAAAAGTTATCAGCTTCAGTTGTGGCACGGTCTTTTTCGACCTCTTCAAGTTCCCAGAACTTTTTTATTTGATCGTGAAGAAGATCATCCGAAGTAGAAACGGTAGTAGAAAACGCATTTATTTCACTTATATCATCTGGGCCTGACAAGTACCAACCAAAATGTGACTCTCTCGCCTCCAAGTTTTCTGATATATTTTGTCGCACTCCCTTAAGGTTAATAAAAGGTAAAAAATCGCTTCCTATTATCATATCAATAGCGGCAGGTTGATAGAAATGTGGGTCGGCTAGTGTTAAGTTTTTGATTTCCGCATAATTTCGAAGTTTAATGGGACGGGAGGGCAAAACATTAGCTATTTTGGGTGCGACAACGGCTAAGATTTTTATTCTAAAATCAGAAATTCTCGATTTTACGGTAACATAGCATTTACCTTTAGAACTACCCACTACCATTCCACCAAAACCTGATATTTGATGACAATGTTTCTCGAGGGGTATTGCAAGCTTTTGCTGAATACGTGTTGTAATAAAACTTCTTTCTGCTGCTGCATCTAACAGAGCCCGAATAGTAAATAATTCTCCAGAATTTTCTATATGAATCAGCGCGGTTGGTAACACTGTAGTTCCTTCTCGTCGAACAAAATAAGCCTGAATATTATCTTCTGGTACATTTACGGAAGTAGATAAATTTTCGACTTGAGTATTGAAAGTGTGGGTTTCGTTTTGAGTACCTGATGTTGAAGCCCTTTCGTTATCTTGGGGATTTTTCTGTGAATGCCCCTTTGGCACACTATCCCCTTTTGAATTTTCAGGGTTTTCAATATGTAACATTGTATGATGTTTTTTGTGACATTTAATACACGAACCGGTACTCAGACATTTTGATTTGAAATGTGTAGGCGAGAGACAGTTAACACAATATTTATTTGCAAAAACAAATTTCTGACGTTCGTTTGGCGACATGGCCTTGAAAGATTTGCAAACTCTTAAAGGGTGATTTTGTTTACATTTTCTACAGCTAAAATTTTGCTCAGCCCGAGCGTGAAATGCCTGGGTTCTTGAAGACTGGCTTTCTTTAAGCGGAGGCTTTTTCCTATCAGTCATCGTTTCTAAAATTTCAATTCTCTCCGAGAGAAATTCATTTAATTGTGTCCATGTGGGCAGCTCACGATGATTTTTTAAAGACATTTCCCATTCTTTCATGGTTTCATCAGAAAGTTTTGAAACAACTACATGAATCATGAATGGATCATAATCAGGCAATTCGATTTTGTGATTTTTCAAAATTGCCAAACAATCATTAACCGCATTTTGAATCAATCTAAGAGATTTGACGTTTTCGTTTTGAGCTGGAGAGACCGCATGAATTTTTTTCATCTGATCCTGCACCAAAAGCCTTTTATTTTCGAATCTATTTTTCAACTTTTCCCAGGCCAGTTCAAAATTATCATCTACCAAGTCAAAATCCTTTATAGCTTGGTAGGCCTCCCCCCTCACTGTGCTACGCAAATAATATAATTTTTGGGCTGGAGCCACTGATGGATCTCTTCCAATGACCGCCTGAAACATATCTCTAAAGGCTGGCCACTTGGAGTAACCGTCGTCAAAAGTTTGTATTTCGCACGCTGGCAATTTTAATGAAGATCTGTTACTAATGGGTTGATTCGTCTGAACAGTAACCGATTTGGTTTTTTCCAAAATTTTAATCTTCAAGGCCTGATATAAATCACTGGCCTCCTCATATCCTATAGACATTTCATCTTTTTGATCCTCTTGAGCCCCTTTATTTTCCATTATATATTCTTTGTATGATATTACTAACTCGGCCCATCTCCTTTCTAACTCTTGGCCTTTGACTTCAAGAAAAGCTAACGTACAGTGTTCGGGACAGGATCTTTCAAAGTTCGTGCAGAACATTACCAATTGTGTAAGGTCAAATTTACATCTTCTTTTTGGCGTAGACATTTTCAATGCTTATACTGAAAATACCGTTATTGACTAAAATCAAACTTGAGGAATTTTATTCGAATTATTTGTCTATCGCAACCCCTTATTGGTTTCGTGAAGAATAACCAAATGATTTAACTGGAATAAATTTCTCCAAGAAATTATTTTGTAAATCGTTAAATCGGACCACCCTATTGTTCAAAAATCTCACCAAAGGTTTTGTTCCAATAAATTTCCCCACTAAAAATTACTAAAAGTAAAATTTTCTCTTCAATATAAAAATTGTTGATAATTCAAAAAAACGCACCACTCTAATTTGCAAAATTTTTATCCAATAAAAAAATTTTTTCCGATAATTGTTTCCTTTTTGAAAATTTTCTCCAAGAAAAATTTTTAGGGTAATTGTAGATTTCGAGCCGCCCTAATTTTATTTTTACCAACAAAGTTTTCCAAAATTTTCCGGTTCTTAATTGTCCACCAATGCCATACAAATATTATTATATTAAATTTCTATTTATCTTCCGACTCACCTTTATTACACAATTTTCCCCGGTAACTTTGAGGTTTGAAATTTGGGCAACCCTTCCACACTTGTTTATTTCTTTCCTCTGAGTTGAAAGTGACGTCACCGTTTTTTTTGTTCTTTTCGAAACTGAAACACTATTGTTTTACTGATTGGGTTTTTTTTTGTTGTTTTTTCCTTTATGTATTTCTAATACATGGAGTATGATTTATTTAGTTTCTTTTGTTGTATTATGTTATTTTCAAATTTGCAAATTTTGTTTTTTATTTTAATTTGTATTTTTCTTTATTTTAATAGTTGAATTTTTGTTTACGTTTTCACGTTTTTTGTGTTAATAAATTTGCATAAATCAACTTATTTATTAGAAAACCTTTTTTTTCACTGTCAATTTTGCCACTTTTTGTTTTGTTTTTTTTTTTCTTTAAACTTGTCCTTTTATATTTTCTATTTGTATTTTAGATTTAGTGTGTATTTATTTCTTTCACCACTTTAACATATTTTGGAAATATTTATTATTATTGTTTTCCTTTAAAATTACCCGATTTTTTAATTTAATTTCTTTTTTTCTCGCACTTTCGTTTTATACAGCGGCACAAGTTAATTTGTATTTTAACTCTTGCACTCTTGTTTGTAGTTTTTTATCAGTGGTCAATGTTTTGTTTTGTTCTTTTGTTAGTGATGGGTATTCTTTTTAAATACACATTTAGTGGGATTTTATTTGATATGAAACTTTTTATATTATAATTGCATTGAGGTTAGAATTTTTTCTTGAAAATGGCAGCTTTCTTTTAAAATTTTTTTGTTTGCAAATTGTTTTTGTTTGTTGCTTTTTTTTTTAATCTAAGCCTCTTCGTTCTTTTTGTCGAGAAAAAAAAGTGTCGCACAAAATCACTAAAAAACACAGTACATACATACCTTTTCTTTTGCCTCGTAGACTTTTGTTGTTGCAGCTTCACAAGAACGGGATGTCCAATGATGTGTCACTTGATTTTATGACTTCCTTCTGCCGGAATGCACGATGAAGTACCTTTTTTATTAACACAGACTCCCTTGTCTGTTTTCGTTGTTGATGTTGAAGTTGCCACTAGGGGGGACAACTGTCAATTTTTTAATTAGTAGACTCCAAGTCACTAATTCTTCCTGTCCTAGCCTATTCTAGGACTTCTTCGAAGGACCAATATGTTGGGCAGGGTGACTCCCTTTCCAAGCGAATGTTGATAAAAAAAACTCCAAGTTTTTTTTTCCTAATAAAATTAAAGCTTCTTGCTTTATTGATGAGTATACTTAGACTAACTTAACTTTATTATTTACAAAAAGTATTTACAAAAAAAGGCGCTATTCAAGTAGCGGTTTAAATTCAGTTCAAGGGGAATATTTAGAGAATATTAAGACAATTAAATGAGAGAAAAAGCAAATACTGGTTTTTTAAGAGAAAAAATATAAATATGTATATATACAAAACCATAAGGTTGAACACGGTTCAACAGATATAAAAAAGTTTGGTAAATCATGTGATTTTGGTGAACAACAAACATCATTAATGAGAGATCGAATTGTTCTTGGAATAAACAATAGACGCTTACAAGAAAAACTATTAGAGAAGGATGTCGATTTTGAACGGGCTGTTGAAATGTGTAGAGCTGCAGAAATATCAGAAGGTCAAACAAAGGTGATACAAATGACTAGTGGTTGTGCTGTTGGAGGGGTAGCTGCGGGTAGTGCTATTGTTGGTAGTATGGTGCATCAAATTAATACAAACATAATTACAAAAACAAATTTAGTAAGAATGACAAAATTACAGTAAATAAACAAAATGTTCCGTTTCAATGTAAAAATGTAATAGACATCATCAACCAAGGCAATGTCCAGCTTTCGGTAAAAAGTGTATAAAATGTAATCAATCTAATCATTTTGCTGTTTGCTGTAATCAAAAAAATGTATCGTGTATTGCTAATTTTGATAATGATAATGATATTTTTTAAGTTAACATGATTTCAGATAGAAAGGAAAATAAGTGGGTGCATAATTTGAAAATAGAGGAAAGTTTCGTTGAAGTGAAATTGGATACAGGTAGTGATGTTAACATTTTATCTTACAAAGTTTTTAAGGAAATTAAATCTCAGAGTAAAATAAATCCAACATCTACTGTACTCGAAGTCTATGGTGGTCAAAAAATCACACCTTTGGGTGAATGTTTATTGAAATGTTATTATAACAGCAAAATGAGTTATGAAAAATTCATCATTATCAAAGAAAATTATCGTTCCATACTGGGAGTAGAGGCGATGGAAAACTTAGAAATAGTTAAAAAGGTAAATAGTCTGGATATAAAAAGAGGAGAGACAACAACAAAAGAAGATTTTATTGCAAGAAACTCTGATGTTTTTAATGGAGTAGGAAGTTTTCCAGGTAAATATAAAATTAAATTGATGGACAACGCAATTCCTGTGGTAAAACCGCCTCGAAGGATTCCATTAAAGATAATGAAACCCCTAAAAAATTCGTTGGATGCTTTGATCGACAAATATATTATATCAAAAGTTAATGAACCAAGAGATTGGGAGCATAACTTGGTAATAATTGAAAAATCTGATGGTACGTTGCGTTTGTGTTTGGACCCACGAAATTTAAATAAATATGTTAAAAAAGAACAACATTTAATCCCCAAATTAGATGAAATATTACCAAAACTAAATAATGCAAAATATTTTAGTGTATTAGACTTAAAAGAAGGATTTTATCAAGTAGAACTGGATGAAGAATCCAGAAAATTATGCACTTTTGCTACACCTTTTGGAGCATTTCATTTCAATCGATTACCATTTGGGTTAAGTACAGCGCCTGAAATTTTTCAAAGAAAAAATGAAGAAAATTTTGCTAATATACCTAACATTTCTATTTATATTGATATTCTTGTTTATGGAAAAATGTTAGAAGAGCACGAGGAAGCACTAAAAAATGTTATCAACAGGGCAAGAGAATTAAATATTAAATTTAATCCGAAAAGCTTCAATATAAAGTTAGAGAGATTGATTATCTTGGTCATAAATTTACTAATAGTGGGATGCTGCCAAGCAAAGAGAGAATAAATGCAATCCAAAATCGAAGAGATCCAAACAATAAAAAGGAGTTACAAAAATTTTTGGGCTTAGTAAACTACGTGAGATCATTTATTCCAAACTTAGCAGAAATAACTTCACCTTTAAGAGAGCTTTTAAAGAAAAATACTCTCTTTGTCTGGCAAAAAGCCCATTCAGACACTGTTACTAAAATCAAAGAAATGCTTGTAAGCTCTGTTGTACTAAAACCTTTTGATGAAAGTAAACAAGTTTTTATACAAACCGATGCATCGCAAAATGGTTTAGGTTGCTGTTTGTTACAAAACAACACACCAATTGCATATACCTCGAGAAGCTTATCAGAAACAGAATAGAGATATGCTCAAATTGAAAAAGAGCTTTTAGCTATAATTTTTAGTTGCAGAAAGTTCCATCATTATATATATGGAAGAGAAGTTATTATAAAAACAGACCACAAACCACTAATAGGATTAATGGAAAAAGGAATTTATAAAATGCCATCCGGAAAACTTCAAAGAATGCGATTACGTTTACTAAATTATAATGTTAAACTGGAGTATTTCCCAGGAAAATACATGTATATTGCTGATTATTTGTCAAGAGATCCCTTGAACTTAAAACCTTCAGAAGAGGAACCTGTTTTTTATGAATCTATATTATCAATTAACGTAAGTGAAACAAGAGAAAATCAACTTAAAGAGGAAACTAAAAAAGATGAACTATTGAGTAAAATTATGTCATTTTACAAGAACGGATGGCCGAAAGATAAAAGCAAAGTCCCAGAAAATTTACGGTTTTATTTTGGTAAGAGAAATGATATTATTGAAAATGATGGCATTCTTTTCTACAATGATAAAATAATGATACCAGATTCTTTGAAAACAGACATGTTGAAATTACTACATGAATCTCACATGGGAATTTGTAAAACTCTAAAAAGAGCCAGGTCTGTAATGTACTGGAAAAATATGAACAGTGATATAGAAGAACAAATTTTCAACTGCAAAATATGTGATCAGTTTTCGAAAAATAATATAATAACACATGAAATACCGTCAATACCATTTCAAAAAGTGGGAAGTGACATTGCAACATATGGTGGTAAAGATTATCTTATAGTCGTGGAGTATTTTAGTAAATGGATTGAGTATAAATTGTTGCGAAACAAAACATCATCCGAAATTGTAAAGCATTGGGTGGAAATTTTTTCGCAGTTTGGTATACCAAAAACAATAATAGCAGATAATGTTCCATTCGGTTCATTTGAATGTAAAAATTTTGCCACTAAATGGAATATCGAGATTGTGACAAGTTCCTCATTATACCCACAGTCAAATGGATTGGCTGAGAGATCAGTGCAAATCATAAAAAATATTTTTAAAAAATCAGCAACACATGAAGAAAGGTGTGTACAACTAATGGAATACAGAAATACTCCTACTCAAGATATGAATTTATCTCCATCACAACTGATGTTCAACCGCTTATTGCGAACTAAATTACCAGTCTCTGATAGACTTTTAACTCCAAGCTACAATATCAACATAAAAGAACAAATGATGAAAAAAGCTGAACATAATGAAAAAAATGTTGGGTTTTAATTTTTATTCAAAAAAATTAAAAATTGTTTTTTCGACCTTTTTATTAATCAATTAGAAATTTATTAATTCAGTTCGAGGCCAATTTCCTTATTATGAAGTACTTTTTTCAAAAACTGCTATTTTTCTTCATCAGGATATTCTCCTAACAAATACTTCACAGAGTTTTTGCTTTCAAAAACCTCTAACACTTTCAGGAATGAAAAAACGATCGTTTCGGGGATTTTCCAAGTCCCCTTCTTCAGTTTTCTTTAGAAAGTGGTGGCAATAGTGCAATGCAAATTGAAACATCAAAATTTCATATTAAACGTAGTCTACTACATCAACGAAATGAGAATGGAGTAAACAATAAAATATGTTTTCGAAGTCTCTGCAAAGACATAACCAACAATAGAAATATTATGAAAGTTTTTGTTTTTGTATTTCGTACCATCGCACAGTGGGGCCAAATGCATGAAAAGTGGCGATTAATTCATAGAAGTCGTAATTTAAAAAAAAAAAATATTTTTTATTAATGGATATTTATAAATACATAAAAAACCAACATTAAAAAAAAAAACAGAGTGAAAAAACACATTTTTTATCCCTTTATGGGCCATTTTGTGTTCTGTAAAAAATCCTCTTTTTTCACATTTTTTGCTGTAACTTTGGAACGGTGCGCTATAAATTATTCAATTAAATTGCAAATTAAAGCATACTAAATGTACTTTAAGAAAAATAAGTAATATTTTTAAAAATAATAAGGAATAAATATTTTATATGTATTTCTATTAGAAAATTTTTAAATTAAAATCATACCTTTTTTCTCGAAATTTTAAAATTTTGCTCAAAAATGAAACATTTGAAAATCTAATTGTTTTTTTATTGATAAATAACCATAAACACACTATTTAAAAAAAATTTAATTAAATTCGGTTATTCTATTTTTTTTTTTTCTTTTTGAAAACAACAATATTTTATTATAATCATTATTACCTTCAATGTTAGTATTTACTTCAGATTCAATTTCATAATCATAAATTAATTCGTTACAATAATCTTAATCTTCATCTTCATCTTCATCTCCATCTTCATCTCCATCTTCATCATTGCTATTTTGATTGCTGGGAAGTACAAGCAACTCCAATGCAGATTTTGGCATTAGCTCTTTTTTCTTTTTAGAACTATTGTTCATGCTTGTTATAAACGGATCTGAACTTAAGAGAAATCTATTAAAGATATCTTCCATTGTTTTTTCTCGACTGCATTTACGGGCGAAATTCTCCCTATAACTTTTAAAATCTTTATTTCTGGCTTCCTGAGACTCTTCGGTTAGCTGACCAATTGGCAATGGCGATAATGATATAATTTCAGGCCCATGAATAAAATATTTGTGAAGAGTAGGAGGCATATAGTACCATGGATATTTTTTCACAAATAGCCTGGCAGTGTTATTAGCCAAGTTTGTAAATTTTTCAATGTTGACCTCAATACCACTAGAAACTACAATTAATATTGTGTGCATATTTTTGATCAACTCTAAATCAATATTAGTAATTTCAGCAGATACTTCTGCATTCTTAAAAAAACGTCTTGCAGTATTCCCGTCATTAGAGTTACCAAAACCAGGTTTTGGTTGATCAATGATCAATCCCGTTCTCTTTTTAAATTCGCGTTGAATACGACTTTTAGTTTCAGCAATAATTTTTTTTTCTTCGTCACTTCTTGCCTGCCATTTTTGAATTGGAAGTTTATATGCCAAGTGAATAAGACATTCAAAAAATCTTATCCAGCCATGTAGGACAGACAAACCGAACTCCATGAAGTCTACGTTGGAATCTCTAGAAATCATTTGTTCAATATTGTTGAACTCCTTGCTGGTAGCGCCACATATGTAGCACTTTTGTGTGGACTTTGTGTCTGTAATCGCGTTACACACTTTACAGTCAATCATAACGAGAAATAGTTTGTGGTTCACTTTTATCTTTCTTTCTCCAACTGATATTACTGTATCGATAAGAGCATTTTTTTCTGTCTCCACTCTTTCTCTTTCTGTTTTAATACTGTTGACCGTTTCTTTCATAAATTCAATTTTTAATGGCCTGCAAAACCTAGTTGAAGACGGTCGAGGATTATGCCAAATGATTTTGTTTTTACAAACTAATTTTAATGGTACAATTGACGTAATAAATACAGAAGAATCAGATGCATTACTGTCATGAAAGGCTTGTTTGTAAGAACTATGCCCTGAACTTCCGTCAAAGCCCCACTTAGTGTATAAAGTAATTTTTTCGATTTCTTCGTTGTCTAACGAATTTAAATCTGCATTTTTAACCGACAAAAGGCGTTCAGTGGTATGATCCAATATTCCTTGTAGGCTAACTTGCGCTGATGTTTCAGAAATTTTCATTTGTTCTCCCTTTGGGTAACATTTTTTCTTAGCTCTTTGGGCCAATTTATATGATGGAAATTTCTCAGGTGCAACCTTTCTAATAACATTATATTGGTGGCGACTTAGCTTCGCTTCTACCAAAACGGACAGAGCTTCATCCGGAGTTAACTGCTGTGGTGGTACCTGTTCTATACTTTTTCGGTATTTTTTGGCTTTTGTTGGAGATGATATTATTTCCTTAACAATTTTCGACTCATCTATTTTTCCAGCAGCTCTCAAGCTCATTTGTGTGGCGTAAGCCAAAACAGGCAAAGAAATTTGATCTCTTATGTCTTTACATTTCTTAACTTTTGTTTTTTCTTTGCACTCTTCAAATGAGAGATCATTGCGACCTCTTTTTTGTTGTGGTTCTGGTGGTTGACTGAATGAGATTGAGGCATCCAGCCAATTCTTATTATTTTTTACAAAAATTTCATTCTTTCTATGACATTTTTGCCACCGAATCTCATAGCTAGAGCAAAAATTATGAAACCTTGTCATAAAATCTACCATATCCGAAGTGTCGACACGTTTGATTACTTCCCATCTCAAAAGTTTAAATTTATCCTGAAGTGATTTAGGTTCTGCACTCCTCATAAAATTATGCAACTCATGACGAGGAATGAAAATTGTTTTGGGACATGTTCCTAAAATTAATAAGATTTCTATTCGTTTAAAATTTGCAAAAAGTAATTCCTTTAACCCTGTACCGAATAATTTACACTTTCACAACACTTTAAATATGTAACATCACATCACAAAACATTGACAGCTAAAACAATAAATAAACGTGTCAGTACCGAATCAATAATACCCTACGGATGGATAGAAATTCTTAAAAATGTATTATCATTATATTAGTAGATTGATATCACCAGCTTAAAACAAAATTAAAACTTTACTCGTATGATGCATGTATATGACCAACAGTTATTATGTAGGACTCAAATAAATGACAATAATAAATAGGGATGGGAGCGTGACCTCCTTCAAATTTTCAAAATAGTGCACTTGTGCCATATACAATTTTCTAATAATTTAAAATTAACAAATGTTTAAGTAAAATTCATTGAAATATCATAAACACATGTAAAATAATTTAATTAGTTTTATTCATAGTAAATAAACCCAACATACGCAATCACGTGAGCATGCGTGAATTAAAGTTACTCACGCCCCCATCTCTAATTAACAACACATTTTTTTAGCTACAATAACAACTACTATAACGAAAATAATGACAAAACAAAGTAAAAACAACTTGATGTTTTGTTTTGTTTTTTTTTTTTCATATTTGTGGATTTTTAGCATCTTGAGTTATTTCACAAAAACAAGCATAACTCAAAAATCGCAAAAAATCGCAAAAAAATATTTTGGGGTTTATTAGTTGAGATCTGATATTATAACACTATATAGACGATTTTACGCAAGCTCACGAACAAAGTTGTTGAAACTCCATATATAAATCAAAAATAGCCCATTTTTGGGCTAATTTTATTTTATTAACATTTAATATTTTTAAAACATTTATTTAAACAAAAAAACATGTACTATATAGTAAACTACCTGAAGTTGACGGTTCCATTATAAAAATTTAACTTTTAGAAGTATTAATAGAAAAAATTATCAATTGAAATATCAAAATTTTCACTTTTTTTCAATATGCACAAAAAAAAATAACAATTATTCAACTTTAAGTGCTCACTTCAACTAAAGCAAACAACTTAAAAGTATAATTTTTGCAATTAGTGATGCAGAATTTTATCCACTTTCACCCGGTACCAAACACGGTCATGAATTTTAAAGTTCATATTTGAATTAATCGCCACTTTTCATTCATTTGGCCCCAATGTGCATCGGTACAAATAAAATACAAATTTTATTTTTACCACTTCTTTGTCAATTACAAGGAAGGGGCAAAAAACATTTCTCCGTACTGCGAGTGTTGTCAAAATGTTGGGTTTTAATTTTTATTCAAAAAAATTAAAAATTGATTTTTCATAATATTTCTATTGTTGGTTATGTCTTTGCAGAGACTTCGAAAACATATTTTATTGTTTACTCCATTCTCATTTCGTTGATGTAGTAGACTACATTTAATATGAAATTTTGATGTTTCGATTTGCATTGCACTTATTTCATTCCTGAAAGTGTTAGAGGTTTTTGAAAGCAAAAATTATAATAGGGCAACAAGAAGAGAACAAAATTATCAGGAGGGAGATACAGTATTAATTAGAGATCATAAAAAATGGAAAAATGGATCGATTTTATATAAATGGAATAATCCACGTTCTTACATTGTTGAAGATGACGGTGGAAGGCAGTACCGAAGAAATAGTTGGTTCTTGAAAAACAAAAGTTTAAAAACTCACTCAGTATCCAATTACACACTTTAACGAAAAAGGGGGAGATGTAACATAACAATAGTTGTTGTGTTAAAGCTTTGTTTAACAAAGCTTTTAGTTAAGTTGGTATAATATCGAATGCCATTAATAGAAAGACTATGATAAATGATTGTAAAGTATAAACAACGGAACAGTAAACTTACTTTGTACTAAAAATGTATTTATCCCTTTCTTGGCTTCACAAGTATAAATTAGAATAAGCATTATAAGAAATATTGTAACAAACAAGCAGTTAATAAAGATATGCTGAATTATTAACATCACAGCCTCCGCTTGCAAAATAGCGAACTTGTTATTTTGAGGAGGAGGAGAATACTACTGTTTACAATTTTATTGTTGGGAAAGATGAATGCGACAATGTTTTGAATGAGGAACATAGGCGTACCTAGACCATTTTTCTGGGGTGGGTAAGGCACCCATATATGTTCGGTTGTTAATTAGCTTAAAAAACACTTCCAACACTATGCTTACAACTTTTTCATACAAAAAAAACTTTTAAAAATGACTCCCTCCTGATAAAATTTTCATAATTTTCAAAATTCAATAATCCTGGTAGCTTATGCTATCTACAGGTTTTTATAGGGAATTCTGAAAGGTTTGCTTTTTCGGAAGAAAACCTCGTACAAGCAATGTATTCCAAGCTATTCTCTCAGATTAGTATGAAATTTGGATATTTGATAGAGTTAGAAATCTAAGATCAACCTATTTCATATTTTCGTCCACCTCGGGCGAACCTGTTCTAATCCCATGTTTTGACCTCTTAAATTACCGAGATGCTCAAAAACCGTGAGATGTTCATCTTAGAATTTTTCTTTCTACAACATATTGAAATTTCATTAAAATTGTAGTGTTTATTTTGAAGTAATTTCCTTGTTAGATATTAACTAATTAATCCTTTGAAAAACTATTAAATCTAAGATACTTATCGCACCAAAAAAGATTCCAACTCTGTGTGTCTTATAATATTTCTTTAGAGCTAGTTTTGTGATCAGAACTAAGATCGATTTGTTTCTTAAATAATTCTTAAGAAAGAACTTTTCAAACAATATTTCTTAAATATTTAGGAGATTTTTATTATAAAAAAACTGTCTTAGTTCTGACTATAAAACCGAACCTTAGATTCCAACAAATTAACTTCCTAGGAAACCAGTTGATATTTTGCCAACCAAAAATACAGGATTAATTGATATTTAAAAAAATAATATTGTAATACTTTTTGCAATTAAAATTATATTAACAAGAATTATAAGTAGATGTTTTAAAATTCTGGGGTGGGCAAAAAGCATTCTAGGGTGGGCTTTGCCCACTCCGGACTGGCCTAAGTCCGCCAATGATGAGGAATCGGCTTACGGGAAGAAGAAAGTGCGAATTTTTTGTAAGAATATCTCAGTTAGATGAGACAGTTCTCATAGGAAGATAAACATATTTGAGATGCAAAACTAACTCTGGCTAAACGCTGAATTTATTTTGGCAATTAAAACTAAGCCAACTGCAGCTTCAATAGGGCTTCCAAAGAAAGAGTATCCTGAGACATCTGAACGTACAAAGAGGAAATTTTAAATAGCTTTATTAAACAATAAAAATTAAATTAAAAATGAAATAAAATTACTTTAGATTATGAAATGTAAAGTAAAATTATAAATACCCGAGTAAAAAAAATTGATCTCGCGCAATATCTAATTATATCCAATTTGATATTGTTTAAGATCTGCTGTAATATCTAGCTGATCCAATTAGATCTCAAAATTGGGTGTATCTAATCATATCGTATTAGATCCCATTGTATATATGGGGATAAACTAAGATCAAGTTATATCTCAAAATTGGGAGGTCCAGTGATATCTTTGGGGATAAACCTAGATCTATTTTGATCCGAAAATTGGCGGATCCAGCTATATATTTGCGGATATTTTTAGATCTAATTTGATTCGAAAAAGTGGCAGATCGAATTAGATCTAGCTATATATTTGGGGATAAACTTAGATCTAATTTGATCCGAAAAATGGCACATCGAATTAGATCCAGCAATATATTTGTGGATAAACTTGGATATAAATTGAATAGAAAATTGGCAGATCAAATTAGATCCAGCAATATATTTTGGGATTTAGTAAGACCTAATTTGATCCAAAAAATGGCAGATCGAATTAGATCCAGCTATATATTTGTGGATAAACTTAGATCTAATTTGATCCGAAAAAGTGGCAGATCGAATTAGATCCAGCAATATATTTAGGGATAAACTTGGATGTAAATTTATCCGAAAAATGCCAGATCGAATTATATCCAGCAATATATATGTGGATAAACTTAGATCTAATTTTATCCGAAAAATTCCTAATCGAATTAGATCCAGCAATATATATGGGGAGAAACTTGGATCTAAATTTAACCGAAAAATGGCAGATCAAATTAGATCCAGCAATATATTTGGGGATAAACTTGGATCTAAATTTATCAGAAAAATGGCAGATCGAATTAGATCCAGCAATTTATTTCGGTATTAAAATGGCAGATCGAATTAGAAACAGCAATATATTTGGGGATTGACATCTAAAAGTATCCATAAAAATGACAGATAAAATTAGATGCCGCATTATATTTGGGTACTACGTAAGATCTCCATTTATTTGGGATTAAATAAGATCCCAGACATATATTGCTAACTGTTCAAAAAATAATAGACTGGCAGAGCACTGATTGTATAAAAATTACAATATTTTGTTAAAATAAGGTTTAAACTCAGAAGGTAACGAGTTCAATATGCATTTCTTTTACAAAATTAATTTCTTTTTATAAAATTAAAATTTTTTTTTCTATAAATTTTTTTATAAAATTATATATTTATTTTTTTATTAAATTGAAATCTTTGAATAAAATAATTTTATTTACATCTTTTTGACGCTCTACACCATTTCCAATTGTATTAATTGTTTTAAGATTTATCAATTGTATTTCAGAAATAATCAATTGAATTTCAGTTTTATCAATTGTGTTTCAGAACTCATCAATTATTTTTCACATTTATGAATTGTATTTCAGAACTAGTCAATTGAAGTTCAGTTTTATCAATTGTGTTTCAGAAATTATTAATTGTATTTCCGAAATTCACAACTGTATTTCAGAAATTATCAAACTGTATTTCAGAAATTATCAATCGTATTTCCGAAATTATGAAATGTATTTGAGAAATTTTTCTCTATTAGCTATGAAATTCTGAAATAGATTTCATTATTTCTGGACACAACTAAATAAATAATTAAATTTGCGTAATATTGTAGTTTCTGAAGTGCAAATAATATTTTGTGATATACAATTAAAATTTTCTAAAATACAATTAATAATTTCTGGAATACGTTTTTT
The DNA here is from genome assembly GCA_949987735.1 of Leucophora obtusa. Lineage (NCBI taxonomy): Eukaryota > Metazoa > Arthropoda > Insecta > Diptera > Anthomyiidae > Leucophora > Leucophora obtusa. Next base: position 257,431,182 of record OX465295.1, on the reverse strand, counting down.
CGATGCTTATAGGTTAGCTCGAAATGCTTTTATCATTCATTTAATTTGTAGCTATCACACATCTATGTTCAACTTAAACCTATTGTACATTAACATTAATTAACACTATATTTTTATTTTTAGGAAATACATTTTTATTTTATTATAAGTTAACATTAAATTAAATTTTAGATAATGGCACCAATTTGTAGTTGTAATTATTATATATTAAATCGTATATTCATAAACATTCTATACAGTTAGACGAGGTTTATGGACCTATTTAACTTTATAAAGTGTTTATAAATTATAACTTAAATGTACATATATATATGTTAAATGTACGTGAACAAATTGTTGATATGGACCCACAAATTGTATCTCAACTGATATTGGAATTATTGTACCATTACCATACATCAATATATATTAAATGATATACATATATTACAATATATGACACTGTATTATAATTATTGTTAATGAAGTAACATATCTGATAATATTTTATTTTTTATAGCGCCATACATAGTTTTACATTATTCAAATTAAACCATATATGGAATTGTATTCAAAATGTTGATGTGGTACCAAATTTTACCATATATTGTTTAAATTGTGCCATATATGACAATATATTGTTTAAATGATACCATATATGTCTATATATTATTATTGTTTAAATGACACCATATATAAATATATATGGGACTATATATGGTAGCATATATTATCATATCTGCATCTGTATTAAAAGTGTCGTTCATCAGGTACCATATATGAGCATATATTGTTGAAATGGCACCATATATGACAATATATGGTTTAAATGGCACCATATATGGTAATATATTGCTTAAATAACACTATATATAAATATATATGGCACTATATATGGTAGCATATATTATCATATGTGGAACTGTATTAAAAATATTGTTCATGAGGTACCATATATGGGCATATATTGTTGAAATTGCACCATATATGATAATATATGGTTTGAATGGCACCATATATGATAATATATAGCTTAAATAACACCATATATAAATATATATCGCACTATATATAGTACCATATATTATCATATCTGGAACTGAATTAAAGATTTGGTTTATGAGGTACCATATATGACCATATATTGTTTAAATGGCACCATATATGATAATATCTAGTTAAACTGTCACCATATATAATTATATATCGTTTAAATGATACCATATATAATTATATATTGCTAAAATGCCACCATATATATTAAAATATAGTTCTATATATAACTACATATGCAATAAGATCAACCATGTCATGTAATATATAATTATATATGCCATATCTAATATTATGAAGGCCAATATCTAATTAGATGAAATTACATATGACATAATATAAGAAAAAATTTTGTGAAAAAACGTCATATATAATTATATATGGATATACATAACGACATGTATAATTATATATTGTAATATATGCCATATATGATTATATATAATTTTTTTTACTCGGGTAGCTTTATTAAAAAAAAAAAAAATTGTTTCTACAAAAGTTTCTACTTGTTCAATTTTCTGCTATAATATGCCCCAGATTTAAAAAAAAATATTTTTTTATTTTCTTTTTTGGGATTTTGGACAAAAAAAGTTTGCATTTTACACAGTTAACATTTTTACCCAAGCAAATCAGAAGAAATTTTAAAATTTACGCTGCCATATTGGATCCGCCATTTTGAATTTCTAAAATTTTACCTCAGATTTGAAATCAGCAACCTTGAAAACCTCGGTATACCAATTTTCATGCAAATCAGAAGAAATTTTAAAATTTACGCCGCCGTATTGGATTCGCCAGTTTTAATTTGAAAATCTTTACCTCAGATTCGAAATCAGCAACCTTGAAAACCCCCGTATACCAATTTTTTTTTATTGAATTCATTTATAATCAAAAGCCTAATGGCCTAAACGATTACATAGTATGTTATGAGTAGGTTCTAAATAACTTAAAACTAATATAATATAAAACAACTTTAATAAACAACCTTATATAACTACTGTTCCTAACCTAATGCAAGAATACGTAATATTAAAATTATTAATAACAGTTAACCACAGCAAATGAGCAGTAGCCAGCCTCAACATTAAATATGCTTTACAAAAAGGTTCCTAAAATCACTTAGTCCCAATGAAAAATTATGTGCACTGTATGGTAGTACCGTGCTCCAATATCTGTAAATTCTTGCAACAAACGAACGTTGCATGAAAATAGTATGTATTAATGGACAGTTAACAACAGCCGTTCGAACTGAATGTGAAAAATCAAATAAGTCCAGCAAGTATTGAGGATTTCCAAATTTCACAGTTTTATAGAAAAGCATCATTACCCTTACGCTAATGAAATCCTCAAAGCTCACTCCCAAAAAATCTTTTGCTTCAGCCGAAACATGATCGTAAAACCTTAAACCATAAACATATCTTATAACTCTGTTAAACATTTCCTTAGCCTAACAATATTTGTGTTCGACGTGGACGTAAAAATTTCCATTCCATAAAGAAATATTGGCATAAGAAAAGATTTTGCTATCAGCTTCCTGACGTGTAAATGAAAATGATATCCTAAATTATTTATCTTCCTAAGAGTAAACGGAACTCTGGATATGACCATATTCAAATAATTATTAAATGAAAGGGTCTCATCCAAATAAATGCCCAAAGACTTGTGATGTGACATATACTCTATAGTTGCACCACTTAATTCTAATCGTGGAAAGTTCACTGTATTACTGCCAAATTTCATGGCATACGTCTTCAGGGGATTGAGTACCAGTCTGTTTTCCTCTGACCACTGGGCGACTCTGCTTAAGTCATTGTTAAGTGCAATGAAAAATTACATCCAAAAAGCTGTATATCATCAGCGTAAATACGTGCATTACAGAAATTTAGTGACTGCATAACATCAATAATATAAATCATAAACAGAATAGGAGCCATGTGGGCGCTGTGGTGTAATGGTTAGCGCGTTGGACTGTTACACGTGAGGTTGCGGGTTCGAGCCCCAACCAAGGCAACATCAATTTATGAAAAATAATAATATGTATAAGTTTTTTCTATCCCTCATACATATCGCAGCGTCCTCCTTCGGTGTTCCCATAGCACTTAACCCCACCGAAGTAAAATAATATAACAGGGCTATGAACTAAAAAGCTTCAACAAAGTTCGCCAACTCACCATCAGATGGCGCGCAACAACTATTCTAAAAATTCAACATCTCGCGCAATTACAGCGTTGCCATATTTGAAAGCCCTTCATCTTTCACCACCTTTCAATTCTTCTCTATCGCCTTTCCAAAGGAAGCAACACGTTAATTAATAGGAAGAATTTCCTGAGTGTTGCTTCTCTTAAAAAAAAAAAAAAAAAAAAATAACGGACCATTGTGGCACACCTCTGTTTAATCGAATACATTCAGATATTCGATTTCCTACGTTAACAAATTGACTTCTATCACTTAAAAATGAAGCAATTAAATTACATGCCAATAGTGAAAACCTAAATTGTGAATTTAACTTACGCACCAGCAAAATACGATTCACTGAATCAAACGCCCTTTTGAAGTCCAAAAAAACGACTACCGACCCCTTGCCCTCATCCGCACTTTTCCTAATTCTCTCCACTACATCCAACATCAGGGTTGTAGTACTATGACCTTCCTAAAGCCTGACTGATAAGGTGATAAAAGATTATTGTGATTCAAAAAATTCACAATCCTTTCCTTCATGATAACCTCCATAATTTTGGAGCAAATAGGCAAAATACATATGGGTCTGTAATGAGAAATAGAACTGGGGTTTCCGAATCTTCGGGATTGGGACTATTCGAACCAGTTTCCAGCTAAGGGGATATACATAAGTCATAAGGATAATGTTATATATATGGGTACCAGAGGTTTTACTATAAACTGTAAAATTTTTCGAATAAAGATTACACTCACTCCATCGCGTCCTATTGATTTCGATTTAATAAAACCTAACGCCTGTATAACATCACTTTCTTCAATTCTACCAAAGTTAAAAATATCACCAATTTCAGGTTCGATATAACCAGTGTCTACTATTGAGTTCTCCGCCGGTAACACAAAACTTTCATTGAGTTTATCTAGGTTATGAAATGAATCATTATCCTCCATCTCAATAATTCCAGTCGATTTAAGTTTATCCCATATATTCCCTAGAACCTCGTTACTAAAAAATCTCTCACAGCTCTGTTTCCTTATCCTTCTTATAGTAGACTTAAGCCTATTACGATAATAAGCTAAATCCCCCAGTTCCCTCGCATCACAAATTTCCTGACAGTCAAACCAACTTTCTCTTACCCCTAACCTTTTTCTTTTCAATGGTACATGTTTATTGTATAACTCCGTTATTAAGGTGTTAAAATGGAATACCTGGTAATTACTATCAGATGTTTATATTTGATTGAAATTCAATGATCGTATATCTCTCTCACACTCTTCTAAGCTAAAATTTCTATAATCCCTATAAAAAAAACGTGCTCAAAATTTGTATCTACTGACAGCGCTAAAGACAGGTATATTAACGCGTGGTGCGAGTTCAAGGCTGGTACTTGGAATTGACCGGTTCGCTCCACCAAACTAATATCTGATACAAGAAAAAAATCTATTAGCTTAATGACATGATACGTTACATCGAAATGAGTTGGCAAATTATTATGTACCAGGTAAAGGTTATGGTCACTACAAAAGTTACGAACTACTGCATGCTGCTCAAAAATGTTGGTATTAAAGTCTCCCATAAAAACCACCTTCCCATATTGTGCAGACAGATCTTCAAGCAAATTCTCACATAAGCTAAAGCTCCCATGTGGTAAGTAAATTACTCCTACAAGTATGGGTGCCGAATTATTAATTTCTATCTCCACGAACAGTGCCTCACAAATACGCTCGTTCAACACCTCATGCACAACACGAGATTTAAATTTATCAGATACGTATAGGCATACACCACCAGCTCTTCTAATTTTCCGATAATTACGATGCAATGTATATCCATCAATTCTAACTGACGTATCCGTTATATGCCCGTTAAACCACAATTCACTTACCCCCACAACATCCCAGTGTAGAAAGGGTAATGACATATCATTATTTTTTGGACTACCAGTAATGACACCCACTTAGCTTCTGCATTATTTTAAAACATATAATAATGAGTTACTGATAATGACTCATTTTTGTCATTATTTCAAATAGAAAATAATTTTCTAAATTTTTTTGAAAATTTTTTGAAATCTATTTTTAGACTCAATATTTTTTAAATACTGGTAAGGATATATGTAACCACATATTTTTTGATTTTTTGTATGTTGGCGAGTAAGCTTACTTGTGTGCAGCAGGTCAATTATGTTTTTATCAATTAAATATTACATGTCGATATAGCTCAGATGGTAGAGCTGTTGACTGGCAATCTGTAGACCCAGGTTCGATTCCCGCACCAGCAAATTTTATTTAAAAAAAAAATACAATAAAAAATATTTTTTTTTTATATAATTTATTTTTTTGAAAATCTATTTTTAAACTCATTACTTTTGTCAGTACTGGTAAGCACATAGGTAACGATATATTTTTTGATTTTTCGTATGCTGGTATGTAATGACAACTCATTATTTTTCGCCACATCACCATATAAAGTTAATAAGAAATGTAAAAACAAAAGTAACTAGTTACCATTACCAAGTATGTAGTTACATAACCACATATCTGGTAATGATTTTCTACACTGGGATCCAAATACGAATCCCTTAAAATATGCCTAACTTCTTCAAGCTTAGCCGATGTTATGGCAGATGAAAGACTCTGAGCGTTAAAATGCGTTATATTCAAGTTGCCATTAACTAAATTAGTTCTCAAAATTGAGTGGCCACTGGCCCAATATTACTATTGATTAAATACAAATTCAAACACCACCCTACATATTCGTGCAATAATAAGAACAATAGTTATAGAATAATCACTTAAACTAAAAATAAAAAAATACAATTTTTATACATTAAAATCATTTACAAAACTGACGTTAGCATGGTAATCCGTAAAAAAATACTGCATAAAGATTTTATTATAAGTCATAAAAAAGAACTAAATATTACTAAAATCTTTGCGATCAACAAATTGCAGTGATGCCAACAATTATGAAAAAAAAACTAGTAAAATTCCGCCTTAAATTTTCACTAGATTAATTTTTTGTACTCGAACGAATTTTTGAGTAAAACTGGCAAAAATGGTAAATCCAGTGTAAAATAGCATGTAAACAAACACACTTTTATCTATATCTGAAAAAGTAGTACATTTTTGCTTAGTTAAAGTTCTATCAACATCAAATTTTTTATCAAAAAGGCGCTAAAAGCGCTAAATAAAAAGAAAACCGACAAGCGCTGGCAAAAAATAATACACGTTTTGAGTAGTGCAAACGCCATAAATCTAGCTTGAAAAGCGCAAAGTTGTCATCGCTGCAAATTTGTTACTTCATATAACCCAGTCTCTTCGAATGTAGTAAATTGCATTATTTGTTTACCAAAATTTATCTTGTTTTTTGATCACTAAATTAAAATGAAACCTAATAGTGACATTTGATGGCTGGCTTCATTGCAATAACCGCGTGCATGTCCGCGATATCATGATATTGCAGTAAAACTTGAAATTGTCTTCATTCGAGATAAAATCATCTTGAACAATTGCTTGCTATCAATTCATTGCATATCAAGACACTAGGTTAAAGAAAGACATACTTAAAACAGAAAATAGAACAAAACAAAAAAAAAAAACTTTAACCATTTAGCCACTCAACTAGTCCCACTGAAATTTACCCCTCCTCTAAAATAACTTAGAAAAATATTTGTTGTATTTGTAAACTAAATAAATGAAATACATGTTCGATAGATACAGTTCAGGGATGATAAAGTTGATACTATAGTACTTTTGTGGTACTATTGGAACTTCAAAAGTACTCTGGTACTCCTCTGACTCCTTTAGTACCATTAACACAATTTCCTCTTTTTAAATTTTTGCTCTTTTCCCTTAATATCAATTCAAATTATTACGGGTTTTCATATAAACTCGTAAATTCCTTGTAATCCTTGTATAAATACAAACCATAATTTTATGTATGGAGCCTGACATTAAACTCATAAAGCCTGGCATATACACTCATAGAAATCATCATAAAAAGAAAATTGCAGAAAAAGCCACTAAATACTAGTTAAAAATGTACATACAAAAGAAACTTTTGATATTAGCAGATTTTTGTGCGAAATAAGTAAAGAACAGCAAAAATATAACTGTTACATTTACAAAATTTTAGTTAGCGTTTTGTTCATTGAAAATAACAAACTATATTGTAAAATATGCAGGAAATATTAATATTAGTAGAATAAAAATAGCAAAAACAAACTGTTATATTTACAAGATTTTTTTTATTTATTTTTATTTTTAATTTTAAGTTAATTTTAGTTGAATGCATATAGCAGTCTATCCTGCTAAAATCAACAAAAATGGTTGCTAAGAAAAAAAATAGTAACTGCTGATTTCAGAAGGTTAGATTTTTAATCTCATTAAAAAAAAAAAAAAATCTTAAATGTTTTGTGATTTCTAAGTCTACTAGTTATTCAGATAAATTTGCTGCAGATAATTTCTAACCAATTTTTAGAAGCCTTAACTAAAATTATCATTTTACCCATTGGTGTATGAGTTAAATATAACAGAACTCATAATTTATTTTTACCCTTATTCAGTTTTTATTTGTTAATTTATACTGATAAAAGAAATTAAAAGACAAAATTTTTTAGTACTATACAGGTCACAATTTTTAAGCTAGTTGGTACTATTTTAAAAATCCCATTTATCATCCCTGATAGAGTTGATATAGGAGTAAAGAGGAATTTACAATAATACAATATTTAACTTCTCTACAATGTAATTGCCAAATAATAAAAATCATGTTTAAATAATTTTAATGAAGAAAATAGCAATAGAAAAAACTAATATATTTTTACATTTAAATACCTATTTGTATAACGATATATTTACAGTGCATTACGTTCATCCAGAGTACATAATTTTTCAGATCCATTAGCGAAAGTCAGCTTGGCTTTTGGCTCATCCCAGTCCATTAGTTTAAACTTAGTTATTTTTTTATCACGAATCAGCTTCTTTTAAAGGTATTTAATTTTTGCAACTGAGGCCGTTAAATTGTCGTTCAAAAAAACCCTTGCTTCTATATCATCTGCACAGTTAGCTTCTCCATTATTATCTCCATCATTACCCTTTTCGGTTGGTTTGTAGATTTGGTTGAGTTGAAGATTGTGCTTTTCGTGATATTTGCGCATTATAAGATCTCTTTTGGAAATATTGTTAAATTTGACCAAGACATCTTTCTTCTTGTGGATCCAACAGCATGTATTAATTTCTGCCATCGACAGTTCTACAGCGTAGTCTTTGCAGATATTCATCACCAGTTTTACTAATTCGTCGGATTTTAATTTTGATGGCAAACCACTTACAATAATATCAGCCCGGTTTAGTTGCCGACGAAGCGAATTGTTTTCTAATTCTAGTTGTTTAAACTTTGTATTTGTTTTTTCTTCCAACTGAACAACATTATTCACACAACTATTAAGTTTATTCGAAATTTCCATAAGATGAACTGATATTTGCGCTGAAACTTGTATTGGAAGTTGCTCCATACGGTTTTCCATATCATTTAATTTACCGACTATATCACCCAGGCTTGAAGAATTACCTTAAAATTAACCCAGCATTGCAATCGACCATAGCTTCGGCAAATGGTTTAGAAAGACCTGGTGTCATTTCAATAGCACACTTGATGTGAAAGTATTTTCTGCAGAATCCGCATTTTATTTTAATATCACTGCGATTAAGACCACTTTTACATTTAAAGCAGGAAATTGCACCAGTTGTAACTAGTTTTGGTGGCATTTCAATGTAATTTAATTATTAATTTAAAAAAAAAAAAAAACTTTATTAAAATTAGTTTAGGTTATGTCAATTTTAGCTTTTTATTTTTTTCTTGTTTACTTTCTGTGCACTTCTTATACGAGTATATTTCTGTATTTATTATCTTCTAGCTGTTAGTAGCTATCACTGTCTAACTCTATAATTTAGCGACTAGTATAGTTTATCAGCTAATCACTAATAAGTTATGTGAATTCTTCACTTTAATAATTTTTCTTTTATTGGTTTACTAGAAATAATAATACTCGTAAACCACTTGTTTTATTGTTCTCGACTTTTACTTTTGTATTTTTATAAGTTTTAATTTTCTTTGCGAGCTTGTATTCACATAAAATATGCAGAATTTACGGACCACCGAAAAAAACACGTCCTACTCGTTTGACATTCGTTCTCTCTTTCATGTAAATCAGAAGAAATTTTAAAATTTACGCCGCCATATTGGATTCGCCATTTTGAGTTTAAAAAATTTTACCTCAGATTCGAAATCTGCAACTTTTAAAACCCCCGTATACTAACTTTCATGTAAATCGGAAGAAATTCTAAAATTTACGCCTCCATATTGGATCCGCCATTTTGAATTTGAAAAATTTTACCTCAGGTCCGAAATCAGCAACCTTGAAAACCCCCGTATATATATTTTCATCCCTATTCAGTGATTCCTTATAGTTTTGCCCAGAAAATTGTGTCATTTTACCTATAGTGCATTGGTCGATTTGAGATGGAATGACCCACTATATTTGTAATATTAATATTTAATGGTTTTTGTTTATTAATTTTAATTAATGTTATTTTGCACAATGTTTTTGGTTACTATTTGCTTGTTTGTTTTGTTTTACAATTATTTTGTATTTGTTTGTATGTTTGATTGTTTTTATGTTCACGTTGTCATTGTCGAAACTAGAGTTTAATTGTTTGTTTCTTCTTCACCGATCGAAACTAGAGTGTTTGTAAATTATTTCGTGTTTAGTATTGGTGCAATTGTGATGTCATCATTTGGGTTTAAAAGTTGAAGCGTTTGACAATGCTGAATTACTTGGGGCTTCTTTTGTAGACATCTTTGCATCTAAATATGTGATGAAGTTCGGCTGCATTGGATTTCCATGTTTGATGAAATTGGTGATAGATGACCGTGAAGCATTTCCAGCAGTTAACCAGAGTCAGATTTACGTTGTTTGCATCTGGGTCAGCTGGGGTCATTAATGGATTACCAATTACAAAATGTTCAGGGGTCAATTGGTCGTTGCTTGCAGGACTTAAGAGTCTAGAGTTTATACAGGTTACTATTTGGGTCAAAATTCTTAACAGCTCCTCAAAAGTGAATTTCATTTTCGTAGTCATTTTTCTAAATTGGGTCTTGAAGAATTCCACATCTGATTTCCGAAATTGTTTCATTTGAGTGGTGCCAGGAGGATTAAATTTCCAATCAGGAATTTGATGACTATTATGCGGGTAGCTGGGTACTTTGAAAAGATTTTATAAATTCTAAACGATAATTTTTGAGAATTTCTGCAGGTCTAACGAAGTTTTTTCCTTTGTTGAAAATCAGTACAGCTGGACTTGTAGATTGGTTATGATTGTATTTTTTGCACAAAACAAAAGCTTTAAAGTTCTTTACTAAATTTTTGGATTGGGTAATTTTTAACTCGTGAGGGAGAAAATTTGGGTGGCGCTCGTTGCACTTCTGAGCTGATGATTGAATGAGATGCACATAAGAATAAATGATGGCTAATCGGTGTATTAACAAATTGTGAGTCCAATGACTGCTACTGGGTGAGATTTTGATTTTCAAAGTTATGTTTTCTTCAGTGAAATTATCTTTTTTGATAAATTTGATGAGGTGAGATGTGACCGATTTAACTTTTCTTTTTGTAATTTCCGATGATGAAATTTTAAGATGGGGCATGTTTGCGATTGCCTTTCTAGAAATTTTAGAATTACATGCGATAATATTATATGCACGCGATAATGATAGAACGCTTTATTCCAAATGATTTTGTGTAGATTGTTGATTTTATATTCTTAGCTACTTGAAGCTGAGTATTGCTAAGAATAGGAGTACAATTTGTTGTAAACTTTACAGTTGAAATTTCAAATTCTATTATAGGGCCAACTCCAGTTTTTGGAAATAATATCCTATGATATTTTGTCTGAGTCGGGTCAATGACTATTGGGCGATATATTTTTGTGATATCGGCGCTAATTTTAAAATGGAAGAATCTCCACTTCATTATTTGGAGCGGTAAGTCCTGTTGAAGTATGGGTCCTGGTTGCAAAATGTAATTTAAACTCCTTCCGTTTGAGGAATGACCAGAGGCGTTGTAAACCACTGCAAGATTTTTGATTAGCCTGTTGGGTTTTATTACTGCGTGATGCGGCAGGTAATAATTTGTAGTTTTATTGATATACAGGGGAGAAACTTTTCTCATGGTTTTTAAGATGACCTGTTGTGCTTTAATGCCAGGTTTCCTACTGAGCATAATTTTTATTTTCAAAAATTGGGCCTTGTAATTTTTCTGAAATTACGTATTTCTTCCATATTTTTTAAGGGTGGGGTAACTATATACCTTTGTGCGTCGAATTTACGAGTTGTTGATGCGAAATAATCTAACCCCAAAGTGTAATTGTGGGTTTCCTCCAGCTCCAAAAAGCGTGCGAGGATTCCATGTTCTGACTACTGGATTCAAATGAGTTTTTGTTTTGAGTTTATTCAAAAATGTGTCCCCCCACAATCAATCCACGTTCTGTATTTTGTGTCAAAAGGGATTGAGTCCCTTGAAGAATTGGTCCTCCCACAATCAAGCCAACCCAGGTAGAAAAATACAAACGGCACAATGTTGGCCCGGTATTGGAGGCGGTAGTACATGTACTGTCAATGCGTCGGATTTTTAACTTTCACTGTGCTGCCATGTTGTCGAAATGATAACACCAATAAACGCTTGGCCGTAGTTATTTCCCAACGTTGGCGCAGGCTTGGGATTTTATTTTTTTGGTATTCTTCCAGTACATTTAATAACAAATTTAGTAGTTTGCTAGAACTTTACTGTCCTCTTAGTGTACATCACAGATTTTTTTTATTTTTATTTTTTTTGGCAATGTCTTGAGACTTGATGGAATTTCTTCAAATGTATTCTTTCGAAACTTCACAAGAAAAGAATGACGATGTCTCTCTTACATAAATAATTGTGTAATAGATGTAAAAATACGTAAAATTTATAAAATTGTTAATTTTAATAAATTAAAAAAAGCTCGTTAATTTTCAGAAAACAGTATTGGCAAAGCACGTTTTAAGTAGTACCGGCATTTCGTAAAAAACAGTGCTCTCCCAGTACAACTTTTGTTGTAACGTCGGCAATTTCTACCTGGGAAGTGCTGTGTTTTGTGTCAAAAAGGATCCAACAGACCACATTGGGTTTTCAAGGCAATGCAGCTGCAAGGTTTTGGGCAAATTAGAAGAGGGGGTCTCTAAGACTGGCGCGCAATCTTCTAATTTGAAACTAGAGGATAACCTTGAGCGTTGTGTAATCAAATTATTTTTTGTAAATTTTTCATATATGTTTTGACTCAAGCAGTTAATTTGAAATAAATTTGGTTTCCTTTGAAACTGGGTTTTCAACTCGTCTATTTTCTTGGATACATGGTCGATGATGGATCTTTCCTGTAATCTTTTGACTCTAGCTTCTTTTTTTAGTTTAGTGAACAGTGAAGTTTTTTGCTCCTTTTTGGACTGAGAAGGCTCGTTTCTCACTTGTGGCGTCAAGTTTGTGGTATTTTGAATACTTAAATTCGAATTTGTATTTGTTGTGGACTGTATGTTTGAAGGGAGGACCGCGGCATTTGGTTTGGATGTGTTGTACTACGTTCCTGAACTAGGGTTGTACACTGGGATTTCGATCCTGTATGCACCAAGGTATCGGGTCTTTGATGATTAAGTCTACAGTTGCATTTATTTTCAAAATTTTTGACGCTAAGACTGACAGAGATAAAATTGTGACATGAATTTGTGACTCTCTTATTATTAATTCTATTACTAACAACCTTTTCTAAGGGTTTGGGGCCGAATTGCAATGTATGGTACTCATCGCAGAGTAAGCAAATTTTTTGAACTATATTTTTGTGAATTGTTTTCCGATTGTGACGTATTTGTTTGAAACGAATGGACCCGATTCTTCCCACTGGAAGAATTTCGATTATCTGATTGAGACAGAAGTTTTGAAAATTGGGTCGCACTACAAAATTCATTAATTTCGTATACAGAGTTTTTGATTTTGTTCAACGTTTCAATTTCAGCTTTAATAGACACAGAACAATTTTTGTAGACTATAAAACTCTTTTTATTTAATTCCCGAAGCTTTGTTTTATCTATTGGCTTTCTATCCCTGAATTCCTCATAAGTTTTCTTAACCTGAACCAAATTAAGGCAAGCTCATCGAGTTGATTTTCTAGGTTAAGATTTGTTTGGGCTTCTAATTTAGAATGATGGGTTGCGAAATTTTATAGGTCACTTGTACAATTTACAAAGTTTTGGAGGGTCATTTTGAATGGATCAGTCAAATGAAGATTTGATGACTTTGGGTTGAAAAGAGTCAATTAATTTTCCAATGAAGGATAATTTTTATTCCAAAAAATTACTAGAAAGTTTGGAGAAAAATCTATGATGGCAAATCTATTGCATTTTAACATCAGCAACAAAAATTAATTATAAAGGGTCTTAGTAAAAACGCACAAAAAGCGTTTAAAATTTGTTGTTTTTTCTTAACGTTGAGTGGCCAAATTTTGCGTTTGGCCTTTAATTTAATTTTTCACTTTCTATTTCATTTGTACTTACTCAATGTGTGTATCTCATTGGCGTACCTAGACCATTTTTCTGGGGTGGGCAAGGGATCCATTTGTGACGATTGTGATATTCGGCTATTTATCTGCCCATTATCAGACTCTCAATCCTAAAAAACACTTTCGACATTATGATTATAATTTTTTCAAACAAAAAAAAAATCTTTTAAAAATAACTTTTGATAAAATTTTCGTAATTTTAAAAATTCAGTAATCCTGGTGCTTATTCTATGAAAACCTCCATGTTTTTATAGAAAAACACTGAAAAGTATATCCATTTTTCTGAAAAAAATCTCGTGCAAACAATTCTACTCTCTAAAGAGTATGAACTTTGGATATTTGAAATCTAATATCAACCGGTCTCATTTTCTTCCACCTTTTAACCCCATATTTTGACCACTTAAATTACCGAGGTGATCAGAATTTTTTGTGCTGTTACTTAAGTGGATGTAGCGATTTTCGTTTTCTGGAAAATACGAAATTTAGTTCAAACTTAAGGGCTTTGCTACTAATACTAAATGTATTCTTTCTGCCAAATTTCATAAAAATCCGTCGATTCGTTTCCAACTTAAGACGATGTCCTTTAGAGGTATCGTAATGGAGTCTTGTCTATCCTTGGACTAAAATAAGTCTGTTTCGAAAAGCTAAGGCTTTAACCTTACTTTGTGGTTGTTATTAACAGTTTTGAGTTGACTTAAATATGTTTCTAAGATTTTTGAAAATTGTGTTTGTTTTAAAATATTTTTTTAAATTTGACGAAATTTTAAATTAGACTCTTTCTCGCTTCCAAATCGTGCAATGTACGCGAAAAATTTCTTTACAAATAATTTAGTAAATTTTATTTTTGATCGAAATAACTTAATTTGTTATTATAAAATACCCATTTGGCGCATTTGTCGTCAAATTAATATACCCCTCCTGGAGGCGGTTAGAAGGTTAAAGAAAAACTCTTATAATCAGAACTAAGATCGATTTGTTTCTTAGATATTTCTCAAGTAAGAATTTCTCAAACATTTCTTAATTAAGAAATATTTAAGACAAAAATCGACCTTAAGCCTCATTCATACTGAACCCAAAACTAGAAGTTTTCGTTTTTTTTAAGTTTTCGATTTTAAATTTGTATGGAATTTGACAATCGAAAACTAAATAAATTTGAAAACTACTAGTTTTGGGTTCAGTATGAAGGAACCCAGGTATTAGTTCTGGCTTTCAAACTGACCCTTAGATTCCAACAAATTATCGTCCTAGGAAATCAGTAGACATTTTCCCAATCAAAAACACAGGATTAACTGATATTTTAAAAAAATAATATTGTGATACTTTTTGATATAAAAATCAAAGATACAACAATTATAGTAAGTTTTTTTTAATTCTGGGGTGGGCAGAAAGCAGTCTAGGGTGGGCTTTGCTTTGTTTGTATGTTTGATTATTTTTATGTTCACGTTGTCATTGTCGAAACTAGAGTTTAATTGTTTGTTTCTTCTTCACCGATCGAAACTATAGTGTTTGTAAATTATTTCGTGTTTAGTATTGATGCTTAAGAATGCAGCAATACAAAGGTTGCCATCCGTCCTCTTTTCCCCGGACACCGTCCTCTTTTTTAGGGCGTCCGGGGCAGTCCTACTTCTTTTTCAGTAATTGTCCGGGGTTGTCCTACTTTTTGCACTTTTCTCCATAACTTTTTTTATTGCTTCTAAACTTTTGAATTGTTAGCATCGCTGTTTTGTTGCTATTATTTCAATTGACTTGGCATCACTCACTTTGATTGCCAAATTTGAAGCTTATCAGCAGTGAGCCAACTGTTGAATTAAAAAAAAATTAACATTGCTTTTTGTCCTGTAAAATGTAAAAAACTTAAATTCAATTAACACGACTGATAACAAGTTCTGGTGCGATTAATTTTTATTAAAAATGATGTTTGCCATGAAATGAGAAAACTTGTTGAGTTCTATTTTTTCTTACCAGCACATAATGCCAACGTAGAACGTATATTTTCTTTAAACAAGAAAAAATTGAATCCAGAAACTATTTCTGATATTATTAGTCAAATATAATTTTAATATGAATTGTCAAGAGTTTTATGAATATTTGAAGAAATGCGACAGTAATATATTGATTCAAATTGAAAGCATTAAAAAATATTCATGAACCTCTTGATAATTCATATCAAGAAATTATAGAAATATACATTCCCGAAAATGTATGTAATAAATTTGTTAATCGTTGTTTTCTTTTTTTGTTTATTCAGGTACTACTAATTTCAATTTTGATTTTTTATCTTTTTTGTGAAAGTTTTTTTAATCAAAGCACAGTGGACACCAGAAAACAAAAAACTGAATCCAGAAACTATTTCTAGTTCTATTTCTGATATTATTAGAGTCAAATAAAATTTTGCTATGAATTGTCAAGAGTTTTATGATTATTGGAAGAAATGCGACAGTAATATATTGATTCAAATTGCAAGCATTGAAAAACATTCATGAAACTCTTTACAAATCGTATCAAGAAATTATAGAAATATACATTCCTGAAAATGTATGCAATGATGTTTTTTTTCGTTTATTCATGTACCACTAATTTAAAATAAGATTTTTTTTTGTTTTTTGTGAATTTTTTTAGTGGGAATAAAAACTGTTTTATTTATAAAATAACCCCTAAATTCATAAATGCTTTGTAAAGTTATAAACTAAAAACTAAACTAAAAAAATGTCCCCTTTTTGAAGACAAATGTCCTCTTTTTTTGAGGTTGACGTCCTCTTTTTTCAAAATGGAGATGGCAACGCTAATCAATACGCATTCTTTCTTACAACAATAACAGTGTGTACAGAGAAATTCAGCTACACCCTTGGTGACAGTGCGGCTCATTAGTTTAGGGACACACTAATGTGCATTTGTTTAGGAGCATCTCTAAACAGGTTATATAAAAAATATTTTTAATCGGGTAGTTAACCTTAGTATAAAATGTCAGAATAAAAACAAGAGGAAAAATAAAAATTAATGACAAACACTTTTTTTAAACCGGGAAAATTAAAAGTTTTTCGCGCGGTTTGTTGTGTGTTTCTGATCATAAAAAAATAATACACTTGACCTCGTCGTTTTTTTTTTTAAGATTCGCGGTCGCTAAATACTATAAAATGATTCTGTTTTTGCATACTACGCGAGGTGATTGAATTAAATCCATTTGGTAAGTCTATTAAATAAAAGTGGATCATTTGAACTACTAATTAGTATTTCGTGCGGATCGAGACATCCGCGGAAAGATTCGCGCATAAAATTACAAAAAAATAATAGTGGAAATTTTGTGATACATTATTAAATTAAGGCAATTTATGTGATCAGCATTAAAGTGAGTAGTGTCAGTGTTGCCAACTTTTGTACGCTTAAACGAGTAAAAAGGTTAAAGTCGGGCATGCCGACTATACAATACCCTACACCAGTCTGGTTAAAAGCCAACTAATGTTTGGATCCGAAATTCGAATGGGTTAAAATGGGGCTTGTGTCAAAATTTTATATAATGTGAGTCAGCATACCAAATTTCATTAAAATATCTTAATATTTGCGACCTGCAGTTTGTAACCAAGCCAATATTTGCGACCTGCAGCGTATAAACAGTATAATTTTGGTTGGACCCTTATATGGGCACTACCCGAGTAAAAAAAATTGATCTCGCGCAATATCTAATTATATCCAATTTGATATTGTTTAAGATCTGCTGTAATATCTAGCTGATCCAATTAGATCTCAAAATTGGGTGTATCCAATCATATCGTATTAGATCCCATTGTATATATGGGGATAAACTAAGATCAAGTTATATCTCAAAATTGGGAGGTCCAGTGATATCTTTGGGGATAAACCTAGATCTATTTTGATCCGAAAATTGGCGGATCCAGCTATATATTTGCGGATATTTTTAGATCTAATTTGATCCGAAAAATGGCGGATCCAATTGGATCCAACTATATATTTGGGGATAAACTTAGATCTAATTTGATCTCAATTTTGGCAGATCAAATTAGATCCCGCAATATATTTGTGGATAAACGTATATCTAATTTGATCCGAAAAAGTGGCAGATCGAATTAGATGTAGCTATATATTTGGTGATAAACTTAGATCTAATTTGATCCAAAAAATGGCACAACTAATTAGATCCAGCAATATATTTGTGGATAAACTTAGATATACATTGATCTGAAAAATGGCAGATCAAATTAGATCCAGCAATATATTTGTGGATTAATTTAGATCTAAATTTATCCAAAAAATGGCAGATCGAATTAGATCCAGCAATATATTTGTGGATAAACTTGGATATAAACTGAATAGAAAATTGGCAGATCAAATTAGATCCAGCAATATATTTGTGGATTAACTTAGATCTAAATTTATCTAAAAAATGACAGATCGAATTAGATCCAGCAATATATTTAGGGATAAACATAGATCTAATTTGATCTCAATTTTGGCAGATCTAATTAGATCTAGCAATATATTTGTGGATAAACTTAGATCTAATTTGATCCGAAAAAGTGGCAATATATTTGTGGATAAACTTATATCTAATTTGATCCGAAAAATGGAAGATCGAATTAGATCCAGAAATATATTTGGGGATTAAGATCTAAATTTATCCGAAAAATGGCAGATCGAATTAGATCCAGCTATATATTTGTGGATAAACTTAGATCTAATTTGATCCGAAAAATGGAAGATCGAATTAGATCCAGAAATATATTTGGGGATTAAGTAAGATCTAAATTTATCAAAAAAATTACAGATAAAATTAGATCCAGTAATAACTTCGGGATTGCGTAAGATCTTAACTTTTCCGATAAATTGCAGATCGAATTAAATCCAGTGATATATTTGGGGATTTGGTAGGATCTTAATTTATCCCATAAATTGCAGATCGAATTAGAAACAGCAATATATTTGGAGATTGACATCTGAAACTACCCTAGTAAAAATGATTTTTATATAATCAGATATGATTTTTATACAATGATTTATGATTTTATACAATTATAACTTGTCGAGTATTGTGAAACATATATTTTTATATGATTGTATCAAAAGATATTTAATTATATAAAATTATATTAACCAGATCCACCATTTTCCGGATCAAATCATGTATGGAGTAATATAATTATATAAAAAATATATTATCTGATCCGAAAAATGGTGGATCTGGTTAATATAATTTTATATAATTATATATCTTTTGATATAATCATATAAAAATATATGTTTCACAATACTCGACAAGTTATAATTGTATAAAATCATAAATGATTGTATAAAAATCATATATGAATATATAAAAATCATTTTTACTAGGGTATCCAGAAAAATGACAGCTAAAATTAGATCCCGCATTATATTTGGGTACTACGTAAGATCTCCATTTATTTGGGATTAAATAAGATCCCAGACAGATATTGACAATAGTTCAAAAAATAATACACTGGAAGAGCACTGATTTTATAAAAATTACAATATTTTGTTAAAATAAGGTTTAAACTCAGAAGGTCTCGAGTTCGATACCTTTCACGGCTATGCATTTTTTTTTATAAAAATGCGCATTCTCCTTGCTGGTCTGATCGAAATTTTTTCAATAATTTTTATTCTTTGTAATTTACTTGTAAAAATTGTATCATCTTTCTTTGATTTGAAAATAATTTAAACAGAAAGTGATATTAATTTATGATCTTGAGTCAAACTAAAATAACATTCATTTACTTAAAAATAACAGATCAACTAAAAACATTTCCCCCATTCAAAAGAATTTCTTTTTATAAAATTATAATTTTATTTTCTATAAATGTTTTTATAAAATTATATTTTTTTTTTATTAAATTGAATATTTTTTAAAAATAATTTTATTTACATATTTTTAACGCTCTACACCATTTCCAATTGTGTCAATTGTTTTTAAGATTTATCAATTGTATTTCAGAAATAATCAATTGAATTTCAGTTTTATCAATTGTATTTCAGAACTTATCAATTATTTTTCAGATTTATGAATTGTATTTCAGAACTAGTCAATTGAATTTCAGTTTTATCAATTGTATTTCAGAAATTAATTGTATTTCTGAAATTCACAACTGTATTTCAGAAATTATCAAACTGTATTTCAGAAATTATCAATTGTATTTCAGAAATTATGAAATGTAATTTAGAAATTTTTCTTTATTAACTATGATAAACCATCAACAAGTTCTGAAATAGATTTGATTATTTCTGAAATACAATTAATAAATTTCTGAAATACATTCCATAATTTCTAAAATACATTTAAAATTTCTGAAATACAATTAATAGCATCTGAAATACAGTTAATATTGTAGTTGCTGATGAGTTACCATATATGATGGCACCATATATGACAATATATTGTTTAAATAGCACCAATATGGAGCTTTATATGGTAATATATAACTTAGATTCATCCATATACCATTTGATCCGAAAAATGGCCCGATAAAATTGTATCAGTTCTTATTTGTATCAGTTGTTATCTAATTACATCAGTTTAGATCTGACCTGATTGAATTATGTGTTAATCAGATGAAATTGTATCAGATTTTTGACCTGATACAATTTAATTGGTTTATATTACATGGTATCAGTTTAGGTCCAAATAGATATATTTGTATACACAATTATATAGTTATATCCCAATTTTGACCTGATATCAGTTTAAAACTTTGATACAATTGTATAAGGTAAATATCGGATACAATTATATTTTATTTATATAAAATTTAACCAATTACGATCAAACCGATAAAATTGTATCAGGTCAAAAATCTGATACAATTTCATCTGATTAACACATATTTTAATCAGGTCAGATCTAAACTGATACATTTAGATAAAAATTGATAAACAATTTATAAAAATATATCGGGCCATTCTTCGGATGAAACTGTATATTTATACAGATATAACTTATGTAACTATTTTTCCTCGGGTTGTTTAAATGATACGATATATCAAAATATATGGTACTACATATAGTAGCATATATTATCATATCTGGAACTGTATTGAAAATGTTATTCATGCGGTCCCATATATGAGCATATATTGTTTAAATGGCACCATATATAATAATATATGGTTTAAACGGCACCATATATGGTAATATATTGCTTAAATAACACCATACATAAATATATATGGCACTATACATATTTTCTTATATTATCGTATCTGGAACTGTATTAAAAATATTGTTCATGAGGTACCATATATGAGCATATATTGTTGAAATGGCACCATATAAGATAATATATGGTTTAAATGGCACCATATATGGTAATATATTGCTTAAATAACACCATATATAAATATATATGGGACTATATATGGTAGCATATATTATCATATGTGGAACTGTATTAAAAATATTGTTCATGAGGTACCATATATGGGTATATATTGTTGAAATTGCACCATATATGATAATATATGGTTTAAATGGTACCATATATGATAATATATGGTTTGAATGGCACCATATATGCTAATATATGGTTTGAATGGCACCATATATGATAATATATAGCTTAAATAACACCATATATAAATATATATCGCACTATATATAGTACCATATATTATCATATCTGGAACTGAATTAAAGATTTTGTTTATGAGGTACCATATATGACCATATATTGTTTAAATGGCACCATATATGATAATATCTAGTTTAACTGTCACCATATATAATTATATATTGTTTAAATGATACCATATATAATTATATATTGCTAAAATGCCACCATATATATTAAGATATAGTTCTATATATAACTATATATGCAATAAGATCAACCATGTTATGTAATATATAGTTATATATGCCATATCTAATATTATGAAGGCCGATATCTAATTAGATGAAATTATATATGGCATAATATAAGGAAAATTTTTCGGAAAAAACGTCATATATAATTATATATGGATATACATAACCACATGTCTAATTATATATTGTAATATATGCCACACATGATTATATATAATTTTTTTTACTCGGGTAGGTCTAAACATGGACCGATGTTCACCAAAATCAATAGGCTTCGTCCTTGCGCCAACATAGGTTGTGTACCAAATTTCATCAAAATATCTTAATATTTGCGACCTGCAGCGTATAAACAGTATAATATTGGTAGGACCCTTATATGGGCACTAAGTCTAAACATGGACCGATGTTCACCAAAATCAATAGGCTGCGTTATTGGGCCAATATAGGTCCGTGTACCAAATTTCATTAAAATATCTTAATATTTGCGACCTGCAGCGTATAAAGAGTATAATTTTGGTAGGACCCTTATATGGGCACTAGGTCTAAACATGGACCGATTTTAACCAAAATCAATAGGCGTCCTTGTCCTTGGGCCGACATAAGTCGGTGTACCAAGTTTCATCAAAATATCTTAATATTTGCGACCTGTAGAGTGTGCACAAAAATGCATGGACAGACAGACAGACAGACAGACAGACAGACAGACGGACATCGTTAAATCGAAATAAAAAAAATTATGAGCCGATCGGTATACTATAACGTGGGTCTAGGACCAATATTTTTTGGTATTACAAACATCAGCACAAACTTGTAATACCCTGACCACATAGTGGTGTAGGGTATAAAAAGCGTACAAAATCAAATAAATTTTTTTTTTTTTTTTTCTGTTGCATTTAGCTCAAATTCCTTAGCTAATTTTTATTTATTTATTTATTTATTTATTTATTTATTTTGATATATCCTGTACAACAAGAGTAAATCTTAAATTTAAAGTACAGGAAAGCAGTTTGTGGAAAACATATATTGCAAATTGTAAAAAAATAATCATAAAAATTAAACCGTATTCTAATATATAAGTAAAAAATTTTCTAATATCACAAAGAAAAAATAAATATTAACAATAATTTAATTTAATACGTCTGTCAAAGAGTCAACATTGTAAGAAACAAAAATTTAATTAAAATTAGGCAAAAATATTGAAAAGAAAATTTATACAAAGTAAAAAAGTAATGTACATGTATATTTTAATTTAAAAACTAAAAACAACTCAAAATTTTTAAAATTTCACTTTTTGCAAGAAATCAATTAACAACATTAATATCTAACTACTGTAAAAATTTCAACGTATTCCGATTACTCTTTCATCTCGAAAACCACATTTGAGACCATTTTCGTGATAGTGTAGTGACTAACTTTATATCAACAAAAAGGTATTATTTTGAGTTAACACAAAAGTTGAAATAGAAATGCATCGTATGTTTTCATAAAAAAGGTATTATTTTTATTTGAGCCTTTATTCAAGTTAAAAATAATCAAATTGTTTTATTTAAATTTGGTTGTATTTTGAGTTGATACTGTTTTGTTGATAAAATTTGTTTTACTTTATGATTTTAATTCGAAATGTAACTCTTTATACCCTACACCACTATGTGGTCAGGGTATTATTTTATGATAAAATTGTTCACATTTCTAATGATCTCCCGAAAATGTTGAAACACTGTAAAATTCGAATGTACACTGATGAGGTTCAACTTTACATCAGTTACAAAGAATCATCGCTAGATCAATGCGTCAGTATTTTGAATCGGGAACTTAATCAAATTTATTTGTGGGCAACGGCTAATGGTCTGGGAATCAATCCAAAAAAGTCCAAGTGTCTTGTCATTCGAAAGCGACTGCCTAATATCAACTGTTTCTGTAATATTTCCATTAATAATCAGCATATCAAAATTGTACAAGCTGCAAAGAATCTCGGAATATTTTTTAACGATACACTTACATGGTCTGTAGTGCGATTCTGTAACTTTCTTAATGATTTTATCGATTTCGTTAGCTAACGATAATTGTCGGTTGAGTTACCGAAAAAGTGATTCACTATATTTTAGTTAACGGTATTATTCGCTGGAAAAAGTTACCGACAAATTTCGATAGAAAATAAAAAATGCCAAACAAAAAGTATTTGTAAATAAAAAACAAAATGAAAAACAACATTTGTATGAATAAATTTTTTTTTTTTGAAAACCGTCGAATTAGAATGTTCTTTCGTGGTTTTTTGCATGCTATCGGGCTTAAAAAATATGGAATACCGCTCCATATAGTGTTTTTTTAAATCGCGAAAGCCTAAATGCGTTAAATTTAATGTGTATTTTTTCACCCTATAGCAGTATTATAAAATAATCCATAAGGTAAGTGTATGTAAAAGAAGCGACTTAAAATTTAATTAAGTGTCTTCAAAGGCGTTACGCTCCCCACCGCGGTTCTTGTTTTTCTTTTGTAATTGTGAAACTGTTGGATCGTTAGTGAAACTAAGGCTATTCCAGTGAGTTGTAAGTGTTCGAGTTTGAAATAATCACCGTTAATCAGTTACAAAGTCAGTGGCACATTTTTGCGATTACCGAATTTTCTATTTTGAATTTGTTCATTCAGCGGCTAAATTGCATAAAGTTGAGTGATACGAAACTTTCGCGGTTTGCATAAGTGAGATTTTTCACAAATCTTGTATTGATTATGCGTTGAACCAAAAAGCTAAATAAGTTATTTTCAAATTGTAAAAGCACAAAGAAATCGCGTTAATCTCAAAAATGTGTCATTAATTTTGTAGCTGATTCGCAGCTATTTTTTCAATCACGTATACGCACGAAATACTTGAATAACTTTAATTTCACTAAGATAGGGTTATATAGTTGCAACAAAAAGTCGACTTTTTGACTTTTTGACTGTTTTCAAATTTTGAAAAATCGACTTTTTGACTTTTCGACTTTTTTTAGGTAAAAGTCGATTAATCGACTTTTCGACATTTTATAGGTTAAAGTCGATTAATCGACTTTTTATAGGAATATTTCTAAATAGCAAAAAATCATATTTTCGCATAAATTCGACTTTTATGCATATAAAATAAAAGTTTCCCTTGTTTTTTTTTATCATGGCACATTGGTTTTAAAAATAAAATCAATGGCCTTGCAACTCTCTCAATATTTTTCATTTGAAAAAATATTATGCGGCTTGGAACAGAAACGAACTCCGACTGTTTAATCAGGGATGGAAAAGGCTCACTTAATCGGGCTCTTATACCAAAAAATGTTAGATCGCTCTTACATATTTAAAAGTGTAAGTAACTAAAAAATAGCTTCCTCTTTGGCTCGTTAAAAAAAATTAAAATTAAATATTTAGATATTAGCAAATATTAGCACAAATTGCGAAAAAAAAACATTTGCAAAAATTTTTGCAATTTTTGCAACAATATATTAGTTTGCAGAATGTCGATCGCTGATTACCTCTTTTAATTCATTTTCTGTACCATAAAGCCGTTTTCGAATTCCGCCGCTATTTTGCAACTTTTTAAGTGCGGGTTTTTTAAATATATAATCTAGGGATTAAATTTTTGTACCACAAATTCCGCTATTATTTTGCAATTCTTTACATGCGTTTTTTTAAATTTATAATCTAGGGGCTATAATACACATTTTATACAACAAAGTTTGTTGGCTAGTTGCAAAAAAAAATCGCGAAAAATAAAATTTGCAAAAACGAAAATTTTTGTATCAATATATTTGTTTGCAGAATCTAAATCGCTGATTACGTTTCCTAATTAATTTTTTGTACCATAACGCCTTTTTTTGCTTTTCGGGATTATTTTGCAATTTTTAAGTGTGGTTTTTTTAAATTTATAATCTAGGGTCTAGTACCAATTTTATGCACAAAAGTTTGGTACTTAGTTTGCAAAAAATAAATCGCGAAAAAAATATTTGCAAAAAGGAAATTTTTTCCGTCATTGTATTCATTTGCAGATTGTTAATCGCTGATTGAGTTTTTTAATTATTTTTTTCTACCACAAAGTCTTTTTTCGCGTTCCTCTATTATTTTGCAATTTTTTAAGTGCGGTTTTTTAAATTTATAATCTGCGGAGTATAATGCCCATTTCATAAAACAAAGTTTGGTGGTTAGTTGCAAAAAAAAATTTTTGGCATCGTTTGCAGAATGTAAATCTTTTAATTAGTTTTTTGAACCCCAAAGCCTTTTTTCGCATTCCGATATTATTTTGCAATTTTTTATGTATGGTTTTTTAAAATTCATAATCTAGGGCTATAATACTGTTGGAATAGTAAATTCCATAGTATAGTTCCATTCTTGATTTTTATAACTAAATTATTATTTTCCATCCCTGGTTACAATCGATGTTTTGAGTCAAATAGTATTTACTTTGAAATTGTCTTCCTTTTATCACTTGGAAGATAATTCGGCGATATTTGGAAAAAAATAATTCAAAAATTTTATCTTTTGTCATAACTTTTTATGAAAATATTGTGGCAATATCACCTTTGTATCATTTGGAGGATAAAGCAAATTTGTTTGAAATCTTTTATCAATTTGGGAAAAATTAAAACTAAATTTGTACAAAAACAATCAAAAAATATATAGGATATGAACTCGTGAAAAGTTAAGATTAATTGCGCGGGAAAAATCGGCTAAGATGAAATCAAGATAATTTATAAGTTGGTCAATGGATTATGTATGCAGATACTGTATTTCAGGCTTAAATTTAATAATGAAAAAATTAAATCGTTTTTTAATTTTATTTTATCGGGATATACATTAATTGCATCAAAGGAATTAAATATGCTAAAAATCCCAAACGTATTTAACAAATTGTGAAAAATAATCCGCTGCAGGCATGTCCCTATCCGTTTTTTTATTGTACAGGGAGTTTATTTAGCGATGTCCCTTTTATCTTCCATATGAGTTATTGGTTTCATATTGCCTGGAAGTATTGTTTTAGTGTAACAGTTGTTTCCGCAGAAGGAAACTTCCGGAATACGAAATTGATATTGCCGGCAATAAATATTTTCTTCCTGGTGATATGTTCGGAGAATCTTCTTCGTATTGCCATGTTTGCTAGGTGATATTGGTTTGAGTGTGTTCCTGTTCCTAGGCACATAATATAACAAATGCTTTCTCAGTGATAGAGAGTCCCCCAATCTCTTTATTATGTATACTCTTTGATCTCACTCATACAAGCACAAAACTAAGGTTGTATGCGTTTGTCGATCCCTGCCCTAAACTCAGCTTTAGCCAATGAAGTATGTGTGTGGAGAAAAAAACAAACAATTTTCAGCTTTAAAAATCAAAAAAAAACTAGTAATATTTTTTCCTAATTTTAGCTAATTTGGTTTCCAAATTTAGTAAAACCGAATTTGTTGAATTAGCAACCCGAATTGGTAAAAAAAATTATGTAATCTTTAAAATGAGAATATCGAAATATTTTGCTAAAAAATAACCTTAAACTAAAATATAGTACATATAATGTTAGTATAATTACATTGGAAACCGTTTTACTAATTTTTATACTAACTTTTCTTTTTAGTGCACAAGGGCTTTCAAAAAGTGCTCTCTGAATCTTAAAAAGGCGCCGAAAAAGTGCTGGGGATAGAAAATTTCTAACGTTGACAGAAAGCTGACAAAACTAAAAAGTGGGTGGTCTAGCAATAGATTTTCCAAATTAAAATGAAAAAATTTCACATGTACATGAGATTGGCGGGCGAGAACTCTACCCACTAAGCCTACGAGATATGTTATGTAATACTTGATAGCTAAAAGCGTAAATGAACGATAACAGTTGGATAACCGTTGGTTGAGCTAACATATAGCACTGGCACAAATTTTATAAGGAAAATAATAAAAAAAATTGGTTTAAAAAGGTTTTTACGAGAAAAATTATTTAAATGATTAGAAAAAGACAGAAAAATTTGTATATCTGGAACGGGATTTGAACTCGAAATTTTCTGACTACAAATATTTCTTTAACAAAGCGTCATTATATGTTATCATATACTCGTATAGTTGACAATTTCGGTTAGCATAGCGCTCAAAGCCAATTATTTGCCATTGATTTTTTTATAAGCCACTGCCATTTTTGTAAAACAAATACTGGCGAAATGCTTTTTGCAAACGCTGGTAAAGTGTTCTGCCAATCATTTAATTTTAACTTCGTAGTTATTTACCGAGTGGTATGCCAGTGCTTAATTTTTTACCACTGTCAGTAGGGAATGCATCCCGGGATTCCCGTCCCGGATTCCCGGGAAATCAGGCATTTTTCAGTTCCTATATTCCCGGAATTTGGACCGGGAATCCCAGGTTTTCAAAAAATGCAGTTTAAAATAATAAAGTTAATTATTTCAAATTTACTTATCGAGCTCCTATATTCAATAAATGCCAACTCAAAAAAGCTTACTTCTCAGGAGAGCTAAAAACTAGTTATTTCGCTTTTTATTGTAAAAATAAACAATGTACCTTCGATAAGATGGTTTAAATATTCTTACTAATTTATACCTACCCGAGTAAAAAAGCATATATAAAATTATATGTGAATGGATATATTTGCAATATGTAACTGGATATAATTTCATCCGAAAAATGGTTATATTAAATTGTATCAAATCGGATATAATTGTATTTACAAGGATACAAAGTTATATGAAATGATAAACTTATATCCGAATTTTGTCCCGATCAAATTGGATATAAGTTAATACAATACGATTTGATTAAATTTAAATGATAAAAAAAACCTTGTATTGGAGGGTAGCAGGATTTCGGGTCCTACACACTCAGGAGTATGATGAAAATCGAAAACGAAAACGAACAGTTTTTCAATCTAGAATAATTAGTTTCGCGAAAATCAAATTGGCTTCAAATTTTTATTTATCGCTTTTTTTGACGCCGGACATCTAAATTAGGAAATAAAAAATAATTGGTATTGTACAGATCGTAAAATATTTACCATTGAAAATCAGATCGTTTTCGTTTTCTATATTTATCACATGCCTGACTATCAGCCAGGGCTACTGTTGATAATGAGTAACTATTAAAGACGTTAATGTATAAATCCGTTATTCTTTAAAGACTAGATCATTTTTTATGAAATATGGGAATTTTCTTTGGACTTAGAAAGTTTTTTTAAATGTGTTAAGCTTATTTTGTATTTTAAATAAAATTTTAATGGCTAGCCCGGCAATGCACTTCTTTTTTGTTGGAGGCTCATAGTTCCCGATTTATGGAGCTGAAGATGATCTACAACAATATCCAATGGTTATTTCTCCACTCAAAACTTATCGGACCAGAATAAAATATATATATCGTTGGAAAGGTACTTGAAATTCCTTTTCAATGATATGCAACATGCCTAGATTTATTAACCCATTACGAGCCGGGCCATGATTTTAAATGTTAATTTTTTTTAAATTTGATTTTTTAAATTAAAAAAAAAAACTTTTAGAAGTAAAAAAAGCTCAGAAAATATTAATTTAATGAAAAAATTTAGTAAAACATATAAAAAAATTGTTTTTGATCAAATATTATATTAATCTTGAATATATTAGTTAATATCGAACTTCCCGAGTAAAAAAGAGTATATTTAACATATATTTTTTAATATTAAAATATATGATAATATAAAATATTGTATGCAACTTTATATGCTTTTATATGATGATATATTAAAAAAACTTTTAGAAATATTCTCATATGTAATCATATTAAATCATATATCAGTATTTGGTTTATTGCAAATTTTTTATATAAGAATATATAATTGATAAAACCGTTAAAAATGTTATATATAAATAGATACGAAAAATATTTTTGATTTTATTTTATATATTACAATATATTAGTTATCTCAGACACAAGTTCGAAACTCATTTCATCAAAAACAATTTTTTTATACGTTTTACTAATTTTTTTTATTAAACTAATATTTTCTGAGCTTTTTTTATTTTTAAGTTTTCTTTTTAATTTAAAAACTCCAATTTAAAAAAATGAACATTTAAAATCATGACCCGGCTCGTAATGGGTTAATAAGTCTAGGCATGTTGCATACCATTGGTAAGGTATTTCAAGTACCTAAGTAAGACATTGAATATTGTTATAGATCATTTTCCGTATTCAAAATGACAAAGTGTATGGTAGCTAATTTGCTGCTACATATCGTTTTTACACACAAATTCCCTAAATGGAAAGCTGGCAGCTAGTTAGTTAGCATATGGTTTTTCGTTTTGAATACGTTGGTTAATCTTTAAAAAATTCAACAGTATCGGATTTATACAATAACGTCTTTAATAATTACTTATTATCAACAGTAACCTGCGGCTGGTAGTGTGTAGGACGTGAAATCCTGCTGCCCTCTAATACAATTTTTTTTTATCATTTAAATTTAATCATATCGTATTGTATTAAATTATATCCAATTTGATCGGGACAAAACTCGCATATAAGTTGATAATTTGATATAACTTTGTATCCTTGTAAATATAATTATATCCAATTTGATACAATTTAATATAACCATTCTTCGGATGAAATTATATCCAGTTACATATTACAAATATATCCATCCATATATAATTTTATATAAACTTTTTTACTCGGGTTGGGTCTGATATTAACTAATATATGGTCGGCTTGCCTGCACGAAGTGCTGTTTTTGGTTTTAACAATTTTGAGCGAAAAAACTGATTTATATTATCCTTTTAAGATATTTTATTGATATCATATGCCCTAATGATTCACGACCTTATTTACTACAATCATTATTAAGGCATGATGATGTCAATGAAATATATTAAAAGGATAATATAAATCAGTTTTTCGCCCTCCTGAAAGCCTGTTAAAGAACACATAACACTACTTGCAGGCAAGCCGACGATATTGTTATATAAAAAATAAAATTATAAATACTTTTCGTATCTATTTATATATAAAATTTTGAACGGTTTTATGAATAATATATTCCTATATATACAATTTGCAATAAAGCAAATACTGATATATGATTTAACTAGCGGGCGCAGCCCGCTACGTTGTTAGCGTGCCTTAAAGGTTAAGGGGGGGGGGGGCTGCGCCCTCCACAATTTTTATTAAATTCGTTTTTTTATTTAAAGTTTTTTTATTTAAAGCCTTCACCCAGCCACCACAAATAAATAATTCTGCACAACAATGGGTTTAAAATAAATAAATATTTGATCACTTTTTCTCATGAAAGTGGATTGTTATTAATGAATCCATAATAAATTGCAATATACGTGTGTATGTTAAGATAATTTGGTAAAGTGCGAACTTAGGTAGATAGACCCGTAAGTAGTTTTGTTCATTTGTGTTTTGAATGAAAATAAAAAACGTAAAGCAGGGTTGGAAAGCATTTTATAATATTAAAAATAGCGGGCAAAGCTACGTTGTTAGCGTGTCTTAAAGTTTTTTTTTTAATTCCAGTTTATGTAAAGGCAATTCAAGTAAATTCACAAATTCAGTTGGAAAATTTACTGCGTCGGTTTCTTCCACCGGTGCTTCGTTACATGAAGTTTAAATATCGGAATATATAAGTTCCATTCCTTTTCTAAGGTTTTTTCTCTTTCAGAAAATTTGTTTAACTTTTTGGGGAGTATGTTTCAATGCTACATAAGTTTCATATTCCGTTGATAGTGTTTGAACAGGTAATTCCCTCTTCCAATCCATTTGCATTGTCTATAATTTCAATTCCACTCGTTCAACGTTTATATCCATTTCATTCCACTTGTGTAGTGTTTCAATCCCACTCGTTTCCTATTTAGTTTCTTAATTTAAGTGTTTCATATACACTTGTTCTTTAAGTTTTAGGTTTCTAGCTAAAGACGCAGACGTTAAGGGGGGGGGGGGGCAATTTTCCCCTTTTGAACCACCATTTTTACCACGTTCCTGTCCAAAGTCCTAGAAATGCCTTGTCGATAAGTTAGCCCATACTCCAAGGAAAAGATATTATATATTACAGGTTTCTAGCCGAAGGGTTCGGTTAGGCCATCAAGGTGGAGAATTATTCCGTTTTTACCCCTCCCGGTAGGAATTTCCAAAAATTCCGTCTTAGAGAACGTCTGCGTTGGAGGAGGAACCTACTACATACATAATTTTAGGTCTCTATATCCAGCAATTTGGCCAGGCCATCAAGGGGGAAGTTTTTTCACTTTTTACCCCTCCCGGTATGAATTTCCAAAAATACCATCTTAGGGGACGTCAACGTTGGAAAAGGAACCCAATTTAAGATCCCTTGTTCCAGCAGTTTGGCCAGGCCGTTAAGGGGGAGACTTTTCCTGTTTTTGACCCTACCTGTAGAAATTTCCAAAAATCTCATCTTAGCGGATGTCTACAATAGAGGAGGAACTTTAATACCAAATTTCAACTTCCTACCTTCAGCGGTTTGGGCAGGCCTTTAAGCGGCACTTTTCGCTTCATTAATCCCCATTTTTGCAATGTCCCTGTCCAAAAAGCACCGTCTCGGTAAGTGAGCAGATACTCCAAGTAACATATGTTTTACATTTCAGGTTTCTAGCCAACTTTTACTATTTGTGCCCCTCTCGGTAGGAATTTCCGAAAATCCATCGACAGGGAATTCCAGCTTCCTAGTTCCAGCAGTTTGAGCAGGCTGAGAGGAACTTAAGTACCGAATTTCAGCTTCCTAGTTCCAGCAGTTTGGACAGGTCGTTAAGGGGCAACTTTCCCTTTTTGAGCTCCCATTTTATAACGACCCTGTCCAAAATTCAAAAAGTATCTTTCTAATACGTTAGCCCTCACTCCAGGGACCCACATTTTAAGCTTCAGGTTTCTAGCCGAAGGGGTTTTTACCGGCCCCCAAGGTGAGGCTTTTCTTCTTTTTGCCCCTCCCTTTAGGAATTTACAAAAATTCCATCTTCGCGGCTATCTGCGATGGATGAGGAACATTCATACCAAATTTCAACTGCATTGCCTAAGCGGTTTGGGCAGGCCGTTAGTGGGGACATTTTTCCCTTTCAACCACCATTTTTACTATGTTCCTGTTCCAAAATATAAAAATTACGTTGCCGGTGAGTTAGTCCTACTCCAAGGAATACATATTTAAAATTTTAGGTTGGCCAAAAGGGATTGGGCAAGCCGTCAGGAGGAGACTTTTACCTAATTTCCCCTCCCGATAGGAATTTCAAAAATTCCGTCTAAGCGGACGCCTACACAGAAG
Source organism: Leucophora obtusa (assembly GCA_949987735.1). Lineage (NCBI taxonomy): Eukaryota > Metazoa > Arthropoda > Insecta > Diptera > Anthomyiidae > Leucophora > Leucophora obtusa. The sequence goes on along the minus strand of OX465295.1, from coordinate 257,398,279 downwards.
GAGGAACTCACATACCGAGTTTCCTTTTGGGATATCCTGTAGGGAATTTCAAAAATACAAACTTAGTCGATGTCTACTACAGTGGAGGAACCTTTATACCAAATTTCAACTTCTTACCTCCAGTGGTTTGGGCAGGCACTTTTCCAATTTGTGAGACTGTTTATGGGGAGACTTTTCCCCTTTTTGCACGTTCCGGTAGGAATTTCCAAAAATCCCGTCTTAGCGCACGTCTATGCCGAATATCAAGAAACCTTGTTTCAGTGGAGATATCCGTGGGTGGAGGAAAAAAAGTAGTTTTTTTGAAATTATACATTATTTTAAATGGTACTTTTTGGAAAAACGAAATTTTTTGGAAAAAGGTACTTTGTTTTTACAAAGTACTTTATTTGTACTTTTTTTGCAAAAGGTATTTTTTTTAAAAAAGTTGTTTTTTTTTGGAAAAATGTATGTTTTTTGGAAAAAGGTACTTTTTTTGGAAAAGGTACTTCTTTTCGAAAAGGAAAATTTTTTTAGAAAAAGGTACTTTTTTTTGGAAAAGGTACTTTTTTTGAAAAAGGTATTTTTTTGAAGAAATGTATGTTTTTTTGGGAAAAGGAACATTTTTTTAGAAAAAGGTACTTTTTTTGGGAAAAGGTACTTTTTTTGGAAAAGGTACTTTTTTTGAATAAGTTATTTTTTTGTAAAAATTTATGTTTTTTGGGAAAAGGTACTTTTTTTTGGAAAAGGTAGATTTTTTTAGAAAAAGGTACATTTTTTGGAAAAAGGTACTTTTTTTGGAAAAAGGATTTTTTTTGGAAAAAGGTACTTTTTTTGGAAAAAGGAATTTTTTGGAAAAAGGTACTTTTTTTGGAAAAAGGTACTTTTTTTGGCAAAAGGTACTTTTTTTTGGAAAAAGGTACTTTTTTTGGAAAAAGGTACTTTTTTTGGAAAAAGGTACTTTTTTTGGAAAAAGGTACTTTTTTTGGAAAAAGGTACTATTTTTGGAAAAAGGTACTTTTTTTGGCAAAGGTACTTTTTTTGGAAAAAGGTACTTTTTTTGGGAAAAGGTACTTTTTTGGGAAAAGGTACTTTTTTGGAAAAAGGTACTTTTTTTGTCCCCTTTTTGCCCCTCCCGATAAGAATTTCCAAAAATGCCGTCTCAACGGACGTCTACACCGGTCGAGGAACCTACATACCAAATTTCAACTTCATAGCTCCAGCAGTTTGAGCAGGCCGTCAAGGGGGAGACTTTTTCCCCGTTTTGCCCGTCCCTGTAAAAATTTCCAAAACTCCCGTCTTGGTGGATGTCTACGATAGTGGAGGAACCTTTATACCAAATTTCAACTTCCTACCTCCAGCGGTTTGGGCAGGCCGTCAAGGGGGGCCTTTTTCCCCTTTTTAACCCCAATTTTTACAACGTCCCTGTCCAAAATTCTAGAAAGTACTTTCCAGAAAAGTTAGCCCCTACTCCAAGGAACACATATCTTAAATTTCAGCTTTCAAGCCAAAGGGGTTTTGGCAGGCCTTCAAGGGGGACACTTTCCCCCTTTTTGCCCGTTCCGGTAGGAATTTCCAAAAATCCCGTCTTAGTGGACGTCTACCCCGAAAGAGGAACCTACATACCAAATTTCAACTTCCTAGCTTCAGCGGTTTGGGCTGGGCGATGTTGAGTCAGTCAGTCAGTCAGTCAGTCACGTTATTCTTTTATATATAGAGATATGATTACATATGAGAAAATTTCTAAAAAAATTTCTAATATATCATCATATAAAAACATATAAGGTCGCATACAATATTTTATATTATCATATATTTTAATATTAAAAAATATATGTTATATATACTCTTTTTTACTCGGGTATGCAAAAAATTTCATATTTTGCACTTTTTTGCGTATTTTTCTGAGATAGCATATTTTAGTATATCACAACTACACTCATAGAAAAAAGTTTGTAGAAAAGTTAGAAAAACTGTTAGTACTTCAACTTAACAAATTTTTAACTAATTTTTAGTTAAAATTTAATTTTAATTAATTTTTTTGCTACCTCCACATTACTAACTTACAAATTTTTTTGCTATTTTTTTGCTGAATTTAGTTACTAATTTTTAACAATAAATTTGCTAACTTTACAGTCTCTTGCTGAATTTTAGTTACTAATTTTTAACAGAAGATTTGCTAATTTTACAAATTTTTTGTAAACTAAACCACCAATTTTGGAGCGCTTATAAAAATAACTGCATATTTTTAACTCGCCAAAAATAATGCAAAAAGTTTTTAAATAAAGCTAAATTGAAATGGTTGAAAATTTGTCCTACTCATAAAATATCTAAATTATTAAAATTTATGAGAAAAGTTTCCATTTATCGTAATACATTAATTTTCAAAGATCAAGGTTTATTTTGGACGAACCATTTTAATATGAAAATTGTGATTAAAAGTATCCCTGGGGAGCAAGTGGAGTTTACGGGAATGACCCTAATTTTTTCCTCAAATATTGTACTTTTTAAGTTTATTTAAAGAATACGATATTTTTAATCGGCCACAACTTCTTTCCTGTGGGTGGAGCTTTAGAGGTGAAAATGGAAAGTCAAATAAATTCGGAAGTACATATCCGATCAGCAAACAATGAAAATCAAAGAAGGGTCTTTGAAATACATTTTCCCAATCAGAAAAATACAAACGGGAAAGCGGTTGTAAAGCACTTTAACAGGTGGTACAAGTACTGGCAAAAAGTGCCTTCCCATTCCCAAAATGATAACATCATTAGACAAAAGGACCGGCTGTTCAAAAAGCGCCGGAAAAGCACTGGAAGAACAAAATTTTTGAACGTTGGCAAAACGCTGGCAAGACCAATAAATAGGTGGTCTGGAAATATATTTTCCAAAATAAAATTTAAAAAAAGTTCATATGTATTTTTTTGGTCCTGCCGTAATTTGAACCCAGACAGTTAGATTGGCAGGCGTTTGCTCTACCCACTGAGCTAACGAGACATATAATATTTGATGGCTACCCAGTCAGAAATCGCCAGTGGTACAAAAAATCAAGCACTGGCATACCACTGGGTAACCACGGTGTTAAAAATAAATGACTGGCAGAACACTTATTTGGGACGCTTTGCCAGCGTTTGAAATAAGAGTTTTACCAGTATTTGTTTTACAAAAATTTCGGTGGTTTATAAAAAAAACCACTGGCAAAGAATTGGCTTAGAGTGATATGCCAAGGTTTGCAACCAGTGGTTATCCAGTGCTACCTAGCTAATGCTACCAGGCGTACAAAAATCAATTCACTGGTAGACTAATGGTTTTATAAAAATGCTGACGCTTCGTTAAAAAATGTTTGTAGTCAGAAGGTTCCGAGTTCAAATCCGGTTGCAAGCAAAAATTTTTTTTTGGATTTTTTTTAATTTAAAATTTTTTTTGTTTACTAAAATCAATTTTTTTGTTTGTGGGAAAGCTCCTTCAAGACCAGCGTTTTTTTTGCCCTCCCAACACTGGCATACTAGTTACAAAAAATTCTTTGCCAGTACTAGCATTTTGGCACAGCCAGTAGTTGTCCAGCTATTATCACTCATTTATGTGTAAAAATAGCAGAAAAAGTTACAAAAAATTAGTTAAAAATGATGCTGCAGAAAAAACTGCTAATATTAGCAGAATCAGTTTGCTAAATATTAATAAAATGAAAACAGCAAAAAAAACTGTTAAATTTACAGAATTTTAGTAATATTTGAGCTAAATTGTTGTTAATTCCAAATAACAATTTAACCTGCTAAAATTAGCAAAAAAAAAATTGCTGAATAGTAGTTTAATAAAAATAGCAAAATAAAACTGTTAAATTTACATAATTTTAGTAATATTTGAGCTAAATTTTTGTTAATTGCAAATAACAATTTAACTTGCTGAAACCAGCAAAAAAATTGCTAAATCATAGTATAATGAAAATAGCAGAAAGAAAAACTGTTAAATCTACAAAATTTTTGCTAAAATTTTCTGAAATCAACAAAAATTTTCCAGATCACTAGTGGACTGGAAAAAGGTAAAAAACGAGCAAATCAAATGAAAATTAATAAATAAAAAATGAATGTGTATTTAAAAACATACTTGGGACCAGTTTATTGAATGTGTCAATTGATGAAAGAAGTATTTGTTTTCATGTTTTAATAAAAGAATAAATTAAGAAAAAAAATTAAAAATTCACGTATTTCTTATATTTTTTTTTTATTACAATGCTTTTTCTTCAATTATTTGTACCATTGTTTTCATCAATGCAAATTGAAAAAATTTCATTGGCATTGAATGGTGATGAAATTTTTTGGCATTGACATTGAGATAAAGTAATGCCAATTATATTTCAATGCCAATGAAAATTTCTTAAGAATGCTTTTTTGTAAAATTGGTAATATTTATAGACAATAATATGTTAACCATAACAAAATGTACTTCAGAGACCCTTCTTTTGATTTTCATTGTTTGCTGATCGGATATGTACTCCCGAATTTATTTGAGGTTTAATTTTCACCTCTAAAGCCGATTAAAAATATCATATTCTTTAAATAATCTTAAAAAGTACAATATTGTTTTGAAAAAATTAGGGTCATCCCCGTAAACTCCACTTGCTCCCCAGAGATACTTTTAATCACAATTTTCATATTAAAATGGTTCGTCCAAAATAAACCTTGATCTTTGAAAATTAATGTATTACGATAAATAGAAACTTTTCTCATAAATTTTAATAATTTAGATATTTTATGAGTAGGACAAATTTTCAACCATTTCAATTTAGCTTTATTTAAAAACTTTTTGCATTATTTTTGACGAGTTAAAAATATGCAGTAATTTAACATTTTCCTTATAAGCGCTCCGAAATTGGTGGTTTAGTTTACAAAAAATTTGTAAAATTAGCAAATCTTCTGTTAAAAATTAGTAACTAAAATTCAGCAAAATACTGTAAAGTGAGCAAATTTATTGTTAAAAATTAGTAACTAATTCAGCAAAAAAAAAACAGTAAAAAATTGTAGAGCTGTGTTATTTAAGCATTTTATGAAATGTTCTATTCCATATTATGGCGTTTTCTTTTCTGAAAAAAATGTTGCCTTTTTTGCACTTTGCTTTTGAATTGCCTTTTTTGTGATCTTTTCTAAATTAAGGGTAACATTCTAAGAGGGCTAGGTGTTCTTTTCTAAAAATGTTGCCTAAATAAATTGCAAAAGTGCAACATTTTTCACCCTCAAAAAATTTACGGGGTCGTGTTGCCCTGTTTTTTCTTTATGTCAACGCCATGTGTATATACTGTAATGTTTTTTGCTAGCTAACTCGCAACTTGGTGGCCTAGGGGGACCTTCATTGCTTCTGATGCAGTAGGTCGCAGGTTCAAACCCCGGTTGGAGCACAATATTTTTTTTCGTTTTTTTTTTGTTTTTATAAAATTTTAATTAGATTTGTATTGTTATTGTACTGTTATTTAGTATTTAACAATTTTTAGGCAAAAAATAAATAAAACAAAATTGTACAATTTGTTTTAAATGTGAAAAAAAAAATTAAATTGAAAAAAGAAAATATATAAAAAAAATTATTTTTTACTTTGGCTGGAATTTGAACCCGTCAGCCCATGTCAAAGGCAGGCATCACAATCACTAGGCTACAATTAGTAATAGCTTGCGTAAACAATATTGCGTACGAGTATACAATATTGTATACATACATATGTTTAGAAAAATGCAACAGTGATTTTATTGTGTTCTATTCTGATTTGAAAAATGTAACATTTTAGTGGGGTGAGAGCAACATTTTTAAATTGTTGCCCTTTAACAAGCAACATTTTTTTACAGAAATGAAAACACCATTAAATAAAAAAATTTTAAAAATACTTGAGGTGTGCAACTTTGGCATTCTCTAACTTACGCTGTACTGTAACAGGGTCACCCCCAATTGTCCTATTTTTGAAGCTTATATCATTGACTATAATCGCCCATACATAATATTTCAATCCGATAAATATTTTAAGAGTTACATATATGTATATTACCAATTTTTTTTGTTTGGAATCACTATTTACTTTATGATAAAAATTACCATATCTCGAAAACTAGCCATTGGATATCAAAATCTTTTCCAGATTCGTATTCAGCATGCCAAATGCAATAAAATGTGGGTTAAATTTATAATAAATTAATTTTTTTTTTAGAGTTGATTTCTAGGAAGAAGAAGAAGAAAACATTTTTATTGAAAAATTTAACAGACACAAGGGAATCACCAGACTGCCGCAGTTTCGTCTCACCCAAAGACTCGTCAGTGGTTAGTTTATGTGTCAACTGATCAAAGTAATTTTTAATTGTTAATTTGTCTCTATATGAAAAACTTTTTGTGTATTGCCATGACCGGGGATTGAACCGGCAGCCCTCTGCACAGGCTATGACTCGTAGCATCACCTCTTAACAAGTTACACCACGGTCGGCATAGCGCTGAGTGTGGCTAATTGAAGTTTTTTCAATCACAGCGTATACAATGTATGTTTTGTAATCAGAAGAGCCAGAATTAACTAATACTTGAGCAATTTTATTTTTCAATTAGAATGTTTCCTCTCTCAATCCTATTGTTTTTTCTCCTTTTTCACAAGTAATTATCACATTATGATGCGCTTTTTTCACATTCAATAGTTGGATACCGAGTGTTGATTGGAGAAGTTGTGTTGCTGCTGTGCAAATGTTTTTTAAATTTTTATTATTTTTTAGTTAAGTGTTTGTAACCGTCGCATAGGACAATCGTAATTAATATTAGAATTAATTACTAAAGAATTTTTTTAGAGTTGATTTCTAGGAAGAAGAAGAAATTTACTATGGGAGTTAGCATTTATTTTCACAAAAAAATGTACTTTGAGATAGTATAATAACAAAAATTGATATAAAACGAGAACAATTATCTTTTTGCTTTGAAATTTATATCACAGATGGGTATTGCATAGGGGAGCAATTTGCCACTGGAAACTCATTCTGACCAAATTTAAGTTGACATATTTTGAATATGTGACAGCGCATAGAGAAAGGGACCTAAGGGTAAAAAATCAATTTTTTTTTTTTTTTTTGATGTGGACAACATCTGCACGCAAAGAAAAAACATGGTTGGGATGACCATATTCGAAGAGCATCATGTATTTTTGGGTTTATGATTGCGACAATCAAATTATGAAATACCTTTTTCTATCATAATATGATGCTTTAATTACTACATTATGATTCCAAACTGATCCCAATATTATCATATTATAGTCCAGTATATCATACTATGATCCCTATAGTTTTTTCCCAGCATTCTCCTGAAGGTGAGTGAAAAAGCTGCGCACGATTTGTTTTATACAAAATATTACATTTATTTATTCATTGACTAATTACAAACTTAAATAATTTTAACTAATTTTAGTTAACACTTATATATAACTAAAAATAAATTATGTAAACATCTGATAACAGCGAGTAGAAAAATGTTGTTAAAAATACAATTTTACAATCCATCCGAAATGACCATAACATTTTCTCAGTGATCATATTATGTTCCTAATGATCATAGTATTTTCCTCATAATCATATTATGGTAATGAAGAAAATTTTGTGATCATCTGGGAGCATATTATGATCATCGGGATCATATTATGATCATCAGGAATATAATATGATCAGTACGAAAACATTATAAGTGGTCATAATGTTTTCGTACTGTCGTGCACTTATATTTTTTGTTTTTTTTTTTATTAATTTGCACTTTTTTCCATTTTGTTTTCGTATAAAACTAAAATCTATCACATTTCTTACTATAGACGCTCTGAAACAATCTTTTTGCTACGTGAGTACAAAAAATTAATTACTTTTTTCACTTAATTTCTAGCACTAAACACTTTATTGCATAACAAACAATAATTTTTTTTGAGCATTGCTTGACAATCTATATCTCTCTAGACTTTTTGGGTAGAGCGATTTCTTTATTCCAAAAACAATGTCGCTATTAAAATTAATACCTATAAGATATTTTGAAGTATTTTTTTTAATACATATATATTATATTATTTATTTTAGTGCTTCTTACAACTTCTTTTCACAAAATCTTAAACAAGACTGACGCTAACTGATAGACGACGCTCTTAAAAAAATATACTGATCATCTCATGGTTGTCGAAACTATACCAATGATTGTGAATATGATCTCTCTCAACTCAGATAATAATATGATTGCAATTCGAAGAGAGGAATATGATTGTCCAAATAATATATTATTGTAGACGAGAGAAATAATATGATAGCCGAAAAAAAGTGAGATTTTGACTATAAAATGATTATAGGCGACCATATCGTTTGTGAAGTATGATTAATACATTAATAATTTGATTGTAACAGCCATGTATGGCAGTAGTGACAATAGTTTGGTAGCTGTGATCATATTGCAACCATATCTTTTCTCTGCGTGTGAGCATCGAATGAGACCGATCCCATGCCCTTTTTTTTACCCGTAGGTCCCTTTCTATTTTGCGCGTCACATATAGGCTCTCGTTATGCAAAATTTTCCAACGTTTTGAAAATAGTAAAAATCTTACTTAGGCTTGCTCATTTACTTACAAAATTGTAGTAAAAGTAGTAAGATTTTCGAGTTAACAAACACACTGATTAATTTGTGTACTTGATCGAAATTTTTAAGTTCCTCTTTTTAACAGGCAATAAATGGAACTTAAAAAATATATTTTTTAAGAAAACCACTCAACTAAATAGTGTTTGTATAAAAAAATTTGAATCGCACGTATTCTGTACAGAAATAAAGACAAATTTGTCCATTGATTTTTAAAAATTTTCAAGTAAGTTAGAATTTGTTCCCATAATTTTTAAAAATTTTTCCAATTTTCTAAAATTATTTTCTATATTAATTTTTTTATTATTTTTTTTTACGGACAAGTGTTTTAGTCTAAAAATTAGTTTTAGTTTATTCAATTTTTAAAAATACATATATAATTAGACTTATATAATTTTTAATATAAAATTAATTCTTTCCCACTATGAAATTTCCAAGAAAAACCACCTGAGATTTTTCACGATCATGAAAATTAGAGGCCTTTAAGATATTTTACTAATAAAATTTTTAAATTACTATAAAATATTTTCTAATTTATTTCCCTTGCGGGATCCCGGGACCTCAGGATACATTTCCCGCTCTCCCGGGAAATCAAAAAGTGTGGGAATTTGCATTTCCTAACTGTCAGTTATTGACTAAGTAACTATATAAAAAGTTGTTTGCTCTTTATGGCCCAAATGTTAATAAAAACTTACTTGAATCCATTGAAGAAACGTATACACAAAAATATTAAATAGTATGGCGCTATTGATGATATTAGCCCACATATTCCATCAGCTAATAATGTTGCGATAAGCACAATTTTTCTGCCTTTTGTATCTGCCAGGCAGCCCCAAAAATATGAGCCTAATAACATGCCCAGCATAGGAGAGGCTGATAGCCATCCTTTGTCCTGTGATGTCATTTCAAAATCGCATGTTGCCGATGGAAGGACAAAAGACAGTATAGTAACACCAATGGCTGTATTTAAATAAATAAGGCCACATATTGTCAGTAAAAGTAAATGGAATTTTCCAAAACCTGTTAAGACTAGAGCGTTTTCATAATCACTGGATAAGTTTTCAAGGAAGTCAAGACCTAAAAAGAAAACAGAAAACATAAGAAATGGTTATTCATAAATACGCAAAGTATTTGTCTGCACAAGTAGAGTGTGGTATGGCGTTTTCACAGTAAAGCATGGTTGGCAAACACTAAACGTAAAAAACCAGTGTCTACCATTAATCTTAAAATGCAACTAACGAAATAAATTCAAATACCGTTAACCTTGATTAAAAATACCATTAACCCTAAAATACCCTAGCGAAAGAATTTAAAACAGCGTTAACCTTAAAACAAATATCTTAACGAAATAACTTAAATTTTTTTATTTCGTTTTCTGAAAAGAGCATACATGAAATATTGATCTTCAGTTTTTATTGAACATATATTGCTGTTATTTACACACACACATACAGCATTTTACAAACTGACGGTCTGTAAATTTTTCTAAAAAAATCTGAAAAACAAGTCTTAAAGGCATGTCTGCACTTTTTTACTTTTTCTTAATTGATTCTGACAAACTGCCTATTTTTCACCATAACAGGCATTTATTCTTAACTCATGCTGACTAACTAGCTATTTGTCATCATCACAATAATCGATTTAAAACTTGTATGTTTTTGTTTGAATTTAAAACAAAATTTAAATTTGAAAGGATCATTCAAATAAAATTAATATAATTTGAATTTGCTTACAGAAAAATTCAAATAAAATTTAAGATTTGAATTTCAAAAATGGAATATTGGAAATTTTTTTAAAATATATGTATTACCCGAGTAAAAAAAAAATATATATAATCATATGTGGCATATATTACAATATTTTTTTTTTTTTAATTCATCCTTTATTTACAAATTTTATGTACATGATATTTACATTTGAGATCTTATCAACTAGATATTACAACAAATAATAATTTGGGATCATTTGATATTGTTTTGTTATTTCTTTGGTTTTGATTTCTTAAAGGTAAATTATTTCTTTGGTTTTGATTTCTTAAAGGTAAAATAGGGGAAAAACCTTTATACGATATACGATATATAATTCAGATATTGGTAGAAAATTTACATGTTTATATGAGGTTTATTACACAAAATAATCCTCAATAAACATATTATTTTCAATCTGCTAATTTCCGGGTTGATTACGTTATTTCCCTACATTCTCTTATCAATGGATAAGTCGAATTTTCAATTTTGTCAAAATATTTAAGATTAAGTCGAGTGATGAAATCAGAAAGTGTTTCGTAGCCAGTTTCACGTTGTAAGAGAATAGTTGGGTATCTCCAGTGCTTGTTGTTAATCATTTTCAGACATTTATTTTGAATGATTTGGGGTTTCTTTAAATGGCATTTAGCAGCTCTGTACCAGATAGGGCACGCATACGTTAAAGTAGGCCTAATAACACTTTTAAAGAGAAGATTTTTGTTTTTAAAGCTTAAATGAGATCGTCTGTTTAAAAAGGGCCATAAAGCTTTGAAATATTTAACGGTTTTTTTGACACATTTCATCAATGTGTTTTCTAAAAAGGAGCTTTTTGTCTAATTTCACATCGTTGCAAATATTTATGCTCTCATTCCCAAAGATTAATTCGCGTCTTGGTATTCTTTTGGGAGATTTATTATACGGGAAAACTATTGCTTGAGTCTTGTTGGGATTGATCTTGATTTTCCACTTATAGAAATATTTGTTGCAAGCTAAAAGACCCTTTTCCATTTTTTTCAAAAGAGCGCTTGTAAGTTTGCTTGATGAGATTAGCGCTGTATCATCAGCGTAATATGCTGTTTTAATATAGGAAGGAACTGAAAAATCTGAAGTGTAAATAGAGTATAGTAGTGGTGACAAAACCGAACCTAGGGGTAATCCGGCTGTTATTGTTTTTGAGGATGATATATCGTTATTAACTGAGACTATAAACGTTCTATTTTCAATGAAATTGGCGATGATTTTACAAAGATATTTAGGAATATTTGCAGCAATGAGTTTGTAAAAATAAGCCGTTATGCCAAACAGTGTCAAAGGCTTTTTCGATATCTAGTAAAATTATCCCTGTTGATCGTTTGTTCGTTTTATTGCTGATTATTTTGTTTTTTATTCTGTTGATTTGATGAATAGTGCTGTGCTCTTTTTTGAATCCAAATTGTTCATGCGAAATAATGGAGTTATCAGTAACATATTCATTAAGGCGAGTATGTACTAATTTTTCGTACAGTTTACCCAAATTGCTTAAGAGACTGATGGGACGGTAGCTATTTGGGGAGTTTTTAGGTTTGCCCGGTTTGTAAATAGCAATAACTTTGGCTGTTTTAAATTTTTCTGGAAAATAATTAAGTTTAAAACAGCTGTTAAAAATTAATACCAGCAAATTTAAAGCTTTGGTGGAAAGTTTCTTTAAAAGCAGGTTGGGTACATTATCAAATCCAGGCGATTTTGAGGCCTTAAGAGATGAGACGACGTAGCTTATTTCTTCAAACGTTGTTGGGATTATAGAGTCTGTATTTGGATTTACGTTTTTAAAATTGTTTACTTTTGCATTCACATATACGTCTATAGAGTTTTTATAGTTTGACGTAAGATTATTAGCTTGTACAAAAGTATTAGCAAGAATTTCCGCTTTTTCATTATCAGAGGTTATTTTAGTGATACCAATATTAAGATGCGAAATCTGGTTTTTACCCTTTCCTCGTAGACTTCTGCTAATTTTCCAAAATTTTTTATCACCTGGCCTAAGATTAGATAATAATTCGGACCATTTTTTATTACGTTCTAAATTTATGTTTTTATCAATTAATTTAGTTAAAAATTTAGAATATTGATCATAGAAATTAGCTTCGTCAACGTTTGTTGATCTTTGGCTTTTCCTTTTATATGATCTTCTTAATTTCATATATTTTATGACATTTTTCGGCAAAACATAATTGTTACATTTCGTCACTTTAGGAGTAGATGCATCTCTTGCTTCTAATATAATTCTGACAAATCTATCAATTTCTCTTTCGATTGACGCCTTTGTATTGTAAACAGCATTGTTTGAAACAATTTTGTCATCAATGAAGTTTTTAAAAATGTTCCAATTCGAAGCTTTATAATCATAATAGCTGACGTCAACTAATGAGGCTTTTGATCGCTGGAGTGTACAGATGACGGGGCGATGATCTGATGGTATTTCGTAACCCATTGTGGTTAATTTCAAATTAAGTGTAATGTTGCTGATAGCAATATCAACAGTGGATGCATCACGATTTCTTTGATGTGGATATAGAGTTGGACTATTTGGATAATGAATAAAAAAGTTGCATGATTGTTGTAAATTGTTCAGATAATTACCCGAGGTATTATATGTAGGACAATTCCATGCGGGATGCTTGGCATTTAGATCTCCTAAGATTATATACTCCTTGGTAGATGGAGTAAGTTGTAAAATGTCATTAGAAAAACAAGTTGAGTAACGAGGGGAGTAGGCGGAAGATATTACGATAGGCCTATTATTTAGTGTTACTTCTACACAAATGTTTTCAATTGAATTAGTATTGCAGACATAGGGACTTTTATGTTTAACAGATTTACGAATTAACAGAGCGACGCCTCCTCCTCTTGCACCAGGTCTATCGTTTCGATATAAATAATAATTATTAAAATAAGGTTTATGCTCTTCGTTGAAGAAAGTTTCGTTTAAAAAGGCTAGATGTATATTTTCTCTTTCGAGTAATAATTCGAATTGTTTTAATTTGGAAAAGTTGGAAATGCCATTAGCATTCCAATGAAGCATTTTGAATTCATTAGTATTAATGCAATCCATGAGCGTATTTGACCATAGACATTACAACTTTAATTTGTTGTATTCTTGATGTGCACCTCTGCAGATCATCCATAGCTGTGGTAAAAATATCAAAGAGTTCGTCAACACTAAAGAGATCATTATTAGATTTAGGCTGATTTGCGTACGAAACATTATTACTGTATCTAGTATTATTAATATTGTTGTTATTGTCGTTATTTAAAACAGATGGGAAGTCTCTAGTGTTAAACTGGAAAATATTGTTTTGTTGTTTGATGTTTCTCTGCGAATTTTTTGCTGTTGCTCTGGCTCTAGTTTCCAGGTAAAGAGATCGTAGAGGACAACCAACATCGTTAGCAGAGTGATCAAATCTTTCTTTTCCATGTTTTTTGCAATTAAAACATGAAAACACGGCAGGTTTTTTGTCATTCATATTAAATGGGCATTCATTAGTGTGGTGATGATTAGCACAGATCATACATGCTGCACGCCGATTGCAATGCTCTCCTCCGTGGCCGTACATTAAACAATTCCAACATTGTGTTGGGTTTTCGTTGTTTTTTGGTTTATGTTTTTTCCATTTGATTATTATGTTAGAGATGGTTTTTACGTTTTTTAATGAACTTGGGTTGAAAGTTTTACGTGTAAACTGTACTTTATAAACAGCATTATTGCTGGAACTGAATTTAGTGTTTAATTCAATGACATTTGATGGGATTAGATTATAACCTTTCAATTCTTTGACGATGTCGTCAGTATTAATTCTAGATAAACCGTACAAAAATGTTGTAAACGAACGATTTTCCTTTGGGTTAAAGGAGTGAAATTCAATTTTCTTATCTTTTAATATTTGTTTACAATAATCAAATTTTTCATTATTAGGTGGAAACACTTTTGTACCAATAGAAGTACGTTTATAAATGCATTCCTTGCCAAGTAGATTTTGAACTTCTACAAAAGGAGTATTGACTTCAACAACAATAGGTGGTGGTTTATGTTGCTTGGTTTCGGTAATATTTGATTCGGGGTCCGTATCCATGTCATTAAGTTGAGACAGCAAGCTGAATCTGTTGCGTGAGATTGACGGCACGTTGGGATCAACATTGACCGGCAAATATTGTTTCTTTTTTGTCCTTTGGGATCTTTTAAACTGAGGGGGTTTGGCCCCTCGGGCCGTCGTTGGCATCGTTTTGCTTAATGCTTTTGTTTAAATTGTATATATTACAATATATAATTAGACATGTCGTTATGTATATCCATATATAATTTTATATGACGTCTTTTTCCAAAATTGTTCCTTATATTATGCCATATATAATTTCATCTAATTAGATATCGGCCTTTATAATATTAGATATAGTATATATCATACATGGGCAAAAGCGGCCCCAAATAAAAATAAAATTAGAATTTAAATCAGCAAATATCGACTTTTTTGCACAGACGTCCTATAAAACTTTTTAAAGTATTTTCGCCTCCAATATACGAATATTAAGTGGAAAATTCCTTCTTCTTTATTTAAACCTTAAGCCTGGGAAAAATACTTTATGGCTCAATATGACGTAGAAATACTCTCTAATTTTTTATGAGTTTGAATTCAAAAAAATTACCTTTCATTTAAGGAAATGTTTAAGGCTGTTCTACAGGCCTCGTAAGGATCTCTAAAATCTACTTGTGAGAATTGTCCTTCAAGCACTTAAATTTGGTAAAACACTTAGACACAATAAAATTTTATTTATACACTAACGGAAATAAACCTGGGAAAATAGCAAAACAATTAGTAGCTTTTTCTGCTATTTTTACAGGTTTATTATTTAAAAGTAACTTTGCAGCAAAATTTTTGCAGGTTTTTGCTAAATGTTAGTAAGATTATAAGAGCAAAAATAAACTCTTAAACATACTAATAGTCATCCTGTTAAAATCAATCGAAATATTGATGAAAAATAGTAGACTGCTGATTTCGCAAATTTTTATTCTCTTAAAACAATTAAAAATTTTTGGAGTTTTTGATTCTACTAATATTTAGCAAAATTGGTTTCTGATTCTAGCAGAGTAAATTTTTATTTCAATTAACTAAAATTTAGCTCAAAAAAAACTAAAATTCCATATATTTAACAGCTTTATTTTTGCTATTCTTATCTTAGCAAAGAAAATCTGCTTATTTTAGCAGTTTTATATTCAAGGTAATTTTTAACTAATTTTTAGCAGCTTAAGCAAAACTTTTTATAGGCTCTTTTCTATTAGTGTACTTAACCTGAACAACCACTCCGCTATTGACGGGATTATACCGCTTTTTAAAGCGGTGTAATCGAATTTTTATCTCGCTTTTAAAGCAAACAATTCCGCCTTACCCCAATTTTTTAATATGATATTAAACTTTTGAATAAAGTTTTTACAATTATTTTTTTATAGAGCTCTCAGCCAACAAACGAGCCCAAAAATTTATCAGAAAAGTGCTCAAAAAACTTTCACTTGTATTAAAGTGGTGCATCCAAAAAAGCCTTCTATTTGATTCAAAAATGGCTCAAAGAAATATATTAAAAAAATCCTTGGGCTAAAAAATTAATCTTTTGTGAATAATTTTTGAATTGTTCACAAAATATTCAAATTTATTTACATTACTTTGTCGTTTCTGAATTATCTTTGGATTTAAAAATTTGCCTCAAATTGTTGTGGCTTTCATGATTCATTTTACTAAGAGTAATATTTTCATCCAAAAAATGCGTAATTTTTGAGAAAGAAGTTTAAAATATAAAAAAAATATGTTCTTTGCTTGAATAATTTTCTTTTGACTTACTAAATAAGAAGCCTCATAAAAGTATCAAAATTTTCTGCCGGGGTTATCAGTCAAGGTATCAAAATCCAATAAGTAAATTTAAAAATATTTGAAAAATTGGTAAAAACCTGAACAAAATCTTTAAACCAAATTTTTTGAAATAACGAAAACTATATTTTCGAAGATTAATTCGACAAAGTTTTTTGATTTCAGATTCGTATTATGGAGGGCAAAATATTTTAAAACAGAGACCCAAAATAACTGTTATATTTCTAAAAAAGTCACCACCCAAATTTATTTAATTATAATATTTCAATAATGCACTATATTTTATAAATCATATTGCACAACAAAATCACAAAGTTTGGCAAAGATTTTAATTTTTTCAAATTTTATATTTTACTCTATAAATTTCTGTTGTTTTTTGATTTTTATTTTAAAACTTTTTATAAAAGTTACAGAATGATTTTTTTGAAAAAATTAAGCAGTAACTTTTTTATTTGATAATAAAATAAAAATTAAAAATTGACTTAAATTGAATGCCGGAAAGTGATGGAATATACATATTTACTCACTTTAAATCACTGTTAAATCTTTTATTAACACTAGTTGACATCATCAGGATATTATAATTGTTGAAGTCATTGGTGCTATAGCTTTTGATTTGTATTCTTAATTGTTATTTTTTGTTAAAGAAAAAAAAATCACAAAATAACTTTTATTATTTTTGAAAAAATAAAAATCGTGTTTGGATTGTTTTTGTTTGAATTTAAAATAAAAATCAAACAGAGCAAATAAACAGAAAATTAAAAATACTCAAACAAGAAATAATTGTAAAACAATCACTTTTTTGAATAAAAGTTATAACTGTTACATCCCTGTTTTAAAAACATTTATTGAGTCTGTGCCTTATATTTTTAAATATATTTGGATCAAAAATATAAAAAGTTACAAAACTATAAAAGATTTTGATGTACTTCTCCGCAACATTGACTCATAAAGTATTTTCTTGGGTGAGGGGATAAAAAAGAGAGACCCACAACTCGAAGGCTATTCAGTGCACCGTTTTTGACTTTAGATCAGGGCTTAGGAAACCAAAATACTCAAAATAAGATTTTAGCAGAAGGCTGTACAAAAAATTCATTTTTGTCGAGTAATGTATTAATTGGTGCGGCCCTCGGTTTGTGAAATCCTAAATTTGGCCCGTCAAGCCATTTGTGTGCCCATACCTGGTATATATGATTATATATTACATAGCATGGCTGATCTTATTGCATATATAGTAGTATATAGAGCTATATCTTAATATATATGGCGGCATTTTAGGAATATATAATTATATATGGTATCATTTAAACAACCCGAGTAAAAAAAATTGATCTCGCGCAATATCTAATTATATCCAATTTGATATTGTTTAAGATCTGCTGTAATATCTAGCTGATCCAATTAGATCTCAAAATTGGGTGTATCCAATCATATCGTATTAGATCCCATTGTATATATGGGGATAAACTAAGATCAAGTTATATCTCAAAATTGGGAGGTCCAGTGATATCTTTGGGGATAAACCTAGATCTATTTTGATCCGAAAATTGGCGGATCCAGCTATATATTTGCGGATATTTTTAGATCTAATTTGATCCGAAAAATGGCGGATCCAATTAGATCCAGCTATATATTTGGGGATAAACTTAGATCTAATTTGATCTCAATTTTGGCAGATCAAATTAGATCCCGCAATATATTTGTGGATAAACGTATATCTAATTTGATCCGAAAAAGTGGCAGATCGAATTAGACGTAGCTATATATTTGGGGATAATCTTAGATCTAATTTGATCCAAAAAATGGCACATCGAATTAGATCCAGCAATATATTTCTGGATAAACTTAGATATAAATTGATCTGAAAAATGGCAGATCAAATTAGATCCAGCAATATATTTGTGGATTAACTTAGATCTAAATTTATCCGAAAAATGGCAGATCGAATTAGATCCAGCAATATATTTGTGGATAAACTTGGATATAAATTGAATAAAAAATTGGCAGATCGAATTAGATCCAGCTATATATTTGTGGATAAACTTAGATCTAATTTGTTCCGAAAAAGTGGCAGATCGAATTAGATCCAGCAATATATTTAGGGATAAACATAGATCTAATTTGATCTCAATTTTGGCAGATCTAATTAGATCTAGCAATATATTTGTGGATAAACTTAGATCTAATTTGATCCGAAAAAGTGGCAATATATTTGTGGATAAACTTATATCTAATTTGATCCGAAAAATGGAAGATCGAATTAGATCCAGCAATATATTTGGGGATTAAGTAAGATCTAAATTTATCCAAAAAATTACAGATAAAATTAGATCCAGTAATATACTTCGGGATTGCGTAAGATCTTAACTTTTCCGATAAATTGCAGATCGAATTAAATCCAGTGATATATTTGGGGATTTGGTAGGATCTTAATTTATCCCATAAATTGCAGATCGAATTAGAAACAGCAATATATTTGGAGATTGACATCTAAAACTATCCAGAAAAATGACAGCTAAAATTAGATCCCGCATTATATTTGGGTACTACGTAAGATCTCCATTTATTTGGGATTAAATAAGATCCCAGACAGATATTGACAATAGTTCAAAAAATAATACACTGGAAGAGCACTGATTTTATAAAAATTATAATATTTTGTTAAAATAAGGTTTAAACTCAGAAGGTCTCGAGTTCGGTACCTTTCACGGCTATGCATTTTTTTTTATAAAAATGCGCATTCTCCTTGCTGGTCTTATCGAAATTTTCTCAATAATTTTTATTCGTTGTAATTTACTTGTAAAAATTGTATCATCTTTCTTTGATTTGAAAATAATTTAAACAGAAAGTGATATTAATTTATGATCTTGAGTCAAACTAAAATAACATTCATTTACTTAAAAATAACAGATCAACTAAAAACATTTCCCCCATTCAAAAGAATTTCTTTTTATAAAATTATAATTTTATTTTCTATAAATGTTTTTATAAAATTATATTTTTTTTATTAAATTGAATTTTTTTTTAAAAATAATTTTATTTACATATTTTTAACGCTCTACACCATTTCCAATTGTATCAATTGTTTTTAAGATTTATCAATTGTATTTCAGAAATAATCAATTGAATTTCAGTTTTATCAATTGTATTTCAGAACTTATCAATTATTTTTCCGATTTATGAATTGTATTTCAGAACTAATCAATTGAATTTCACTTTTATCAATTGTATTTCAGAAATTATTAATTGTATTTCTGAAATTCACAACTGTATTTCAGAAATTATCAAACTGTATTTCAGAAATTATCAATTGTATTTCAGAAATTATGAAATGTAATTTAGAAATTTTTCTCTATTAACTATTATAAACCATCAACAAGTTCTGAAATAGATTTGATTATTGCTGAAATACAATTAATAAATTTCTGAAATACATTCCATAATTTCTAAAATACATTTAAAATTTCTAAAATACAGTTAATATTGTAGTTGCTGATGAGTTACCATATATGATGGCACCATATATGACAATATATTGTTTAAATGGCACCAATATGGAGCTTTATATTGTAATATATAACTTAGATTCATCCATATACCATTTGATCCGAAAAATGGCCCGATAAAATTGTATCAGTTCTTATCAGTTTATATTACATGGTATCAGTTTAGGTCCAAATAGATATATTTGTATACAAAATTATATAGTTATATCCCAATTTTGACCTGATATCAGTTTAAAACTTTGATACAATTGTATAAGGTAAATGTCGGATACAATTATATTTTATTTATATAAAATTGAACCAATTACGATCAAACCGACAAAATTGTATCAGGTCAAAAATCTGATACAATTTCATCTGATTAACACATAATTTAATCAGGTCAGATCTAAACTGATACATTTAGATAAAAATTGATAAACAATTGATAAAAATATATCGGGCCATTCTTCGGATGAAACTGTATATTTATACAGATATAACTTAATCACATATATGACTATATGTAACTATTTTTCCTCGGGTTGTTTAAATGATACGATATATCAAAGTATATGGTAGCATATATTATCATATCTGCATCTGTATTAAAAATGTCGTTCATCAGGTACCATATATGAGCATATATTGTTGAAATGGCACCATATATGACAATATATGGTTTAAATGGCACCAAATATCCCGAATAAAAACAGTTACATATAGTCGTATAAAATGCGATTAAGTTATATCTGTATAAATATACTGTTTCATCCGAAAAATGGCCCGATGTAATTGTATCAGTTGCTTATCAGTTTTTATCTAATTGTATTAGTTTAGATCTCAACTAATAAAATTATACATTATTCAGATAATATTATATCCAATTTTTGACCTGATACAATTTTAGCGGTTTATATCTAATGGTATCTGTTTAGATCGTAGTTGGTACAATTTCATATAAATAAAATATATTTGTATACGACATTTGCCTTATATAATTGTATCAAAGTTTTAAAGCAGATCTAATTGCATCAGGTCAAAATTCAGATATAACTATATAAGTTTGTATAGTAATGTATCTATTTGGATCTAAACTAATACAATGCGATATAAACCCATAAAATTGTATCAGGTCAAAAATCAGATAAAATTTCATATGCTTAATGTATAATCTAATCAGTTAAGATCTAAACTGATACAATTAGATAAAAAGTGATAACCAACTGACACAATTATATCGGGCCATTTTTCGGATGAAATGGTATATGGATCACATTAAGTTATATATTACCATATAAAGCTCCATATTAATTTTTTTTAATAGGGATGTTAATATATTTCTTAACTAACAGCATATATAAACATATATGGCACTATATAGTAGCATATATTATCATATCTGGAACTGTATTAAAAATGTTGTTCATGAGGTACCATATATGAGCATATATTGTTGAAATGGCACCATATAAGATAATATATGGTTTAAATGGCACCATATATGGTAATATATTGCTTAAATAACACCATATATAAATATATATGGCACTATATATGGTAGCATATATTATCATATGTGGAACTGTATTAAAAATATTGTTCATGAGGTACCATATATGGGCATATATTGTTGAAATTGCACCATATATGATAATATATGCTTTAAATGGTACCATATATGATAATATATGGTTTGAATGGCACCATATATGATAATATATGGTTTGAATGGCACCATATATGATAATATATAGCTTAAATAACACCATATATATATATATATATATCGCACTATATATAGTACCATATATTATCATATCAGGAACTGAATTAAAGATTTTGTTTATGAGGTACCATATATGACCATATATTGTTTAAATGGCACCATATATGATAATATCTAGTTTAACTGTCACCATATATAATTATATATTGTTTAAATGATACCATATATAATTATATATTGCTAAAATGCCACCATATATATTAAGATATAGTTCTATATATAACTATATATGCAATAAGATCAACCATGTTATGTAATATATAGTTATATATGCCATATCTAATATTATGAAGGCCGATATCTAATTAGATGAAATTATATATGGCATAATATAAGGAAAATTTTTCGGAAAAAACGTCATATATAATTATATATGGATATACATAACCACATGTCTAATTATATATTGTAATATATGCCACATATGATTATATATAATTTTTTTTACTCGGGAACATCTAATGCTGCAATAAATATATGCTAGTCAGAAGTTCTTTTTCATGGGTGATAAGAAGTTAATATTTTGTATGGGGGTTGCATAGGAACGTGCTGGCACAGAAATCAGAGGGCTGCGGGTTCGAATCCCACCAGGTGGAAAAACATTTTTTGGAACTTTTTTTACACAATTAAAATTTTTTGTAGTTTTCACTGTAAAATTTTTATTTATTTCTATTTTTGTACAGTCAAAAATTAATTTTTGAAACGATTTAAATTTTTTTTTTAATTTTCTGTTAATTTTTAATGAACTTTTATGGAAATATAAAAGTTCTAAATAAATATGTAATTTCTCAAATATTTTCTGTTAAAATACGAAAAAGGTAAATATTACAATTTTGTTTGTATTTAAAAAATTGTAATTTAAAAAATCCATTATGATCAAATTTTTACTAAATGTATTTAGAAACTAAATATAACAGAAAAAGAAAAATCCTGTAAACATTTTAGTTAGAACTAGTAAAAACTAGTTAAAAATTACTTTGCAGAAAAAACTATTTTTGATCTACTAATATGCTGCAAAACTTTTTCCAGATTTTATCAAGGTAATTCGTATTAAAAGTTAACTTAAATGTAACCAAAATTTTGTAAATTTAACAGTTTTATTTTTCCTTCGTATAAAAAAAACAATCTGCTAATATCAGCAGTTTTCTTGCTAGGTAATTTTTAATTACATAATTTTTAGTAGATTTTCTGCTATTTTTACAGTTTATTTCTTTCTATGAGTGTCTTATTTTTATAAAAAAAAAAAACACTTTAAAAAAACAACTTTATATATTTTCCAATATGTTATATATTTTTGTTAATAAAAATAGAAAGAAATAAATATAACAATTTACTGAACAAGACTGCTAAAAGTCAGCTATAAGTTCTAACAAGCCATAGCATAGGGGGTAGAGCGTCTGCTTGAAATGCCAACGAGTGTGGGTTCGAACCCCACACGATGCATGAGGTTTTTTTTTTTTTAATTAAATTAAATTAAAAACAAGTGAAAATGAACTTCCTTTTCATTGGTTCAAATACACATAATTTGTTTCAAAAAAGAACAACTTCCCTCCTATGACAAGCCAATGTTAAATTCATCAGTGAAAACCACAAATTATCACTACTCCTTATTCAACTGTTGTTACTACTTCTTTTTCGTCACTTTTTTCCTGGATAGTTGTACGACAGAAAACGATTTTATTGCTGGCGAATAACTGCTTGTGTGTATAAAAAGCTGTTTGTTTAACTTTTATTTTTTTCACTTTAGTATTTATAGCTGTTTGGTAAAACTGGAAAGCTCCAGTTCCACTTTGGAGCTATAGAAGTGGTTGCTTTTAGGACAATTTCATACAACACCAAGGAAAATTTTTTACAATCGATTGCCAACCACACCAGTTCTGCAACTGGTTCCACTCCAACCGATTCCACGGAACTTGTTCCTGAACCAGTTCTTGGGAGCCTATATGGAAGGTATGACTGACGTGGAATCAGTTCCAGAACTAGGTGCCAATGTCAACTAAGGGCTTTTGGGACAATTTCAAACAAAAATAATCGGCCTGCAAAATTTTTTTGAACTGGTTACCTCTGAATCTGTTCTAGAACAGGTGTTTTTACCACTGGTTCCGTGGAACATGTTCTAGAACTAATTCCTGGGAGTCAAAATGTAAGGTTTCACTGCCGCAGAACCAGTTCTATAACTGGTTCTAGAACCGGTTCCAAAGCCACCTGTTCTAGTTTGGAGGAAAAGAAACTGTTGCTTTTGGGACAAACTCAAACAAAAATCACCTATGATAGAACATAACGTAGAACAGGTTGCATGCAAGTACAAGTTGTCCTACAACCGGTTCTTTGTATCCGACAATTTCGTTGGGGGTGTTAGAATTGATAGACAAAGGGGTTTTAAAGGAAAAGTAGCTATTCTATAACCGATTCTTTGGAACAGAAAATTTTCCTGGGCAATCATTGGTGTTACAATTGACAGTAGAAGGGGTTGTACAGGAAAAATTCCCAAGAAAATTTTTTACAATCGGTTGCCAACCACACCAATTATGCAACTGGTTTCCATCCATTGAACTTATTAAAGAACCTGTTCCGCGGATCTTATATGGAATGTATGACTGACGGAGAATCAGTTCTAGAACTAGTTCCGGAACTAATTCCACAGCCACCGGTACCACTTTGGAGCTATAGAAACGGTTACTTTTAAGACAATTTCAAACAAAAATCATCGGTGCTAGAATTGACAGTAGAAGGGGTTGTAAAGGAAAAGTAGCTATTCTGCACCCGATTCTTTGGAACAGAAAATTTTCCTGGATAGCTATTCTACAACCGATTCTTTAGAACAGAAAATTTTCTTGGGTATTGATAACAGACGCAACTATTGATTTGTATTGATAAACGAATTTTATACTACATATATTTGTTTTCCTTAGAAAATGCATAAATTCAAAATTAGGCATTAAAATTCATACACTCAAAAAATAAGTTAGTAGAAAAATTAGTAAAACGTCTTGTATATCAAGTGTACTAGTTTTCAGCAATTTTTTTGCTGAAATTCCGTTTTCAGATAAAGTTTTAGTTATATTTTTTTAGCACTAAACTAATTTTGAACTTATGTTTTACTAATTTATTTTGCTACAAAAATTGTGCTGATAACCGCATTTACAGCGTGGACGACAACCAGGTAGACAAGATGTAGATGTCGCAACTTGTCTGAATGTAGTACAGACAACAGAAATGATAAAAAAGGAAAACAACTCTACACAATTTCTATATTTAAATTTTCAGCAAATAAATTAAATACAGTACAATTTCGCTACAAGTTTTTTGAGTTTTTTTCAGTCTACTAGATTCAGAAAAAAGCTTAGTGATTTTAGCAAGGATTTTTTTCATTTGCAATCGACTAAGTGTTATCAAAACTTTTGCTGAAGATTACTATTTTTTTGATAAAAATCAGCTCGCTGATTTTCGATTTACCGAGTTCGAATCCCTGAAAAAAGTTTAAAAAGGTTTTTTTATCCAAATAAAATATTTATATGTTTAAATACCCAGCAAAATTGTCGGATGCAAAGAACCGGTTGTAGAACAACTTGTACTTGCATGCACCCTGTTCTAATTTATGTTCTATCATCGGTGATTTTTGTTTGAGTTTGTCCCAAAGCAACAGGTTCTGTTCCCCCAAACTAGAACAGGTTTCTTTAGAACCGGTTCTAGAACCAGTTATAGAACCGGTTCTAGAACCAGTTATAGAACCGGTTCTGTGACAGTGAAGCCTTCCATTTTGACTTCCAGGAATCAGTTCTAGAACCTGTTCCACGGAACCAGTGGTAAAAACACCTATTCTAGAACAGATTCAAAGGCAACCAGTTCAAAAAAATTTTATTGGATAGCAAAAATGACGAAGAAAATTAATAGTAGTTGTGGTACAATGGGTCAAATTGTGAATTATGAATCTGAATACAGAAAAAAAGCTTTTTATTTTAAATAAAATTTTGTGGATCATAATAATATTTATGTGGAATAAAATATTTAACTAGGCAACCGAATTCTAGGTTCCCTAACTAAAAATATATTTTAATATAAAGATAATTGTCGTAATCATATGAATTCGATTGGCAACAAATTCGGTGGCCACAACTACACACAGGGAAAAGATCAGTTGGAATACTGTCCATAATACGGTATTTTAGTTATTCAATACCTATATTAGTTGTATCTATATAAATTATATAATCGGGATAAATATTAATTACTTGAATAAAATTTAAAACCATCACAATGAATTTGCTATGTCTGTAACAAATAATTTGCTATACAACCTAATTTAAATTTTTTAAATGATTAGCACAACTTCTGGTCAACGAAATTAACATATGTGACCTTCTCCGAGACAACGGACCTAGTGTGTCAAAAAACCTAGGTGTCAAAAACTTGGGAAAATCGATAAAAATGAGAAAATATCGATTTTGCCAAGTTTTTGACACACTAGGTTTTTTGACACACTAGGTCCCTTTTCTCGGAGAAGGTCACATATGTATCTGTTCTACGGACTATTACATTAGTTATCCTATCCAACTTTGAGTTTAAAATAGGACTGGTAAATCTTTCAGTAGATATATAACTATTTATTATATTGGGATACATTCATAACTCCCAATATTTGGTTATTTGCCATATGTGTCAAATTGATAGAAATAAGTTATTTTTTTTTAAATGTAAAATGTAAAAAGAAATAATTATAAACAAAAACGTAGCCTAACTATGGAACAAAATTGTGTATGCTCAATAAAGATTAGGAAAAATCAAGATGAAATGAGAAAAACAATCGTAAGTTATGATTCTTGTGCAATACCAACGCTATTGTAATTGATGATCTTTTGCAGAAATGTTACTTTAAATAAAATTTGTGGGAAAGGAACTACAAAACTTAAGGAATTAGCAACCATCAAGTTAGTTGTGAAGCGCTTAACATTTTAAAATTAATTTGTGAATCCAGCAATGCAGGGGTGTTTTTTAGAGTTTGCGGTTGGCTAAAACTGATTAAAAAACACCCATGTGGATAATTTATTAAGAAAATTAGTAAGTAATTCACAGAATCTGATTTACAACAATCTCAGTCTGGTTCCGCAGAACATAATTTTTTTTTTTAATCATACTGTAATGAAGTTTCCTAACAAGTCATTACAACAAAGTTTTGCAATCGAAAAATGCATTTTCCTTAAATAAAGGTTCTCAGAAACAAATTCCTTTGAATCGCATATTTTTTATAGTAAAATCGTAGGTTTCGTTGTGCAGACATATACATATATTTTATATTGCATTATTTTTTTTATTAAAAATGGTGTAGGAAATTTTAAATACGATTGTAGGTACTAAATTATTTCTTTCTAGAATTTGGTATTCACAACTAAAAATATATTGTTGTATACTCAAACCACTTGGTTATCCTGACCGATACCGTACTCAATTTAGAGATAGTTGTTGTAGCCGCCTTAATTCGATTGGCAACAAATTCGGTTATTACAACGAATCTGTTTTCTGGGGTGAGACTGTTTTCTCGGTGTATTGATATGTTTTTAAGTTTCATTAAAGTTTTTAACTTTTATCTTTAATATCTATAGGATTAAAACTAATCCAGTTTTATAGTTAGAACTGAGAACGAATTTTTTCAAAGATTTTTAAATAAGAAATTTTCAAACAAAATTTCTTACTTAATATACCCAGGAACATTTTTAACAATCGGTAGCCAACCACACCTATTCTACAACTGGTTCCACTGCAACCGATATATGCTATATGGAAGGTATGACTGACGTAGAATCAATTCTAGAACTAGTTCCAGAACTTATTCAAGGGCAACCGGTTCCACTTTGGAGCTATGGTTGCTGACAATTTCAAACAAAAATAATCGGTTGGTGTTATAATTGACAGTACACCCAGAAAACAGTCCCAGTTGTGGCCACCGAATTTGTTGCCAATCGAATTCAAATATTGGCTTTTGCGACAAATTATATTTTTGGTCGTAAAAGCCAATATTCAGTCGTCTAATTCAGTATTATATTCCACACAATTGTTATTATGTTCCACAAAATTTTATTGAAATTAAAAAAATTTTCCTAATTTTGTGGTACTGAACACGGCCATTCAGTTCACACTCTTACCCATTGCACCACAACTACTTTTAATTTTCTTTATCATATTTACTCTTTGAACATATGAATATTTTATTTTAATAAAAAAAAAACATCTAATCTAATGTTGTCTTTTCCGAGATTCAGACTCGGAAATACGGCGTACTAGGCTACCTCTCTACCCACTACACCACAAACACTTACTAATTTTAATATATAATCTAGAATTTTTATGTTTTGTTAGGAAAACAAATACAGTATAAACTTCGTTTACCAATACCAATGATTAGTTGCGTCTGTTATCAATACAATCCACAATTCGGTTGGTTCTACCACAGGCTGACATTCCCGCTCACGCTGCAAAAACCGTACTCTTGGTTTTTATATGTGCAGATTACGAAGGTTTGGTATGGGAAATTTGATCAAATTTCAAAGCAAATAGGGGAAATTTGTTTTGAAAACAAAGAATTCCTCTCAGTTTGCAGACAAACTTTCTTTGAAATTAGGGAAATTTGCTCAAAAGAGAGGGAAATTCTCTCATTGGGGAGTCCGTTACCGAACCTTTGCAAAATTTAGTAGGGGCCGTGAGGTTTACCGTATCTCTATCTATTCTTACTCTATGGTTCTACTGAAGCAGACACGTAGCTGGGGGGGGGGGGGGGGGGCTTGGGCGTTCGAGCCCCCCCCGAAATGATTTGACAAATTTTGAAAAGTAACAAAATACATCAAAAGCAACAACATTTGTAATAAAAAATATTTATTTTTTGTTGAAATCAAATACCAAATGGCCAAGTTTCTTAAGTTTTCATAAATAAATAAATAGACTCTAAATCCAATTGCGAAAACTGCTTTCTATAAATTTTTCTAAGCTTTTTGATGGCCATAGAAACAGTTTTTGTATGGGTTTTTTTAAATCTTGAATAGCTATGTGTGCTAGGCATGATCAAAGAGGTTAGAAAATAAATAGAATGCAATCCTCTTTTTTACTGAGAAAAAATTTATAAAATGTGACTGCAAATAGGAAACATAAATTTTTTTTCGCAACTTTTAATTGATAAGTGGCTATTTTTTATTGTTACTATTAATAGTTTTCGTCATAATTATTGTAATATAAATATAAAATTGATAAATTAACCTTTGGTTTTTCCTTAAAAATTACAGGTTTCGTGCTTACAGGCACAAGCTGTTACTATAGGGTGATAATTTGGCATAATTCGACATTTTAAAATTTTTTCCCACACTAAATTAAGCATTATAATGTTGGATTTTCATAATTTTTTTTAAATTAAAATCATTAACTGTCAATGAAAAAGCGTACTTTAGGAGAAACAAGAAATTTATTCTGGAAGTGACTGTAAATTAAATACATATATAAATTCGGATTTGACCCAGGAAGCTTCTTGCAGTTTATTTAAGAAAACTATATTCTGCGGTTTTAGAAGATCCTGCGAAATGATCATCACGGTCAGAATCAATGTTTCGAACGCGAAAGTACACTGTTGCTAAAACAAAACCCTCAAAGATTTTTGCAAATCTAGCTTTAATTTGATGGCCTCTTGAAACATGTGTCTATTTTAATCACGTTCTCGTCACAAAGACGCACTATCAGTTGCTTTTATTCATATTGTTTGTTATTAGCACTTTGGTGTTAAAAATTGTCGAAATCTATTCTATTTTCCTAATTCTAACACAATGCACTATCATAAGTAGGGAGCATCGCCTGAGTGTTAGTCAATCGTAAAAAAAAAAATTTCAAATAGTGAGTAAAAATGTCAGGACACCCGGAAATTTCCATACAAAATTATTCATTTTGTACAAACAAACAATTGGAATAAAAATGACTAGAACCGGGCATTATAGTTCACAGTTCAATTCAATCAATTTTATTTTTGAACTAGTGTGTTCTTCTCGTTCATTCGAGAAATTTTTTTAGTTGTTCATACACTAATATAAAAGTCTTCAAAAACGTTTGCTGAAAAAACAGCTGAATCCAGCAGAATCTGTTTGCCAAACATTAGAAAGATACAAGCAGCAAGAAAAAATCTGTTAAATACACAAAATTTCAGCTATGTTTTAGTTAATCGAAAATGACAATTTACCCTTCTAAAATCAGCAAAAAATTTACTGGAAATTAGTCGACTAAACCATCACAGAGAATTTAAAATTTTTTTTATTTTTTTTTATTATTTTCATAATGCGAACAAAATCTACAGTGCAGAAAGCAGTCTACTATTTTCTTACACATATTTCTGTTTATTGTAGCAGGAGTGTTCATTATTTTCATTCAACTCAATTAAATTCAAACATAAATTAACTTTTGAATATATAACAATTTATTTACTGCCTTTTTCTATTAATATTCAGCAACATTTTTTTAGCCACTATTAGCAAGGTAAATTTGCAGTTCAATTAAACGAAATTTAACTCAAATATTACTAAAACAGTTGCATTTTTGCTGTACTCATCTTACTAATAGTTAGCTTTAAAATTAGTCTAAGATCATAATGGAATAGCGCACTCCATTGGATATCAAAATAATAATAATAATGAAGTAATTTACTTTTAATATTTAACCTTTCCGATAATCTATAAAATTGTAATAAAAACCCAGCAAAAAAAGAGATGCTGAAGCAGTAGAAAAAGCACTATAATTGATGATCTAGATGTACTTCTTTTTTAACATAAATACTAATGATTTTAAAATTGTGTTGTCATAGAAGAGAAGCACTCCAACTTGTACATTCTTCGCAAAAAAAATTATTATTTTAAAAAAGTTTTTTATTGCCTCC
The DNA here is from genome assembly GCA_949987735.1 of Leucophora obtusa. Taxonomy (NCBI): domain Eukaryota; kingdom Metazoa; phylum Arthropoda; class Insecta; order Diptera; family Anthomyiidae; genus Leucophora; species Leucophora obtusa. Next base: position 257,367,881 of record OX465295.1, on the reverse strand, counting down.
ATCGGGTATAGAACTTGCGACCCAACGATTGCTGGCCTAGCGCTCTACCGCTGAGCTCTTCTTTGATATGAAAGTTGAGTGACATAAAAACACCACTTTGTTACTGGGAGATATTGTTCCTTATTCTCTTCAATAAAAGTACTTATTAAACAAATGTAAAAGGTGCACTCCAATTCAATATTGTTTTCAGTACTATTTTTACAGGTGCATAAAAAGCAAATTCTAACCATTTTTTTTATATATACCTACATATTTTTAAAAATTAAAAAAGTATTGAATTAAAAAAAATTAATAGAATAAGAAAAAAATGGAAAAAATAAAAAATATTGGCCCGCCGGGAATCGAACCCGTGACCCTCTGGAAATGCCAAATGATACGAAAATCAGTTTTTACGATCACTTTTAGAGCAATTACTCTTTAGAATCACTACTTAAGTGATTTTGTGGATGTTGTTCAGAAGTAATTCTAATAAAGCTGTAAAAATATACTAATGGATACTTTAGAAACAATGAAAGAAGTTATTTGTTGATGTTGTTCAGAATAACTTCTAAAAAAGCAGTCAAAATACACTAACAGATACTTGTGAAGCAGTGGAAGAAGTAGTTTGTAAGGCATTACATCCAAGTTTTTTTGCTGGGACCTTTGAAAACTAATACCGAAGAAGGAAACCGCACAAATAAATTAAAAATTAGTCCAAAAAGTATTAAAATATAATTTCACTGTTAAAATCAAGTAACAAAACTATGAGATACAGTATTTAAATTGTTTAATCCATTTTTTATCAACATATCTCTAAAGACACGTCTACCTATCCATCTACGAAGTTTGGTCAGAAAATTAGCACAGAATCTATACTTGGCAGAAAATGGGTAAAACAATATACTCCATATCACAAACGGATTGCAGAAAATTTTAATTATTGACAAAAAACAGAAATCTTTGAAAATTGAAATCACCTAGAAATCAAATTACACTTGAAATATATAATTTAGTTTATAACTTAGAAAATGCGTTAACAGGGTTGGTTACCGAAACGAAAAACGGTATAGGTAACGGTATGGAAATTTGTTTGTTTCGATAACGGCAAAGGTAACGGTATTTGAGACTGTTTCGGTAACGGTATACCGTTATCGAAACAGCAATACCGGTACGTACCGGTGTAATATATTTCGTTAAAAAGTGTTAAAAATACTGATTATTAGCTATAAATTCGATGCTGGTAGTTTTAATAAGTAAAATTATTATCTATAAAATTTTTTTTTAAACTCAAGATTATAAAATAAAAGTCAAAAAATTTAAATTTTTTATATAAAATAATAAATACCGATAAAATACCGGTAACTACCCATAAAAATAACGGTATTTGGAATTTTTTTAGAGGTATTGGTAACGGTGTTAAATTTGAAACGGTATTTTAGCGATAACGGTATTATAACGGTAACCAACCTCGGTTATAAATTAAATTTTCCATTCTTAGATGTAATATTAAACAAGTTTTAAAAACAGGGACGTAACAGTTATAACTTTTATTCAAAAAACTTATTGTTTTACAATTATTTCTTGTTTGAGTATTTTTAATTTTCTGTTTATTTGCTCTGTTTGATTTTTATTTTTAATTCAAACAAAAACTATCCAAACATGATTTTTATTTTTTCAAAAATAATAAAAGTTATTTTGTGATTTTCTTTCTTTATCAAAAAATAACAGTTAAGAATATAAATCAAAAGCCATAGAACCAATGACTTCAACAATTATAATATCCTGATGATGTCAACTAGTGTTAATAAAAGATTGAACAGTGATTTAAAGTGAGTAAATATGTATATTCCAGCAACTTCCGGCATTCAATTAAGGTCAATTTTTAATTTTTATTTTATTATCAAATAAAAAAGGTAGTGCTTAAAGCTACATTCACAGTGATGGAGTACTCCACTCTACAGAGTGCATTTTGTTTCTTTCTTTTTCGCACTTACATATTTTTTGTATCATGCCATCTCTATTTTAGTACACTCCACTCTGCAGAGTGGTGTACTCCACCACTGTGAATGTAGCTTAATTTTTTCAAAAAAATTATTCTGTAACTTTTATAAAAAGTTTTAAAATAAAAATCAAAAAAACAACAGAAATTTATAGAGTAAAATATAAAAATTGAAAAAATTAAAATCTTTGCCAATATTTGTGATTTTTTTGTGCAATATGATTTATAAAATATAGTGCATTATTGAAATATTATAATTAAATAAATTTGGGTGGTGACTTTTTTAGAAATATAACAGTTATTTTGGGTCTCTGTTTAAAAACCTTTAGGCCCTAACGGATATTTTTGGGTTCTTACAGATATTTTTATAAAATTTTCTGCCTCTGTCTACTATTACACAAAAAGTAAAGGACCACACTTAACTTAAAATAACCAGTTTTTTTTTTAATTTTATAAGCTTCCCCAGTAAACAAAAAAAAAACGGAAAAATTAAACAAACAATTTTTGAAAACCACCCTTGAAATAAATTCCTAGCTACGTGCCTGTACTGAAGCTGTAATTTAAGGGCATATTTAATTAGGATATCCGTATTTTTAGTTACCACTTTCGAATATTGATAATTTTTTAATAAATGTAAAAAATAGCACCAATTTTCTAGTATATCCGCTAAATATATGGTTGCATCCACTGTACACAATTACTAAACGAAATTTAATTTTTAAGTTTTTAGGAAATACCAATAATGGGATAATAGGATGGTCTTTTAATTTATTTCCCCTATTTTTAGTACCTAATGGATTATTTTTGGCTTAGTACTCAATTATAGGTACCTCCAAATAAAATAATGTCCTGACAAATTAATTTTAATGGTTTTGATCGAATTTCAACCAATCTTTTTTCTGTGTGTAGAAGGGGTTGTAAAGGAAAAGTAGCTATTCTACAACCGAAATTATGGAACAGAAAATTTTCATGGGTATTTAAGATAAAAATCGACCTTACCCAGTGCAGAAACGATAATGACATGTCATTATTTTTTTGGAAAAATGGTAATGACACCGAATTACTTTCCGCATTATTTTAAAACATATAGTAATGATTTACTAATAATGACTTATTTTTATCATTATTTTAAATAGAAAACAATTTACTAGATTTTTTTTAAATTTTTTTAAATCTATTTTTTAACACTGGGAAAATCTACGAAACAGGTCGATTTCAGATTTTATAAATGAAAAATTTCAAATTAGTGGCACACATTTTTTTCTAGATTAACTTAATTAATATACATTAAAAAGAAATAATCTGTTCGCGTGAATCAAGTTTTTTGAGTGCTAAAGAAGTTATAAACAAAAACCGCACACATTTTCGCTAATAAGTATTTTTAAATTTTTGGATTTTTCGGGCATGTAACCACACATTTCAAGTAACCTTTTCGTGCTGAGTCCGAATTTTGTTTCCAAATTTTTCCAACACATCTGGTTTTTGAGAAAATTGAGGTCAAAGTTAATAAAAATCTTTTTTTGGCTATTTTTGAGTGGTTTTTACACACTTTTACCTCGAGTTAATGAAAAAGGATGACACAAATTCTACAATTATCACAGTAAGTTTATTCGAAAACGCATAGTTGCGCTATATTTCTATTATTGGTTTTAAGTAATGTTGTTTTTTTAATTTTTCCGTCCGTCCGTCTGTCTATTCAGACGCATGCACACGCTACAGGTCGCAAATATTAAGATATTTTGATAAAAATTGGTAGACCAACTTATATCGGCCTAAGAACGATTTTGATTTTTTTTTTGATGAACGATATTGATTTTGGTTTAAATCGGTCTACGTTTGGACCTAGTGCCCATATAAATTTCCCTCAAAATTGCAGCACAAAATTGAATGGCACATCCACGGTTTAAAGAATTATGTAATCAAATATGTAGACTTGGGCATTCCAGTTCTTTTGGTGACCGGTCTTTCAAGTTCAATTTGTTGTAAAGGACTGGTTCGCTCTTCTAGTTCAAAATTTGTTTGACAATTTCGTTCACTCGTTCACAAAACAATTTTTTCGATCATTCGTTTGGCAATTTTGAATAGGTAGCTAATTCATATAGCTCGTCTTTTAGTTAACAAGGATATAAAACATCAGACAAATTAAGAATTTTAAGAAAAAAAGAAAAATGTTTAGTATAGAAATTTTTTTAATTAATAAAAAGAAATAAAATTATCCCCGGCCAAAGGTAATAAAAAGAACGATTGAACTGGAAGAGCGATTAGAAGTGAACTATCGGATCGGATGAACTTTGTATTCTCTACAGCATATCTTTCTCCAAAAATCGCTAAAATCTTAAATTTAAATTAAAGGCACCTCCACAGTTTTAAGAATTGTGGAGTCCAATCAATCTGGAACGGTAAATGTTATCATAAGTATCATTATATGAAAGTGGTAAACAGATCAGATTTTTTTATGCTCTACACAGTGTTGCCACCAGTAAAACAAAAAATACACAGCCGTAGGTCAAAAACTATCCAAAACCGTATGAAATTACACAAAAAATTAATATTTTTTTATTAGTTTAAAATACTCGTTATTTGTTAAAAAAAATTAATACACGCACATATGTAGCCCTTTGGACTCTCCTGCGCCCAGTGGGGTAGAATCGAAATAATGCAGCCTTTTATTACCGGCTGGTTGGATTTCTATGAAATTTCACACTCTCATAGAGCTTAAGAAATTACAATCTGTCATAGAGCCATTCAGCTTTAAAGAAAGGCACCTCTAAAGGCACCTTGAAAGCTTGCCATTTTTTGTTTTATCAACAGATTTTAAAAATGTAACAAAAAATTATATTTGCTAGAAAGTTGGCAACTGGTGTTTGAATTATATTCTACTGATGTGCTCTACATTTGGGGGAAATCGAATAATATTTAGACACAGTATACCTACTGTGAAGTCGATTTATTTTGCACCTGAAGTGTGTATACCCTATAAACAATTTCACTGGAATTCAAGTTGAAAACAAGTTCAATTCCAGCCCTGTTTTCCAGTTTCAAGGCTTGAATACAACTTTAATTGAATTTTATTTCAATAACATACTCCAGCAAAAGGGAAACAAAAAGTCAAGTTTGAAATATTTTTTTATTTTTTTTCAAATGCTAGAATTTGAAATCTACTTTACTTCAAGCAAAATTTAAAGCATTTGAATTTTTAAAACCTATGTGCTTATTGGGTAACTTCAGAACACTTTTGGAAATTTAAATTTTCAATCGAAAATATTTCCATTTTAAGTTAGCTTTTAAAAATATTTCGACATACATTTTTTGAAAACTGTTAGAAGGAGAAAATTTTATAAAATTTGTATAACTGTTGAATTGTTTGAATTCAGTCGATTTGAGAAAATATCTTTCCCTAAATTGGAAAATTTTGGTTAAATTCTGGTCGAAATATCTTATGGTTTTTGTTGGAGTGTGCTTTAGTATTTGCATCTGTGTATATAGAGATTTGAGGAGTTTGTTCGTGGAACATTTGCTCTATCTTTAGAACAATTGGATTGGTGGAGAATTATTGTGTACGTGAATTTTCCCATAAGACAGTGTACGAAATGAAAGAATTTTTTTTGGTAACTACAGTTGAATCATTGAAAGTTGAATCATCATTAAAATTTTGAACACCACTATTTGGCGCATATTATATGCTAATATAAAGGGTTTTTCAACAGGGACTCTACAAAAGTAGAAAGACAGGGACAGCAAACGACGCCATATTTCGCCGCTCTTTTGACATTTCTCTTCAGTAAGGTTTGCCATTTCATGATGGAAAGATATACGAGCCAACAACGAGTCGAAATTATTAAAATTTACTACCGAAATTCGTAGTCAGTGGCCTCAACGTTAAGAGCGCTACGTCCAATTTATGGTCGTCATAATCGTCCTAGCAGATCAACAATTGAGCGTCTAGTGGAAAAATTTGAATCCACAGCCACAGTACAAAATGTTCCCGTGCCAGTGAGACAAAGAAGTGCCCGTAGTGTCGAGAATATTGCTGCCGCTGAGGCTTCAGTTGAAGAAAGCCCAAATGTGTCTCTCTCACGTCGTTCTCAAGCGTTGGGCATCTCTGTGACGTCGTTGTGGCGAATTTTGCGAAAAGATCTTGGCCTACATCCTTACAAGATCAAATTGACTCAAGAACTGAAGCCGCTTGACCACCAGAAGCGTCGTATGTTCGTGAATTGGGCTGAGCAACAACTTGAAAATGATTCGGATTTTCATCAAAAAATCATCTTCAGCGATGAGGCTCATTTCTGGCTGAATGGCTTCATCAATAAACAAAATATGCGTTATTGGTCAGACAGCAATCCACACGTACTCCATGAGTCATCATTGCATCCCGAAAAAATTACGGTTTGGTGCGGTTTATGGGCCGGCGGCGTCATTGGGCCGTACTTCTTCCTTGTTGATCAAGACCGGCACGTTACTGTGAATCGCTACCGTTCAATGATAACCGAATATTTTTGGGCCTGAAAAAAATCGCCCTGCAGGAAACATATTTGCTGGTGATATATATATATATTTGGAAGAACTGGCAAAATATATTTGCCGTGTTTTTAATATAATATGTTTGCCAGCAAATATAATATTTTTGCCTGTAAACATATGTATGTTTGAATCATATGAAATACATCTACTCGCAAATATATAAATGTTTTTTTTTTTTTTTTTTTTTTTTTTTATAAAAGAATCAACACTCAGGAAATTCTTCCTATTAATTAACGTGTTGCTTCCTTTGGAAAAGGGATAGAGAAGAAGTGAAAGGTGGTGAAAGAAAGGGCTTCAAATATGGCAACACTGTAATTGCGCGAGAAGCCGAATTTTAGAACAGTTGTTGCGCGCCATCTGATGGTGAGTTGGCGAGCTTTGTTGAAGCTTTTCAGTTCATACCCCTGTTATATTATTTTACTTCGGTGGGGTTAAGTGCTATGGGAACACCGAAGGAGGACGCTGCGATATGTATGAGGGATAGAAAAAACTCATACATATTACTATTTTTCATAAATTGATGTTGCCTTGGTTGGGGCTCGAACCCACAACCTCACGTGTAACAGTCCAACGCGCTAACCATTACACCACAGCGCCCACAAAAATGTTTGCAGGCAAACATATATATATTTATCATTATTATATTTGCACTCCACAAACATAATAATGATAAAATAAAAATGCAAATATATTTTTGTTTAAGTGGGAAAATATGACTAACATTTAAACATTACAGTGTTTGCCTGGAGACATACGTATTATAACGATAAAAATAAAATAATTGGAAACACACCTCAAACATAAGTATAGTAGTTTATAAATATATATATAATTGCCTGTAAATATATCCAACAATCTCTTTTTTCTGCGTGAAGATAAGAGGTATCAAATATAGTGGCTACATGCATTGTGTTGTTATTTTTTTATTTTATTACACGATAATACAAAATATTAGTGTGGATCGTCCAGCTTAAGAAAGAAAAAAAAATATAAAGACACGTTAATGAACGTACGCGTAATTTAATATAATTGACTCATAACTAATTTAATTTTTTATTGGCAAAGACGGTTTAATGTCTTTTAATAATTAATCTTCGGTTTTGTGCGTATAAATTGATATCAAGTTTTTTTATGTTTAACTTAAATTTTGTTTATTATTTATTATTACCGATTCACCCTAAGATATGCATTAACTCGTTCAAAGTATAATTATACCCTACACCACTATGTGGTCAGGGTATTATAAGTTTGTGCTGATGTTTGTAACACCAAAAAATATTGGTCGTAGACCCACCTTATAGTATACCGATCGGTTCAGAATTTTTTTTTATTTCAATTTAACGATGTCCGTCTGTCCGTCCGCCTGTCTGTCCATGCAATCTTGTGCGCACTCTACAGGACGCAAATATTAAGATATTTTGATAAAATTTGGTACGCAGACCTATGTTGGCCCAAGGACGAACAAGTTTGATTTTGGTGAACATCGGTCCATGTTTAGACCTAGTGCCCATATAAGGGTCCTACCAAAATTATATTGTTTATACGCTGCAGGTCGTAAATATTAAGATATTTTGACGAAATTTGGTACACAGACCTATGTTAGCCCAATAACGCAGCCTGTTGATTTTGGTGAACATCGGTCCATGTTTAGACCTAGTGCCCATATAAGGGTCCTACCAAAATTATACTGTTTATACGCTGCAGGTCGTAAATATTAAGATATTTTGATGAAATTTGGTACACAGACCTATATTGGCCCAATAACGGAGCCTATTGATTTTGATGAACATCGGTCCATGTTTAGACCTAGTGCCCATATAAGGGTCCTACCAAAATTATACTGTTTATACGCTGCAGGTCGCAAATATTAAGATATTTTGATGAAATTTGGTACACAGACCTATATTGGCCCAATAACGCAGCCTATTGATTTTGGTGAACATCGGTCCATGTTTAGACCTAGTGCCCATATAAGGGTCCTACCAAAATTATACTGTTTATACGCTGCAGGTCGCAAATATTAAGATATATTGATGAAATTTGGTACACAGACCTATGTTGGCCCAATAACGCAGCCTATTGATTTTGGTGAACATCGGTCCATGTTTAGACCTAGTGCCCATATAAGGGTCCCACCAAAATTATATTGTTTTTACGCTGCAGGTCGCAAATATAAAGATATTTTGATGAAATTTGGTACATAGACCTATGTTGGCCCAAGGACGAAGCCTATTGATTTTGGTGAACATCGGTCCATGTTTAGAACTAGTGCCCATATAAAGGTCCCCCCAAAATTGGCTTGGTTACAAACTGCAGGTCGCAAATATTAAGATATTTTAATGAAATTTGGTGCGCTGACTCACATAGAAAATTTTGACACAAGCCCCATTTTAACCCATTCGAATTTCGGATCCAAACAATACACCAGACTGGTGTAGGGTATTGTATAGTCGGCATGCCCGACTTTAACCTTTTTACTCGTTTTTATATAGCTATATCATTCACTCTTACACTCTCTATTAATAATTAATTTATTCATACATTTAATCTACATTCATTTAGAACTCATACATACACAACATTACCACTATTATTTTAATTTCCTCCATAATGATTTCCGCTCTCTGAGGGGAAATCAATACAAGTTTATGCTCATACACATAAATATATTTAAAACGGGTAAAAAGGTTAAAGTCGGGCATGCCGACTATACAATACCCTACACCACTCTGGTTAAAAGCCAACTAATGTGTGGATCCGAAATTCGAATGGGTTAAAATGGGGCTTGTGTCAAAATTTTCTATAAAGTGAGTCAGCGCACCAAATTTCATTAAAATATCTTAATATTTGCGACCTGCAGTTTGTAACCAAGCCAGTTTTGGGCGGACCCTTATATGGGCACTAGGTCTAAACATGGACCGATGTTCACCAAAATCAATAGGCTGCGTTATTGGGCCAATATAGGTCTGTGTACCAAATTTCATCAAAATATCTTAATATTTGCGACCTGCAGCGTATAAACAATATAATTTTGGGAGGACCCTTATATGGAAACTAGGTCTAAACATGGACCGATGTTTACCAAAATCAATATGCTGCGTTATTGGGCTAACGTAGGTCTGTGTACCAAATTTCATCAAAATATCTTAATATTTGTGACCTGCAGCGTATAAACAATATAATTTTGGGAGGACCCTTATATGGGCACTAGGTCTAAACATGGACCGATTTTAACCAAAATCAATAGGCGTCGTCCTTGGGCCGACATAAGTCGGTGTACCAAGTTTCATCAAAATATCTTAATATTTACGACCTGTAGAGTGTGCACAAGAATGCATGGACTGACAGACAGACGGACGGACAGACGGACATCGTTAAATCGAAATAAAAAAAAATTCTGAGCCGATCGGTATACTATAAGGTGGGTCTAGGACCAATATTTTTTGGTGTTACAAACATCAGCACAAACTTATAATACCCTGACCACATGGTGGTGTAGGGTATAAATAGTTTATTAAGCAGTATATGCAACGAATTCTCCATCGTCTTCAGGCGCCAGCAGGCAGTGAATGAGTAAACGTAAGTGTAAATTTTTTTTACTATTTTTATTATATACATTTACACTCTCCCACATTTAACGTAAATTTAAAAAAAATTATAATTCATAATTTCCCCTTTGTTTTGATACCATTGACATAATCTAAATTTTCGATTTCTTTTCCGTCCTTTATATAATAACTATGTGTTACATTTAAATTCAACTTTTAATTTTTTTTTATTCTCACTAATACCACTAAATCATTTTTATTCCATTCATAAAAAGAAAATAGTGTTTTTCATTTCCAAATATAATTTTATTACAATTATATTTCAGAGTTGCCATCGAGTAATTCGTTGAACAGCTAATGTGAAATTCCGCATTGGGAATTTAGAATTAAATTAATAATAAATATTAAGAAAATATTATACAATTTTGATTGTTTTTATGAGTGAAATAAAATATTTTAAATTTTATTTTGTCACTTTACAAATAATTTATAATAAATAATTAAATTATTCAATTGATGACAACAATTATTCTCAACAATTAATTTTAAATATTTGTATTTCTTAATTAATTTTAAATTATTATTATTTCAAATAAATTTTTAATTAATTTAATTTTTTTTTCTTTAATGCTTTTAATAAAATTTATAATTAATTGTTTGTAAATTTAAAATGAAATTTTAAAAATTTTTATTTACGAAAAGTGAAGTCTTAGGCAGGTAGATTAGGGTACATTTTCGGGTTGGCTATAAAATTTAGCGCAATGGCCAACATGGTAGGGTGGGTTTAGACGCCGGTTAGTATGAATATCTAATAGCTAACAAATTTTCACCATCAACAAGTTTAGTTTCTAGGAATATCTTTTATTTTTGTTTGTTTTAGTTTTATAATCTTGCTATCTAAATTAAAATTCTTTGTCTTCGATTCGAAAGTATCAGCGATGGGACAAGAACACACTCCCAACGACGAGCACGGCCGGAACTCATAGGTAGCCCTGTCCCTTAGCTGGTAGTCTGACTGGTCGGGAATCGTTACACTACAAAGGTCATATTAATAAATTATAGGTTGCCATTTGTGGTAAAAATAACCTTTCGTTTCTACATCACTTTTAGCTCCAAAAATCTATGAAAAGCTAAAAAAATTGAACCTAAAATGGCTTTGGATAGTAAAATAATAGTACGATCGATTTAGCAGTTACACACAATAATAGTATTATTGATACATACTAAAGACCTGCAAATGTTGAACTATACAACACAGCGACATGTGTCGCATCATGCAAGTGTTATGTCTTGCTATGCGCTCACACATGTTTAACAATGACATATGAAGACACTATCGAACAAATTCAAATCAAATCTACCCAGCAAAAACATGGTAATAATAGGTCATTACCGTACGGATTACCAAGTAATGATAGGTCATTACCTTTTGCATTACTTTAAAATATAAAATAATGACTTACCGATAATAAATTACAGAAGTACTTATATATTCGTGCAAAGTTATCACTTACTGGCAATTGGTTAAATAAGTACTGATTAAGTCTTTTTTATATTAATATTTTATTTATAAATTTTTTTTTAACTAAATAGGAAATTTTTCAAGGTAAAAAGTTTTATTTTGCCAATATGACCAACTATTTTACAATGTAGGGTAACCACTTATTTCCTAACTTCTGAGTAACCACTTATTCTATCTTTGGGAGCAACTACTTATTCTTTCACTATGGGTAACTCGTTATTCGCACTTTTTTTGTAAGCGAGAGGGTAATGACCACCCATGGCCGGCACATAAAATCGTTCTGATAAACCCTCCTCGGGGGTGCTGGCTGGAAACGGGCACCAGGTGGTACACGGCTAAGGTCAGGGTTTTGATCATAGTGGGACAATGTAAGGTCTATTGTCTGCAGTACTGAAATGGACTCTGACTATAGGAAGGTAACCGCGGTTCAATATCGGTCCGAGTGTCTGTTTTCTCATATTGAGCGGCTTGGGACGCTCCCTGTTCTCGTGGTTTCCTCAAATCCATGCGCGTCTGTTTCCCATAGGGGGCGGCTTCCTGGTCCGCGTCTGTTTTACCTAGTAGGTCGGCGGTAAAATGAAAATTTTTAACGATGTTTGGTGAGAAATAACATGGCAGAACAACAGAAAAAAGAAGAAATCCGGGCGGTAATATACGCCCAAACGTCGCTGTTAGCAGTGACTGCGACCACCGGCAGCCACGGTGGAGACAGCGGGTCTCCTCTGCGTGTCGCCAGTAGTCCCACAACACAACGGAGACGGCAACGGCAAATCCACAACATGGGTCATCTCTCGTCAGACAGGAGGCCATGGAGGTGCCCTCGGACAGTGACACTAACGACCAACTATTGGGTTTGAAAGAACGCTTCTTATACCAGACGGATGAGGAGGATATTCGTATGATATCCTCCCAGCCGCTGGTCAGTGAGTCCAACAATCCCAAGAAAATGGAGGCACCGAAGAGAGCAAATCCACTGGCAGTCCTCTGTCGGCAGATGACTCGAAAAGGGTGGCAGGCTACAAGCGCTCTATCCGGTATTTGAAGCAGTTGGCTCGTCGAGATCCAGTTGTTTTAACTGCCAGAGAAAAGCTATTGAGGCGAAAACATGAATTCCATGTGCGGAAGTATGAATCCATGGCGAAGAATACTTCTGTAGTGGAATCCAGGCCACCCACGAAGGCGCAAGATCAGAGCAAAGCCATGGGAAGACCGCATACAACCGGATCCCATGGCCACTCTGAGGCGCGGCGAACGGACTCCAAGGTTCCTGTGGAGTCCGGGAAGCGTTCGACCAACCAAACTGAGGCACTCTCAACGCGACCGTCCACATCACGTGGCAACGTTGGGGGTACGAAGTTTGGCGGTGATCATGGCGACAAAGCCGGACCTGACGGCGGAAAATCCGAGGTGCGTTTCGTACCATCCTCATCAAAAGGAAGTACGGTGATCTCCAAGGACAAAGCCTGGAGGTCCGGTGGAAAGCGACAGAGGTCAGGTGAGACGCAGGTATCAGAGGGTAAGCGGTTGAAACCATCGGCTAGCTTTCCATCTGCACCTGAGCTACAAGTACCCATTGTGGACCGAAGTCATCCTGAAGGTAGGATGGCAACGGACAGATGGCTAGTGTTGGAGGAACGCATACTAAGGGCACTATTTGATGCATTCGCACACAGTGAAGATGATTCTTTCACTGCGTTCGATGGCGCCAAGTGGCAGAAAGGTGTCAAGATAGTGGGTTGTGGCAATGAGAAAGCGCTGAACTTTCTCAAAAGCACAATACAGGATCTTGACGAGCTTTGGCCGGGTATGAATGTCGATATCGTTCCCATTGATCAGGTCCCTTTTCAGACGACCGTGAAGGTGTGGGTTCTTCCTCCAGTGATAGAGGATGAAGCCATACTGACACTACTGAAACGTCAGAACAAGGGACTTCGTTCAGATGATTGGAGAATCATCAGGGGACGAGCGAGGGACAAAGGAGATGGAAGACCTCTGGCTAAAAGTTGGCTCGGAGTCCTTGCGCCTCTCCAAGGGATCGGTGAAGTTTGGGTTGAATCATCTTAAAATGATTCTACCCAAGTAGGACACCAGCAATGCGTCCTAGATGCATCAAGGTGGTGCAGATAAATCTGCATCACTGCGAGGCAGCGACTGATGAACTGCTGCGTTTCATGGAGATGGAGAACATGGACGTGGCCCTGATCCAAGAACCTTGGCTTTCTGGCAACAGGGTTCGGGGACTTGGGCCACGTAACTTCATGCTTCTCTCTCCGCTATGTGAAGGTAAGATTAGAAGCTGTATATTGTATAGGAAGGGCATTAATCTTTTTCTTATGTCTCATTACAGCAATGAAGTCCTAACGGTGGCGGCAATTGGACGGAAGGGCATGTCCATTTTGTTCCTTACCTCGATGTATCTACCGTATGAGGAAGATAACCCTTCATCACAGGCCGTCCGTAATATGGTCGAGATGGGCATGACCAAGGGCCATGATCTAGTGATGGTTGGTGATGCCAATGCTCATCACTCTCTATGGGGCAGCACTGACATCAATAACCGAGGTGAGTCACTGTTTGATTACCTACTGTCCACTAATTTGATTATATGTAATAGGGGCAATAGGCCGACATTCTATAATAGGATTAGGGAAGAGGTTATTGATATAACCATGGTATCGAATACTGACTCTGTTGAAGTCCAAGACTGGAGAGTTTCACAGGAATGTTCATTCTCCGATCATTATAGGATTCTCTTCAGTGTTGATCTTTCTGTTAGGGAAATGATTCCATATAGGAATCCTAGGAAGACAAACTGGGCTAAATTTCGTAGTCTTGTTCAGACCATACCGGGCCCAGAGCGGGACACCCCGGTCAGTGTGCGAGACGTGGAAGGTTCAGTTCGTCTATTGACGGATAATCTTAGGGAAGCGTTTCTGAACTCGTGTCCTGAGCGCTTGCCACCGAGGAAAATTCACCAACCATGGTGGACTCCGGAGCTTAAGACACTTAGGACGGAGAGCAGGAAACTTTTCAATAGGGCGAAGAAGGATAACAGACCTGAGGACTGGCAGCGGTACCGCCTCAGTTTTAATGCCTTCAAGGGGGCGACACGAAGGGCAAAAAGGGAATCGTGGTCTAGGTTCTGTGGGGAAGTAGAGGGCACTACGGAGGCAGCGAGGCTTCGTAAGGTTCTTTCTAAGGCACCCAGTGCACCAGGATCCCTTATGGGGCCTGATGGTACTTTCACGGAGGGCAATAGGGAAACCATTGAGCTCCTGATGGAGACTCACTTTCCGGATTGCAGTGATGAGGTGATGCACAACGTCCCGTTGGACGCACTCTCATCGACTGCAATTCAGATAGGTGAGCACATCTGGTCAATGGTAGACGAACGCAAAATTGTTTGGGCGATACGGTCTTTTAAGCCCTACAAATCAGCATGGCCGGATGGTATTTTCCCGGCACTTTTGCGGGACATTATCATGTCATGGCTGCTGCGTATTTTTACTGGTAGTCTGGCAACCGGGTATATACCCTCTGGGTGGAGAGAGGTCAGGGTGGTCTTCATCCCGCATCTCCCTGAGAGGATAAACCACGGCACCGCCAGGGACTACAGGCCTATTAGTCTCTCCTCGTTTTCATTGAAAACGCTGGAGAGACTGGTAGATGTTCATGTGAGGAGCATCCTCTCTGCAGACAATTTCAGCAGAGCCCAACACGCATACCTCAAGGGGAGGTCGGTGGAAACGGCTCTGAGTGACGTTGTCGGCACAATTGAGGACGCTCTTCACGAACGTGAGTATGTGTTGGCGTCCTTCCTGGATGTGGAAGGAGCTTTCAACAACGTGAGTATATCATCGATCATTAGTGCCTTGGAGAGTATTGGCACTGACCCGCAGATAACCCTGTGGACGGGCAATATGCTCAGGAGCAGGGCTATAAACTCGGACATAGGCGGTGACGGGGCGCGGAAGGTGGTCACAAGGGGTACTCCACAAGGGGGGGTCATTACTCCTCTTCTGTGGAATCTTGTGATCAATGGAATCCTTGACTCATTGGAGAGAACGGGGACGAAGGTTGTGGCATACGCCGACGACGTTGTGCTACTGATCAGGGGGAAATTTCTCCAGACGGTCAGTGATCTCATGGAGTCGGCGCTTACGATGCTATCCAGGTGGGCAAGGGAGTACGGTCTGGGAGTCAATCCATCTAAAACCGAACTTGTTTTGTTCACAAGGAAGTACAAACCAGGGGCGTTCAATCTCCCTAGATTGGACGGAGTTACTCTTCAACTCTCGGGGGAGGCGAAGTACCTGGGTGTCATTCTTGACTCTAAACTTTCCTGGAAGAAGAATACCGAGGAGAGAATGAGAAAAGCCTTATGTGCTTTTTACACCTGCAGAAGGACCTTTGGTAAGAGATGGGGTCTACATCCGTATATCATTCACTGGATGTATGCGGCGATTATCAGACCAATCTTGACCTATGGGGCACTGGTGTGGTGGAAGGCGGTGGACACGGGTTCATATCTCTCCACTCTCGCAAAGGTGCAACAACTGGCTTGTATGCGTATTACGGGGGCGGCTCGTTCTACACCCCAGGAAAGTTTTGATGTGATGCTTGGCATCCCACCACTGGATATTTATATCAGGGGCACGGCGGCAAAGGCAGCTCTCAGACTCAGGGAGATGCAAGAGCTAAGGCAACGCACTTGGGGGCACAGTACCATTCTGCATGGGATTGGTGGTGCACTACTGGATCGTAAAACGGACTGTATTCTACCGGTCACGAATTTCCAGAGGACTTTTGAGGTGATTGTACCGACCAGGGAAGACCGGGCAGCCGACTCCGTTATTCGGAGTGATGATATTTCAGTGTTCACGGACGGTTCGAAGACGGACATGGGGAGAGGGTCGGGAGTTTACTCCGGCGAACTGGACCTTCGAATCTCCAAACGACTCTCGGGCGATTGTAGCGTGTTCCAGGCGGAAGTGTATGCAATTGACGTGGCCGCACGGATGATAATGAACGGGATTTGGATCCATCATCCACTAGCATCTTTGCGGATAGTCTTGCTGCTTTGAAAGCCCTGGAATCCGATACTGTCAGATCGGGCTGTGTGCGGCACTGTATTGAATCCCTCGACCGTATTTGTCGGCACTCGGTAAGGCTGGCGTGGGTCCCTGGACACACTGGGGTTGCGGGGAACGAGCTGGCTGACGAGTGTGCGAGGAATGGCTCCGATTCGGTCGAGGACCCTGTACAAACGGAGGTCCTGATTCCTCTGGTGGAGCTATTCGGTGTGATAGGGGATATATCGGATAGGGAGACGAGGGCAAGGTGGACAATCTCGACCAATTGTAGGATATCTCGGACCCTATGGCCACTGGCTGATCCGGGGAGGACAAAGATTCTTCTTGGTTTTGGCAAGCGGACGATCGGAATACTGGTAGGATTCCTAAAGGGACACTGCGCGATTGGCCGAATGGCTATGCGTTGGGGTTACACCCAGGCGGACTACTGCAGGGGCTGTGGGGACAAGGAGGAGACAGTGCATCATCTGCTTTGCGAATGTCCGGGACTGAAGGAGCTGCGACTCATATATCTGGGATGCAGGTTCTTCGACGACCTGGACAGTCTACGCGATGTTTCCCTGTCTGGTCTTGCGAATTTTTTGAGGGGATCGGGATGGTTTTAGATTTCTTCGGGTCGTGGAATTTCTCTCCATGTGGATGAGGGGGAGTTTAAGTGAATCGCAATGGGCCTTATGTCCTCCGAGTGAACTCGCCGTTCTGGCGGGCTCCCATTCAACCTAAACCTAATGACCACCCATGAATTTTTGGACATCGCGAACAAAAGTAATGTTGCGAGTGAATTGCGAGTGAATAGCCTGGTAAGCATTGGCGGACTTAGACCGGTCTGGGGTGGGCAAAGCCCACTCTAGACTGCGTTTTGCCCACCCCAGAATTTTAAAAAATTTAGCTAAAATTCTTGCATCTATGATTTTGATGGTAAAAAGTATCACAATATTATTATACGTTTGTGCTGATGTTTGTAACACCAGAAAATATTGGACCTAGACCCACCTTTTAGTATACCGATCGACTCAGAATCACTGTTTGTTTCCATTTAACGATGTTCGTCTGTCCGTCTGTCCATCTATCCGTCTATGCATTTTTGTGCGCACTCATGCGCACTCTAGAGGTCGCAAATATTAAGATATTTTGATGAAATTTGGTACACCGAACTATGTCGGCTCAAGGACGAAGCTCGTTGAATTTGCTCAAAATCGGTCGAAGTTTTGACCTAGTGCCCATATAAAAGTCCCCTCTAAAGTTGGCTTGTTTACAGGCTGCAGGTCGCAAGTACGAAGATATTTTAATGAAATTTGGTTCACTAATTCACATGGTCCCAAGAACAAAGCCTATTTGTTCTAGGTAGGATCGGACCATATTTGGTCCGATTTTCTCTTTTTTTATCATTTTATAGAAAATTTGGACACAAGTCCATTTTAACGCATTCCAATTTTGGATATAAACATTAGTTGGCTGCTAACCAGACTGGTGTTGGGTATAATATAGTCGGCATGCCCGACTTTTTATTGGTTTTTTTTTTTAAATATGCCTACGGGTTTCCTAGGAAAATAATTTGCTGGAATCAAAGGGTAAGTTTTATAGTCAGAACTAAAATCGACTTTTGTGTTAAATATTTCTAAAATAAAAAATGTTATTTGAAAACCTCCCAATCAGAAATCGCCAGTGGTACAATAAATCAAGCACTGGCATACCACTGGGTAACCACGGTGTTGAAAATAAATGACTGGGAGAACACTTATTTGGGACGCTTTGCCAGCGTTTGCAAAAAGGGTTTTTCCAGTATTTGTTTTAAAAAAATTTCGTTGGTTTATAAAAAAAACAATCCATTTTTTTGTTCTATAAAATCAATTTTTTTGTTTGTGGAAAGCACCTTTAAGACCAACTTTTTTCTTGCTACTTACTCGCTTAATTACTCGGTAATGTCTGTTTTTGCTGGGTATGCATGCTTTTAACAGTGATTTTGCATACATGGACATAGAAAATGAATATGTCAACAAGTGCGACACATGCGACATATGCAGCATATGTTGTTATTGATGAATTATAATCATTTGTATGTCTCATTATATGTGACCTTCTCCGAGAAAAGGACCTAGTGTGTGAAAATTAAGTTTTAAATTAAACATTCATAAACGCTTTGTAAAATTATAGGAGGTTTATTGAACAAATTTTGTATGAAAATGACGTTTTGTAAACCTGCTATAACTTTACAAAGCATTTATGAATTGAGGGGTAAAATTTTAATGTTTTTCTCATTTTATCGATTTTCCCAAGTTTTTTGAAACACTAGGTTTTTTGACACACTAGGTCCCTTTTCTCGGAGAAGGTCACATATGCAATAAAATTGCAAATAAAATAAGAAGACTTATTATAAAATATGAAAATTTCTTTTAACACGGTGTTACAAAAAAAAGGTTGTAGGTCTAGCTGAGTATATTACACTCACAAAATAAATACAGTCACTTAGTTGTTTCTGAAGTTTTTCCGTTGAGTTCTTTTTAAAAATAATAACAGTTGTTCGTAGAAGAAAAATAAATTTTAACTTGTTTCACAAGTTATTTAAAAATTTAACGGATGTTTTGTAACAATCAAATTTTCTAGTCAATTTTTATTGTTTTAAAATAAAACTAAAAAAATTAACTAAAAAAATGTTATTTTGTAGTAAAAGTTGATTGAAATAAAAAAACAATAATACAGTTATCCAATTTGTTTTTTTTAATTTTTTAGTAAAATCAAATATAAATTCAGTTCTTCGCACCATTTTGCTTGTTATTTTTACAGTAAAAATAAATTAACTTTAAGTTGTTTTTACAGTCTCTGATAGTCAATTATTGACGGTCAAAAACAAATAAAAAAAATTGTTAAATTAAATGAACCGGTTTTTAACCCTTTGACGACCATAGGCAAGTATACTTGCCCAAGGGTTTTTCGCATTTATAATTGCCCAGACAAAAGACAGAGTAAATATTTCCAAAGCTGATTTCTAACTGTGTAACTGTGTTAGTTCAGCAACAAAACAAATTGTGTTTCTTCTGCTTGCTGCGTTTTGAGTTACTGGTTAATGTGTTTTTACTTGACTGAGTAACGAAAAAAAAACTGCATAGTAGACTGGGGATAGTAGACTGGGGACAGCAAACTATGCAGTTGGAACTTAAAGAGTTATGTATATGCAAACAAAAGAAAAAAGAAACACTAGCAGCTTTAAACTTATCATATTTCCTATTTTATTTATTATTTTGTTTTTGTTAATTAATTTATATATTAATTAATTTCACACTTTTCCGTAAATATGTACATATGTATAATACTTTATTCTGATCAATTGTGTTACATAGTACATATAATTTGATTTTTTTAATTGTCATTAATATTAGTGTCTAACTTACAACAATTGATTTTTTGGACAAATTACTACACCCAAAAAATACATGGTAGTTGATCATTATTTTTTCAAATGTGTCATATGTTGGCTGAACAGAAAAAATTGTTATTTTAACAAAGTTTATTCCTGTTTTTTAGCTTAAAATAAAATCTGTTAATTTTAAAACATTTTTTGTTATTCACATACAGGCAATTTTTTCGAAAAAAGAAAACACATACGCTGTTATTCAAAAAAAGTTTATTAATTTAGCTTTAAAACATGAATTTGCTAAAGCATTCATTATCTCTATTAAACCTTTATTAAAAAATTATATTCAAAAACATACAATAAAAGTTTATTAATTTTGTTTTTAATTCTGGCAACAGTTTGTATATTCTCTCTTTTTATTGTTAGTGATGAATGAATTTAGTGAACGATTGACTCGGTAATTGTAGGTAAATATATTGTTTTGTAAATTTTGGAAATTAAAATGTTTTATTAGAAATCAAAACATATTTAAAATCGATTTTTAAACATTACTGAGAATTAATAAGTGGAACGAACAAATTGTGTTAAAGAATTTTTTATGTTACGAATACTGAAAGTATTCGAATATCGAGTATGTTTTTATTATAAATGCATCACTATTTTATGAAATTTTTTTTTATTTTATTTTCATGAAAATTTGGGAAAATTTTCGAAAAAAAGAGTTTAGTCTTGGGAATTTTTGCAGGTTTTTTGTTTCGGTTGGATACAAAATGTTGTATTCCATCTATTCTTGGGGGATGACTCTTCAACAATTTATTTAATCATTGTAAATTCACGTTTTTTAGTTTTTACAGTGGTTTTCTTTTTCCAAACTTTATTAAACTGATATTTTAGGCTATACCCTACTTTAAGTGTTTAATAAATTTTTATTTATTAATCATTTGTGAATATTCTTTTTACCAAATTAGCTTAAAAATCTGTATTTAGGCTATTTTAAAAGTTTTTGAATAACACAGATAAAATATATGGGCACTTCTAAAATTTCGGAATTGGATGAAATTGTATAAAATTATATCCAATTTTTTATAATTAGAGACATGCAAGTGCTGATGGAATTTTCGGATCATATTCTATTGCTAAAGGAATAGAAGGAGCTCATTAAATAATTATATAAGACACGATATTAAAATTTTTACTCGGGATAAACAGGATTACTTCTCAAAATCGAAAGCCTTAAAATAACAAAGAGCCACGTACATTATTTTGAATAAAATTTATACGAATAAACACTTGCCGTAATATACTGCCGGATACTGGAGTTTTTAGTTTTTACTATTAGAAGTATATAAGAACGCTAAAATTAGGAACTGAATTCTAAAAAATTTTAAAATTCCTTCAAAAAGAAAATTTACAAATCATTACAAAAAATATTGAAAATTGGAAAAAATTGTGCATCATTTTACCAAATATGTCCTTTAAAATGAAATAATAAAAACTTAAGTCAGTATTTTGTTTTTTTTATAATAAATATCATTTTGTTTGTTCGGTTTAACTGTAACTCCTTTCCCGTGGAACAGGTTAATACTACTGAAATTTTATTTGAGATATTTAGATTATAGAAGTATTTTTTAGTTTAATAAATGTGCAAAATTTTTCGGATTCGGAACTCGTATCTTTCACGCTTTTAATTTTAACTCCTTTCGTGGGGAATACTTTTCAGCAATTACTATAAATAGTATACAGAAACATCGACAAATTCGGAGCCATACGAGATAATATTTTAATTTAATATACAGTAGAAGAAGTCAGTAATAAGTATAAAGTACTTAAACTTTATAAAAAGTATAAAACAGTAAAGTTTATTTTGTTGTTTTAACCTCTTAAATGACATAAAAGCTTTATGGTTCTGAGACCTTTATAAACACATTTATTTATGATATAATTAAATAAAAAAATATTCTCAAAATGTAGTCGTCTGTGGAATATTTACAAATATCGCGAGTGTACGTAAACATTTTGGCCTGACTGTATATTACAGAAGAATTTTTATTTTTACATGGATGTTGCCTTTTAAGGAATTTAAAAGTCATAAATATAAAAAAAGTTCTTATACACTCAAAAAAAGTCAGTAAAGTTTCCAAAAACTTGCTGACTCCTTTGCTTTGTTTATATGATTAAATATAATTTTATATTTATAAACATATGAGTACCCTTTACACATATAGAATAACATAAACATATTTGTCCTTTCCCATTTATGTAGGGTGACCATTCGTAATGATTTAATCAGTACATGTACTGATTTTTGGTTACGTCTACTAATGAAAAAGTTGTGTACTGATTTTTTAAAATTTGTGGTATTATTTTGACAAAATATTGTCAAATGTATAAACAAAAATTAGTTGTCTTAACAATTATATTTAATCAAATTGCATAATTATTTTGTTGTTTTACCAATACATTTTATTCAATTCAACAACGCATTTGATTTAATTAATTAATTTTTTATCGATTTATTATTAATTTTTAGACTTATATTTCATTATTTTTTATATTTCACCAATTTAAAATTTTTTAACCAATATACATACAATGTCTTTTTTATAATGAATTTGATAAAATATAAAAAATAATGAAATATAAAATTGAAATTATAATTAGCACTTACTAAAAACAATTTATTTAAAACACATGAACCATTTTATATACAAAAACATATAACTTAATTTATTTAAATAATTAATTCAAATACAATATACAACTTTCATTAATAGTTTGCCTTAAACAAAATAACAAAAAGATAGAGAATATCAAAATTAATGACAGAAATTTAAATGTACGATTTAATTGAGAACCTTCAGAATTATATAAATTTATTTAAATTAAAATTTATAAATCTTCAATTAGCAATTCACTTCAAGTCACTGAATTTGTTAATTATCTATACTTTGAAAAACAAAAACACTTAATGTCAATTTATTGATATTTCCGACAATTACAAATACACATGCTAGCACGAGTAATGACGCGACAAAACTAACCTCACTAAACACTTTTCCACAGATTGAATACTCTTTTTTTCAAATTGAAGAAAAATTATATCAAATTTACGTTACTACCTTTCTACAAAATTTTTTAGAGTTAACAAATTAAATTTTGTTAAAAAATGGACAAAAAATTATCAAAACAACAATTGTTTTATAGAGAATTATTGACGGAAAAAAGTATTTAAGGGCAACGGTAGTCAGTTATTTCGATGCAGGCCGCAATTAAAAAAAAAAAAAAAAAACAAACGAGATTAAAAACAGAACCAATTTATCAACTAAGGTCCGATTACTGAATGTTCAGTTAGCTTCTAACTGCGACTTTAACTGCGATGTTGTTGTTTCCCATGCAAAATTTTAATTTAACTGTTGGCTAAATTTTAACTGGACATTCAGTAATTGGGCCTTAATGTTCAAAAAATACTCAAACACCACGTGATATTAGCAAAAGCAGAAAATTAAAAATAACGGTAACGGTATTTTAGGGATAACAATATTTCATTTGTTTCTGTAACGGTATTTTAAGGTTATTAATATTTCATTTACTTCGGAATCGGTATTGTAAGGATAACGTTATTTCAGTTATTTCAGTAACGGTATTTTAAGGATAACGGTATTCCGGGTATTTCGGTAACGGTATTTTAGGGGTAACGGTAGTCAGTTGAAACGGTTTTGAATCGATAACGGTCAGGGCTGCCTGCCAACCCTGACTAAAAGTTCTATAATTGTCATATGCTTTATGTGTCATCTCTATATATAAAAGAATAACGTGACTGACTGACTGACTCAACATCGCCCAGCCCAAACCGCTGAAGCTAGGAAGTTGAAATTTGGTATGTATGTTCCTCTTTCGGCGTAGACGTCAGTTAAAACGGGATTTTTGGAAATTCTTACCGGAACGGGCAAAAAGGGGAAAAGTCTCCCCCATGGCGGCCTGCCAAAAGCCCTTTGGCTAGAAAGCTGAAATTTAAGATATGTGTTCCTTGGAGTATGGGCTAACTTTTCTGGAAAGTACTTTCTGGAATTTTGGACAGGGACGTTGTAAAAATGGGGGTTAAAAAGGGGAAAAAGGCCCACCTTGACGTCCTGCCCAAACCGCTGGAGGTAGGAAGTTGA
Organism: Leucophora obtusa; assembly: GCA_949987735.1. Lineage (NCBI taxonomy): Eukaryota > Metazoa > Arthropoda > Insecta > Diptera > Anthomyiidae > Leucophora > Leucophora obtusa. The sequence continues at coordinate 257,343,704 of OX465295.1, read as the reverse complement.
AATTTGGTATAAAGGTTCCTCCACTATCGTAGACATCCACCAAGACGGGAGTTTTGGAAATTTTTACAGGGACGGGCAAAAAGGGGAAAAAGTCTCCCCCTTGACGGCCTGCTCAAACTGCTGGAGCTATGAAGTTGAAATTTGGTATGTAGGTTCCTCGACCGGTGTAGACGTCCGTTGAGACGGCATTTTTGGAAATTCTTATCGGGAGGGGCAAAAAGGGGACAAAAAAAGTACCTTTTTCCAAAAAAGTACCTTTTCCCAAAAAAGTACCTTTTTCCCAAAAAAGTACCTTTTTCCAAAAAAAGTACCTTTTTCCAAAAATAGTACCTTTTTCCAAAAAAAGTACCTTTTTCCAAAAAAAGTACCTTTTTCCAAAAAAAAGTACCTTTTTCCAAAAAAAAGTACCTTTTTCCAAAAAAGTACATTTTTCCAAAAAAAGTACCTTTTTCCAAAAAAAGTACCTTTTTCCAAAAAAAGTACCTTTGTTCAAAAAAAGTACCTTTTTCCCAAAAAAGTACCTTTTCCCGAAAAAAGTACCTTTTTCCAAAAAAAAAGTACCTTCCAAAAAAAGTACCTTTTTCCAAAAAAAATTCCTTTTTCCAAAAAGTACCTTTTTCTAAAAAAAGTACCTTTTTCTAAAAAAAGTACCTTTTTCTAAAAAAAGTACCTTTTTCTAAAAAAAGTACCTTTTTCTAAAAAAAGTACCTTTTTCCAAAAAAAGTACCTTTTTTAAAAAAAGTACCTTTTTCCAAAAAAGTATTTTTTTTTAAAAAAGTACCTTTTTCCAAAAAATGTAGCTTTTTCTAAAAAAATGTACCTTTTCCAAAAAAAAAAGTACCTTTTCCCAAAAAACATACATTTTTACAAAAAATACCTTTTTCAAAAAAAGTACCTTTTTCAAAAAAAAGTACCTTTTCCCAAGAAAAGTACCTTTTTCTAAAAAAATGTTCCTTTTCCCAAAAAACATACATTTTTTCAAAAAAATACCTTTTTCAAAAAAAGTACCTTTTCCAAAAAATGTACCTTTTCCCAAAAAAAAGTACTTTTCTAAAAAAATGTTCCTTTTCCAAAAGAAGTACCTTTTCCAAAAAAAGTACCTTTTTCTAAAAAACATACATTTTTCCAAAAAAAACATCTTTTTAAAAAAAAATACCTTTTCCAAAAAAAGTACAAATAAAGTACTTTGTAAAAACAAAGTATCTTTTTCCAAAAAATTTCGTTTTTCCAAAAAGTACCATTTAAAATAATATATAATTTCAAAAAAACTACTTTTTTTCCTCCCCCCACGGATATCTCCACTAAAACAAGGTTTCTTGATATTCGGCATAGACGTGCGCTAAGACGGGATTTTTGGAAATTCCTACCGGAACGGGCAAAAAGGGGAAAAGTCTCCCCATAAACAGTCTCACAAATTGGAAAAGTGCCTGCCCAAACCACTGGAGGTAAGAAGTTGAAATTTGGTATAAAGGTTCCTCCACTGTAGTAGACATCGACTAAGTTTGTATTTTTGGAATTCCCTACAGGATATCCCAAAAGGAAACTCGGTATGTGAGTTCCTCCTTCTGTGTAGGCGTCCGCTTAGACGGAATTTTTGAAATTCCTATCGGGAGGGGAAATAAGGGGAAAAGTCTCCTCCTTGACGGCCTGCCCAATCCCTTTTGGCCAACCTAAAATTTTAAATATGTATTCCTTGGAGTAAGACTAACTCCCCGGTAACGTAATTTTTATATTTTGGAACAGGAACATAGTAAAAATGGTGGTTGAAAGGGAAAAATGTCCCCACTAACGGCCTGCCCAAACCGCTTAGGCAATGCAGTTGAAATTTGGTATGAATGTTCCTCATCCATCGCAGATAGCCGCGAAGAGAAAAGAAGAAAAGCCTCACCGGTACCGGGCCGGTAAAAACCCCTTCGGTTAGAAACCTGAAGCTTAAAATGTGGGTCCCTGGAGTAAGGGCTAACTTATTAGAAAGATACTTTTTTGAATTTTGGACAGGGTCGTTATAAAATGGGGGCTCAAAAAGGGAAAGTGGCCCCTTAACGACCTGTCCAAACTGCTGGAACTAGGAAGCTGAAATTCGGTACTTAGGTTCCTCTTCCAGCCTAATTCTAACCGGGAGGGACAAAAAAAGAAAAATTGTCCCCCTTGACAGCCTGCTCAAACTGCTGGAACTAGGAAGCTGAAATTCCCTGTCGATAGATTTTCGGAAATTCCTACCGAGAGGGGCACAAATAGTAAAAGTTGGCTAGAAACCTGAAATGTAAAACATATGTTACTTGGAGTATGGGCTCACTTACCGGGAAGGTGCTTTTTGGGCAGGGACATTGCAAAAATGGGGATTAATGAAGCGAAAAGTGCCGCTTAAAGGCCTGCCCAAACCGCTGGAGGTAGGAAGTTGAAATTTGGTATTTAAGTTCCTCCTCTATTCTAGACATCCGCTAAGATGAAATTTTTGGAAATTTCTACAGGTAGGGTCAAAAACAGGAAAAGTCTCCCCCTTAACGGCCTGGCCAAACTGCTGGAACAAGGAATCTTAAATTCGGTATTTGGGTTCCTTCTCCAAAGTTGACGTCCCCTAAAATGGTATTTTTGGAAATTCATACCGGGACGGGTAAAAAGGGAAAAAACTTCCCCCTTGACGGCCTGGCCAAACTGCTGGATATAGAGACCTAAAATTATGTATGTAGTAGGTTCCTCCTCCAACGGAGACGTCCTCTTTTATTATAAAAACTGTACTTTAAATAAAAAGCGAATTTAAAAAAAAATTGTCGGGGGGGGGGGGCGCAGCCACCCCCCTAAACTTTAAGGCACGCTAACAACGTAGCGGGCTGCGGCCGCTAGTAATTCTATAAATTGAATCCAAAATTTTAATTATTTTTTTGTTAATCTTTACAAAAATCTAAGGTCAAATACAGCTATTCCGAAATTTTAGAAGTACCCATATATTTTAGGTGCTTCTTTTTTTTTTTTTTTAAATTGCCTGTAGGTGATATTTATAGAATGTTCGGGGTATATATTTTATAAGTTCTTCAACCAATATATCGATAGGCGTGTTCGTTTACTTACCTACTACAAATTTCTACTTTTACTAGAACTGGAAAAGTTCAATACAAAAAATAAACAAAACTTTCCAATTGCAGTAAAATTAGTAAGAATTTCGAGTAAACGAACACACTTGCTATCAAATGAAAGGTCAACGTAAAATAAAAAATTGCCAAAATCAAACAAAATATAAAAAGTTATAAATTAAATTTTAAACTCAAAATCAAAATTGAATTTATTGCAATTGCCATAAATTCAACAACCATTTAAAAAAATTAATTATGTTGCCAATCTATTTATTAATTCAAAATTTTGCATTTCTAATAATTATAATAAATGGTGAATGCAAAGTAAAATACAATGCAAATTAAAAAAGCCCACGTACATATGATCACTTCTTGTCGCAATTAGGGTTTGGGGTTCGGGAATTCCCGGGCGGGAATTCCCGGGATATCCCGGGAAAAGTTTGCCGGGAATTCCCGGGAAAATAATATATTTTTCCCGAGAAAACGGGAAATTTTAAAAATACTAAATTCTTTAAATTGTTTTTGTTTGGAATAGGATTTTTTAATTTTAGTCATAAAAAACATTTTAAATACCAACACAAAATCTTATTGCTAAAATATTTCAAAAGGGAATCAATTTCTTTGAAACACAAAAAATTTTTGCCAAGTAATTAGGAGCATTTCAACTAATAAAGATTTTTCGCATAATGCAGCGCAGTGCAATATTTGCCCTAAAAGACTAATTGTTAACGAAGGTATTATCCAACATCTAAATTTGGTTCACTAAAAAAAAAAATGAGTCATGCAATTTCTCTTGAAGAAAACAACAACAAGAATAACGTTCCAGCTAAAATTAGCAAAGTACCCGAAGAAAAAAGTGTAAGCTGAATAGGCATTGAACGTTTTATGGTAGGGCAAACATTTCCTGAAATGGTATCCAAATTAGCCGCAGTCGACGGAATGTCAATCCGCACCATAACTAGATCTTCGTTTATTCGAGGAAGTTTTTATAATAAAAACCTTGCATTGCCAAAAAACGAAAGCGATGTAAAGAACATTATATTAAATTACTGCAATCATGTAAAAGATATCATGATAAAAGAAATATTGAGCAATATTTCTAGCAATAGGAGATTTACTATAATCTTAGATGAATGGACAAGAATATCACAAAAGAGATATTTGAACATATGTATAAACGGAAATAATTCATTTTATAACCTGCGGTTGGTTTATATGTCAGGAAGATGTAATGCTGATGAATTAAGAAGAATTGTAGAGATAAGGCTAGAATACTTTTATTTGAATTTGGAAAATAACATTGTGGCCACCATATCTAATGGGCTGAATGTGATGAACGGTTTGTGCTTTCTGCTGGAATCATGCAATTCATTTGGCAGTGCTTAGAGTAATTTATGTGAAACCAAATGTTCAACATTCTGATATTTTTTACTTTGAATTCTCACTACACAGACTGAATTTGTACTGAAATAGTGTTTTTTTTAACAAATATTACTTATATAGGTGGTTTTCATTAACAATTTTGTTCAAAAATATTTCCCGGGATTCCCGGTATTCCCGGGAATCAAATTTTTTTATTCCCGTTTCCCGGGAAATGAAAAAGTCCGGGAAATCCCAAACCCTAGTCGCAATGCAAATGAAAATTTATTTTGGCCCATATCTGGTACTAAATTCCATAAAATTTTATCGGGAAAATGCATTAATTCAAATTATATATGTATATACTCTACGGGTTAGTATGATGCCAAACAAAAAAGATATGTAGTACATATGACATAATTCAATAGTGATCAACAACTATGTATTTTTTTAGTTGTAGTAATTTCTCCAAAAAAATAATTGTTGTAAGGTAGTGTTATCTAAACGACATTTTTTACATATACCTACATACATATATCAGAGTGGATTAATTAAAAAAACCTGACAATTATATGTACCAATTGAACCAATGGAGAAATGTATATATTTACGATAAAGTGTTAAATTAATTAATATATGAATTAATTAACAAAAACAAAGGAATAGTAATAAATAAATATAGTTTACTTAAATTTAGATTTTTTAAATTTAACAAAAAATGTTTTGAAATTAACAGATTTTATTTTAAGCTAAAAAACAGGAATAAACTTTGTTAAAATAACAATTTTTTCTGTTCAGCCAACATATGACACAATTGAAAAAATAATGATCAACTACCATGTATTTTTTGGGTGTAGTAATTTGTCCAAAAAATCAATTGTTGTAAGTTAGTGTCATATTAATGACAATTAAAAAAAAATCAAATTATATGTACTATGTACCACAATTGATCAGAATAAAGTATTATACATATGTACATATTTACGATAAAGTGTGAAATTAATTAATATATAAATTAATTAACAAAAACAAAATAATAAATAAAATAGGAAATATGATAAGTTTAATTGTATTTTCTTTTTAAAGCTGCTAGTGTTTCTTTTTTCTTTTGTTTGCATATACAAAACTCTTTAAGTTCCAACTACATAGTTTGCTGTCCCCAGTCTACTATCCAGTCTGCTATCCCCAGTCTAATATGCAGTTTTTTTTCGTTACTCAGTCAAGTAAAAACACATTAACCAGTAACTCAAAACCCAGCAAGCAGAAGAAACACAATTTGTTTTGTTGCTGAACTAACACAGTTACGCTGCGCTTAGTTTGAAAACTTAAAAAATGTAAATGATGACTGTGTGTGTATTTGAAATTTACTTACACAGTTAGAATGAAATAAGCATGTTAATGGTTGAATATGAAAGTGTGAACTATTTTAAGCACAGTCACCAGTTGAGGCAAATATTTTTTTAACTTGTTATTAAACACTGCTTTCCCCTTGCGAGCCCTCGAAGTTGGTTATTTAGAAGTCTTCATTTAAGGGGTAAAAAGCACAAACTTTGACAAGCGAAATGAAGGGCAAGCAAGGGGTCTATTAGGTAAATTTTTTGTAACATATCCATAATTAAGTTCCAAATCACGAAAATAAAATAATAATAAAAATCGCTTCGTCCGCACGGGCAGGGTCGTCAAATGGCAAATATTTTTGTCAAGCGAAATGAGTGGTAAGGAGGGGTTCTACGGAGCCAATTTTTCTTGGCATAATTATTAATAGGTCAGAGATTATGAAAACCGCAAAATTTTCAAAATCGCTTCGGCAGAAAATGTATGTTCCTCAAAGGGTTAACTGGATTTTATTCATTTTAAATTGTATTTTTAGTTAATTTTACCTTTAAAATAATTTGTGTGTACAAAAGTTGTATTTTTTGTGACTGGCACATTTAAACATTTGTAACTCAGCAACTTTTAAACCGATTTTGAATTTTGAGTTTTTAGTACATTGTATCAATTCCGCGAAAATGAGCAGTGCAAGCGAAATAAAATTAAAAATTGAAAGTGGCATATATTCTACCGGGAAGAAAGTTCAAAAAGGGAGTTATTTAATATATTTGAAGAATTAATAAATAACGGTGAAGTCAGTTTGTTCAAATTCGCTCTAGATTTTGCGCAATTCGCGATTTTACTTTTTTCCAATTTTCACAGATTTTTTCAATAAAAAATTTATAATTTAGTACACTAATAAAAAAAGTCTGTAAAAAATTTAGTTAAAACTACTAAAAATTAGTTAAAAATGATGCTGCAGAAAAAAATGCTAAAATTAGCAGATAATTTTTGCTAAAATAAAACTGTTAAATATACAGAATTTTAGTTATATTTCAGTTAAATTTTTGTTAATGGATAATAGCAAATTAGCCTGTTAAAATGAGCAAAAATTTTTTATAAATAATTTGTAGCCTAAAAAATCACAGAAAAATTTCAAATTTTCTAAGTTTTTTTTCGTTTTTTATTTTTGAAATGCAAATAAAAATCGAGCCTTTCGAAAACAGCAGTTTACAATTTTTCTTTAGCAAATATTTCTGCTGATTTTAGCAGGATAGACTGCTATTTGCATTTAACTAAATTTTGCTTAAAAATAGCAAAAAATTTGTAGATATACCAGTTTATTTTTGCTATTTTTAGTCTACTAATACTTAGCAAAATTTTGTGCAGATTCTACAGTACAATTTTTTATTTTCAATTAACTATTGTAAAAGTTAAATATTAAAATTCTGTAAATTTAACAGTTTTAATTTTGCTGTTCATATTCTACTAGTATTTAGCAAAACATTCTGCTAATTTCAGCAATTTTTCCTGCAGCATCATTTTTACAAGCTTTTAGTAATTTCTTCTTCTTCTGTTTTTACAGATTTATTTCTATGAGGGTAACTATAGCTCAAGAAAAAAAACTCATTTTACAGTGTAAGCTTCATTCCATGTACTATTTTTAAAAGTATCAGTATCTCAATAACTTTTATAACTATAGTCGCACAAAACCAAATTTAAATATTTTTTTAGGTTTTAAAAAAATTTTAATATACGCAATGTCGGATGGTAAATATCAAAGCAAATTTGGAGAGAAAAAAATTCAAAATTATATTTTAAGTATTGTATATATTTATATATACACACAATAATAGTATCACCGATATATACCGATCACGCAGGACTGCAACTAATTATTTTTCAAACTGCGGATGTGCCCTCCAAAAACTATAAAATTTTAAGTTCTTCACGCACAAACATGAAAAGATTATTATTGTCATATCTTCTTTATTTCTGAAGGCACACTAATTAATTTGGCCTGATTTTTTTTCATTTATTTATCAGTATCAAAAACTAAAAATCTTTGAAATTACTCTTTATTCAAAAAACAGAGTTACAGATTTTAAAGTATATATATTATAGTTCATAATGGAGGGCACCTATTTTTTCAACAAGTGTAAGATTTTCTAACATCATAATTATTATCCACCAAAGGTTTTAGGCGATTTCCTTTTATGCTGAAAAAGTTATACGCAAAAGAGTTGAAAAACTTTTGAAAGTTACAAGCAAAATTAGGGTAGTTTTTAATTGAGCCTTAACAGTATAGATAATAAAATTTAAGATGTGCGCCTGATTAAATAAGTTGCCTCGAATATGCTGGTACCATCAACAAAATTATATATTGTTGTTAAAATGGTTTAAATCATGAGTTACATGGAATCGCCCTGTTCCGTAGATTTGTCCATATACTTATTTATATACAAAAAACTAAAATCTACAGTATAGCCTAGAGAGAACCCCATAAAGACAATCTGATAGTGAATTGGTATCACTTGAAAATGCATTACTTGTCAACCATTGGTTCTGGGAAAGTTTTTTTCATAAGTTTTTTCTCTATTTGTTGTAAAATAAATTGTAAATTCTATTTGGAATTTTTAATATTTGATCTTAAACCGAACAAAAATAACACTCATTGTAACAATCTTCAGATCAACTAAAAATCTACAATAAAAAAAAAAAATATTTTTTAATAAAACTTTTTTTTGAAAATCTATTTTTAGACTCAATATTTCTGTCCGAATTGGCAAGCATGTAGATAATATTTTTAGATTTGTCGTATGCTGATGTGTAAGCATAACTCATTATTTTACGCGACGCACATTGGGTTCAAATGATGCCAAAGTGGCGATTAATTGAAATGTTAGAATCAATTTTTTTAAATAATTTTTGGTATCGGGTAAAATTAGATAAAATTCTGCATCACTGGTTGTCACAATCAATCGTCTATGTTGTTTACTTATTCTACAGTGGGCTCTCAAAGTTAGAGAAATATTATTGTTTTCGCATACAGTGGCAAAAATTGAAAATTGATACGATTAAAGTCTTTATTTTTTCTATTGCGACTATTTGTAGATAAAAAGAATGCAAGACTTAAGAAAATTTTATGGGATTTCCAAAAATATACAGCTTGTACAGAACCGATCAGTACTGCCTAAATTCTACTACGTAATTTGATAAAAGGTTGTTATAGCTAATTTTTCGTTAAAAGCCACGCCCACTTAAAACAAGTGACAAAATGAAAAACAAACATTACGTTAAAATTCTGTACAATTTTCTGAACCATCTCCTTGCCTTTCGTGGCAAATTTAACAACAATAAAATTAGAAAAAACTTGAATTGTGTTAAATTCGTGGCCACCACTGTATTTTATATGAAAATTTTTAACTTTGCCAATAAAGGTGCGAATATAGAAAAATCAAAATTATTTCGCTTTTAGTAAAGTTATGATTTTTTTTTTCATTTCATTACAATTAATGAATTTTTTTTATTATATTACAAAAAAGTAATGGAAATGAAAATGAAACCATTACTTTATAAAATAGTAATGAAGATAAAACTTTCATTACCATCACATAAAGAAATTGTAATGAAAATGTAATGGTAATATTTTTGACCCATCTCTGGATACAAGTAGCACTAAAAATGATCTTCTAGTTCTGCAGTGCTGCTAAAACCATGTATATTTTTTTATGGGATATAAAATAACCTATTTCAAAACAACCAGAAAAGAAATATATAGCAAACTGAATGACATATTTTTTTCGAATCGAGGAACTCCAAAGCGTTAAATTTAAGGTATATTTTTTAAACTATAGAAGTATTAGAATTAATACCATTAGGTGTATATCGAGGGCCTATATTCAAAACCCTCTATCTTAAAAACACAACTTTTCAGGAGAGCCAAAAAACTGTTTTTTTCGCATATTACTTGAGTTATTAAAATTCGGTATTTTACAATATTTCTTAAAGCAACTACTGAATCTGACATATAATTGGTTTTTAAAATGTTGCATTATTGGGGACTTTATGATAGATAGAGAGTATTGCTTGTCAAAAATATTCAATGTGTATGTATGAAAAATTCAAAGTCAGGGTGATGGTACTAGGTCAGTATAGTAAAACCCTCAAAGGGTTTGGCGTTCGTATGTGTCATTTTTTTTTATGACCTTTTAAATTTTTTCCTTATCTTGATGTTTTTTCGCTTAGTTGTAACATTTTGACAAAAACGTAGTTTAACATAACTCGAGAACCACTTGTCCGATTTTGATGAAACAAATTTAGAAAAATTTAGAATTAAAAAATTCTTTAATCCGTTCATATAACGTTTTTCTTTATAATCAACAGTTTTGCCGGTAAAAATAAATTTGTGGAGAAAAAAAAATATTTTTTTGCCTAAAAATTAAAATTTTTTTTTTTTTAAATTCATAAAAAATCCAAAACGGAAAAAAGGATCAATTGTTATTAATTTCATGTAAAGTCACATAACCTATAAACAAAATTTAACGCGTTCTGCTTTTATTTACAATTAAGTGAAGGTATCCCATTTTGACAAGAATATTGATATTTGTTTTTATTCAAAAAAGTGTCATTTATCGCCTTTTTCATAAATTTTCCCCAATAACTCCAGACTTCTGGCCATAAACTACTAAAAAAATTAAGTAAACATTTTTATAATTTTTTATTTTATTTATTTATTTTTATTTATTTTAATAAATATTGCCTAGACTTTTTCGATGGTGGTTGTTCGGGACTAGTGGCATCGCATTCATCACTATCATCAGTTTCTGAACCACACATAATGTCAATGTGTGACTCCACTGTTGGCCCTTCTGCATCTCCTGAAAATTCTTTATCATCAAGATCATCCTTGTCTTGCCACACTAACTTACTCCACCAGCAAATTTCCGCAATTATTGCACTCGGCGACTTTTTGCCTCTATATCTGTAAGTTTTTGTTTTATTAAAATGAGTTTGAAAAAATAAAAAATCAGTATTACCTCATTTCAAATGGCATAGCAACTTGATGATAGCGTTCACCTTGTTCATCAGATTCGGTAGCCAATTGTTTGCTGAAGTAGTCCAGATAATGATGTAAATAATAGATTTTCAAGGACATGTGGACACCAATTTCCGAGAATGCTCTTAACATCCTTGCGACAGAAACATCGTAGTTGTTAGAACGATGCTTTCCCAACAAGCCTTCTATTACTTCTTTGATTGCCTGCCATGCATTCAATTCAGCGTCAATCAAAATATTGTTGAATGCGTCACTTTTAATCAGCTTTCGTATATCTGGACCATTTAGTACGCCTGATTGGAAAAAATTAATTTGTTAAGATGGAAAATCATGGGAAATGAATGTGATATTATAACTTACCTTCTTTAATTTTACTTTCGCTGAGTCTCGGGTAAATTAGTTTCAAACACAAGAAAACTTCATCTCTTTTGGCGACAGTTTTGATAAAATTCTTAACAATTCCAAGTTTAATATGCAGTGGAGGCAGCAATATCTTCTCCTTCGGCACTAGAGGCTCACGAATAATATTGGCCGTTTGTAACCTGCTGTGCTCTCTGAGTTTCCATCCGTGGCATGCATATTGGTCACCGGAAAATCGTGTGTCCCAATCGCACAAAAAGCACATATATTTTATATAGCCGCTTTGAAGACCGCAAAGCATTGCTACAACTTTTAAATCGCAGCATATTCGCCACATATGTTTGGCGTAGTTAACCATTTTTAAAATATTTTCCAGTGCATCATATGTTTCTTTCGTTTCTGTACTGTAGGCGATTGGAACTGAAGGTTTTTTATTGGTCTTATGCAGTAAAACCGCCTTCAAGCTGAGTTTTGAACTGTCAATAAATAATCTCCAGTCATCTGCTTCATATTTTATTTCCATTGCGTCCATCAATTTTCCTACATCCGGGCAATATGCAGAAGTTTTTTCATCATTCACAAGGAATAAACTTTGGAGTGTTGCCTGACGACTTCGATAAGCTGTGACTTTCACACCGGGTGCCAACAAATTGTTTGATTTCAAAATGGAAGCCAGCTCTTCCGATTTATGCTGTGTTAATTCCAACTTGGCAACAATTGAATCAAGCTTATTTTGATTTATTAAAATTGGCTCATTGGATACTGATGGCTCATATGGGGAATCATCACGTGCATGATATGTCGGAGCAGTCGTAGAAGAGAAAATATCTGGGCTAGAAGCTTTTGGCACAGGAATGTGGTCCGAATGAGGCAATGTGCAAGTGCCGCAACACCAACGTAATTATACGATTTTCTTATCCTTTTTGCGGCTCCTTTATTCGCACATGCATAGCAATTCAATGGATTGTGACCTTCGCCAGGATTAGTCCAAGTCATTGGGATACCGAATGGCATACTTTCACGTCTTCTATTTTTCCAATCCTTTAGACGGTTGTAGCAGCTTTTACACACTATATTTGGTACCCAATTTTCGTTCACTATAACATTTTGGTTGAAGTACATCTCGTATGTTTGAACAAAATCAGTACTGAAATTTCCCCTTTTTTTATGTGTTGAGACATATTGACCACAGCAGTAGCAAAAGCTATTTATATCTAGCTTGCACAGTTCCATATTCTGTTCTCTTTTGTTCACTTTTAAAAAACTGGAGAAAAATCACTTTTACTGTTCGCGTTCGTCGGACTTGTTGAATGACAAAAATCACAGAACCAGTGTGAGAAAGAGAAGAAGTATAATGACAATGCATGTTTTATGTGAACATTACAGAACCAGTGTTGCCACATCAATATTTCTCTTTTAGTACAGTAGAAAAATATGAGAGAGTTCGGCTTGTGAGTGTCAATGTTTTCTCCAAATAATGTTGTGCATATCTGGAGCAAATTTTTGAAATTCATACATTTACCTAATTGTGAATAAATGAGAAACGCGTGCATCGATTTTCATGATCTATGCCTTTTTTTGCTCATGAGTTATGTGACTTTACGCGAAAGTAATTAGTTTTGGCACTTTTTTCCATTTTGGATTTTTTATGAATTTTTAAAAAAAAATATTAAAATTTTTAGGCAAAAAATACTTTTTTCCCTTCATACATTCATTTTTAACTTCGAAAGTGTTGCACATATAGGAAAACGTTATTTAAACGGATTAAAGAAATTGTAATTCTAAATTTTTCTAAATTTGTTTCATCAAAATCGGACAAGTGGTTCTCGAGTTATGGTACCTTACGTTTTTGCCAAAATGTTACAACTAAGCGAAAAAACATCAAGATAAGGAAAAAATTTAAAAGGTCATAAAAAAAAATGACACATACGAACGCCAAACCCTTTGAGGGTTTTACTATACTGACCTAGTACCATCACCCTGACTTGGAATTTCTCACCCCCCAGACAATAATCCCAAAAATGTTCCATAGTGTAATACAACACAAAATAAACAATTAACAATAAACAATGTTAAACAAAAAGTTATAGAAAAAAAGTGTTTTTTTTGCTTTTTTAAGTTTTTTTTGAGTTTGATTGGTGTAAATTATCGTAAAAATAATGGTATTCCGGTGGTATTACGCCCTTGAAATCTTGCAAATTCTTCCACTTATTTGGCTGATTTGATAGTGGACCAAAATATAGAGGTTTTGGTTCAATATGTCCTATTAAGGTTGAATATGAACAGGTAGATCAATGTGATCTGTATCAAAATTTAATTTATATTTTACGCTACCATCTGGAAGATATAAAAGAGTTCTTAAATTAGACACAGTAGGATCGTTCTTTACTTGTCCTGATCTATTGAAAGAAAAATGCATAAGTTTGTCATCATTGCAATTATTAGAGAAATCATAATTTAAATATACTGCATCAAACGGTTTTTTTACGATCTCATTGTTAATTTTAACAGTCTTTCTGGCTTCTGGCAAATGATGAAATTTTGGGTTCTTCGACTTTTAACCAACCTTTTACCATATTAACATTTACTGATAGAGTGGAAAGAAACATGAAACGACATGCCTGTAGAGGTTCCTGGTTGTAGGTAAAAGTGAATAAAGGAAACACTTTTCTTTTTTGGCAAAACTGCAGTTTATGGGGTTTCGGCAAAAAAAAGAAAAAAATATGACCCCCTCTTAAATTTAAAAAGAAAAAAACCGAAATTAATTTTGGGAGGGGCTAGGCCCCGGGAGGCCCGTGTTGGGCAAAAAACGGGGGGACATAATAACATGTAAGTTGGGTACTCAAATTAAATGAAATTGTCTCACGATTCAAAAAAATATTTTTTTTTTATATCCATAAAACGTAGCCCTAACTAGAGCCATTTTTCGACCAATAGGGGGTCGAAAAAAGTAAAATATTAATATGATAGAAAATGGTACTCAAATGAAAGCAAATTTTCTCACGATTTCAAAAATGAGGTTTTTTTACTAATCCGTCCGTTGGACGTGAATCGAATTAGAGGCATTTTGTTAAATTTTAGACCTTCGAAAAATTTAAAAAGTCTAAAATCACATTATTTTAGTTTTGGTAAAACCCTGTAATTGTCCATTTTTTGTTGTTTATTTTGAAAACTTGGAACACAAAAGGCAGTTGGAAGTGGATATGACAAACGGAGTCAACTTTTTATTGATGAGAAATGCAATTTAAGAATTGCAAAGTTGAATTGCGCCGCAGGGAAATTTTTTATTTGTAAAAATCGCGCGGATTTTCCAAAAAAATTTTATTTTCTTTTTTCTAATGTTAGGTATACCCAAGCTTTTTAGATGATATAAAAATGAAACTTTTTGATGGCAAATGCAATTTCAGAAGTGATATACTGTTATTGCGCCGCAGGAAAAATTTTTTTTCTAAAAATTTTTTTTGTGTAAATGTCTAAATTTTTAATGCGTTTATCGATTATAGAAAAAAAAAATAATTTTTGAAGTCGTGGGGGGACATTTTATATCATTTGAGTACCATTTTACCATACAGAAAAATTTCATCATTTTCAGTCCCCATCTTAAGGGACTAAAATGGCTCTAATTAGGGCTACGTTTTATGGATTAAAAAAAATAACATTTTTGAAATCGTGAGACAATTTCCTTTAATTTGAGTACACACACTTACATGTTACTATGTCCCCCGTTTTTTGCCCCCCAAGGGCCTTCCGGGGCCGAGCCCCTCCCAAAATTAATTACGGTTTTTTTCTTTTTTAATTTCAGAGGGGGTCATATTTTTTTGACGAAACCCCATAAACTGCAGTTTAGCCCTTTTTTAAGCAAATTCCAAATTCCAATTTTCCAAAAACAAAAAGGCAAAATATTTTCATGGTAATTCAATTCAGAATTGGCTTTCGGTATTTTGATAAACGATTAAAAAATGTCAAATTCATGTTCAGCATGCAAAAAATAGTAGGAAAACATGTATTGCAAGAAGAAATTATTCGTAAAAAAATATTTGAAAATTAATTATTTGAAAATATAGAGGGAGAAATAACAAAAATGCAAATAAAACAGCAAATAAAAATATGTTTGTTATGAAATTCACACCATAGATGTGGGCTGTTTTAGTGAACATTTTACCATCAAAAAGTCATTTTCGTGAAAATCAAAGAGGGTTTTGAATATAGGCCCTCGATATTATAAATGCGACTGAACATTTTTATTTCTTTAAGAGGTTATACTTTACGCACTCTACCGCGGTTTTTTACTTTCTTAATTCATAAACTGTGTGAATCGTAGTGAAATAATTGATTGGAAAAATAGCTGTGAATCAGCTACAAAGTTAATGACACATTTTTGCGATTAACGCGATTTCTTTGTGCTTTTACAATTTGAAAATAACTGATTTCACTTTTTGGTTCAACGCGTTATCAATACAAGATTTGTGAAAAATCTCACTTATGCAAACGGCGAAAGTTTCGTATCACTCAACTTTATGCAATTTAGTCGCTGAATGAACAAATTCAAAATAGAAAAGCAGGGGAAATCACGGTAATCGCAAAAATGTCCCACTGACTTTGTTACGAATTAACGGCGATTATTTCAAACTCGAACACTTACAACTCACTTGAATAGCCTTAGTTTCACTAACGGTCCAACAGTTTCACAATTACAAAAGAAAACCAATAACCGTGGTGGGGCGCGTAACGCCTTTAAAGACACTTAATTAAATTTTAAGTCGCTTTTATTACATACACTTACCTTATGGATTATGTATATTATAATACTGTTATAGGGTGAAAAAATACACTTCAGATTTAACGCATTTAGGCTTTCGCGATTAAAAAAACACTATATGGAACGGTATTCTATATTTTTAAGCGCGATAGCAAGCAAAAAACCACGAAAAAACATTCTAATTCACCGGTTTTCAAAAAAAATTTTATTCATACAAATGTTGTTTTTCATTTTTTTTTTTATTTACAAATACTTTTTGTTTGACATTTTTTATTTCTACCGAAATTTGTCGGTAACTTTTTCTAGCGAATAATATCGTTAACTAAAATATAGTGAATCACTTTTTCGGTAACTCAACCGACAATTATCGTTAATTATTGAAATCGATAAAATCGTTAAGAAAGTTAGAGAATCGCACTACTGGGTTCTGATTTCGTTTCTTTAAAAAAATATATATACTTTTTTTAGGAACAAGCCCCAACACAATTTTTATCCCTCGACGAGAACTTTATAATTTCAAGAAAAATACTGATGTAAATGAATGGAAAGATAAAATCAGTACTTTAAAAATTAAAATCATTAAACGCATTATCCCGTCCAATATAAATGATTTTGAAAAAAGATTTAGCACATTTATTAGCGAAGTTCAGATTCATTATAATAAAAGTCGGAGGAATAATGAACGTTTTTTGAATATTAATAAAGAATGGTTAGATGCTTCTATCTCGTTTGGCTCCCCACCAAAAAATCGAGGACGTAAAGAACTTTCATTTGTAGAAAGTAATGAGAAAACCAAAGCAAAGGAGAGTAATCGCATAAGAGATATACTCCATTACCTTTATTAGCTCATGCCACACAAATGGGTTTAAGAGCTTCCGGAAAAATCGAATCGTCAAAACTGGTTAAAGAAATAACAACGTAGACACCAACAAGAGCTTCAAGGTACAGAAAAATCTTTAAGCAGGTTAAACCACAACAATTGACTGCAGACGAATCTCTAAGCATTTTGATAAAAGCAAAATTATTTAGGAGAATACATTAAAAATGTTTTAAAACAACTAAAACCGGTCGAGTCTAAAATTTAGTTTTTGTGCCCATTTTTCTTAGTTTCATTCTATATATTTCAAGATATGCAAATTATTTGAAAGGTAATATTGTCGTCTTTAAAGTAGAACCAAAATTATATTTCTCAGATGCAAAATTTGATAGTTATGAGTGACTTTGTAAAAACACTTTTTAAATTTTTTATATTTATCCAATTTTCAAAACGCCATATTTTGGAAACCGAAATGATTTCGGATCGGGAATTTTCTGCTCTTATGAACTCTGATAACTTGTAATATTAATTGTGAATTTCAGTAAAATCGGAATCGATAAATGCAACTGCTGCGCGTTTTTTCATGGATTCTCCTCATACTTAAAAATTTTTTTTTCTTTTTTTTTTAAATAAAAAAAGTTCTCAACGAAAAATATAAAATTATTTTTTTTAAACTAACCTACACATAGTTAATCCAAAAAAAATAATATCTCGTTTGGGGGTCATCGAACCCACTGTGCGACGTCGCCATACAAAGGTAATAAGAAATATAATAAGAAAAGTAACTAGTTAACATTACCAGGTATATAATAGGGACGTTTTTCCAAGAATTTTCTCATATTTACAAGAAATTGATGCCAAGATATTGGTAAAATTACAAATTATTTAGATTATTCGAGTAAAATATGCAAAGACTTTGCAAACAAATTCTATAATTTGGTAAACATTATTAAGTTTTTGAGTAGTTTATGCGAAAAATCAAGTTTGTTTGTTATTTTACCAGTTTATTCTTCCAAGCGAAATTCGATTTCTGAAACCTAATTTTGGCTAAGCGTGTGAAGTTAAATTTAAAAAATAAATTTAAAGCTCACATTTTCAAATTGCCTTTAATGGGTTAATATTTTTGAATTTAACTTCACAAAGTGTGAAGTTAAATTCAAAACATAATATTCTTTAACTTTAACTTCACAAAGTGTGAAGTTAAATTCAAAAAATAATAGTATAATAATAATAAATTCACGAAATAAATTCTAGAAATAAATTAAAAAATAAACTCAAGAAATAAATTCAAAAAATAAATCCAAGAATAAATTAAAAAATAAATTCAAGAAATAAATTCAAAATATAAATTCAAAAATAAATTAAATAAATAAATTCAATATTTTTTTAAGAATGTCAATTTTGAACAGACGTGAATGGGGTTTGGTCATATCAGTGGACGCGGCTGAGGGAGCAGATTTCAATTCTGAGATTACTTTATTCAAAAGTTGCTCAGGAAAATAGCCATAAATTTTCAAAAATGTTAAATTTAAATGTTTAAACATGTCAAGTGCAGGTGGGCCCAGGGCCAATTTCGAACAGACGTGAATGGGGTTTGGTCATATCAGTGGACACGGCTGAGGGAGCAGATTTCAATTCTGAGCTCACTTTATTCAAAAGTTGCTCAGGAAAATAGCCATAAATTTTCAAAAATGTTAAATTAAAATTTTTAAACATGACAAGTTCAGGTGGGCCCAGTGCCAATTTCGAACAGACGTGAATGGGGTTTGGTCATAGCAGTGGACACGGCTGAGGGAGTAGATTCCAATTCTGAGCTCATTTTATTCAAAAGTTGCTCAGGAAAATAGCCATAAATTTTCAAAAATGTTAAATTTAAATTTTTAAACATGCCAAGTGCAGGTGGGCCCAGGGCCAATTTCGAACAGACGTGAATGGGGTTTGGTCATATCAGTGGACGCGGCTGAGGGAGCAGATTTCAATTCTGAGCTCACTTTATTCAAAAGTTGCTCAGGAAAATAGCCATAAATTTTCAAAAATGTTAAATTTAAATTTTTAAACATGTCAAGTGCAGGTGGGCCCAGGGCCAATTTCGAACAGACGTGAATGGGGTTTGGTCATATCAGTAGACACGGCTGAGGGAGCAGATTTCAATTCTGAGCTCGCTTTATTCAAAAGTTGCTCAAGAAAATAGCCATAAATTTTCAAAAATGTTAAATTAAAATTTTTAAACATGACAAGTTCAGGTGGGCCCAGGGCCAATTTCGAACAGACGTGAATGGGGTTTGGTCATATCAGTGGACACGGCTGAGGGAGCAGATTTCAATTCTGAGCTCACTTTATTCAAAAGTTGCTCAGGAAAATAGCCATAAATTTTCAAAAATGTTAAATTAAAATTTTTAAATATGACAAGTTCAGGTGGGCCCAGGGCCAATTGCGAACAGACGTGAATGGGGTTTGGTCATATCAGTGGACGCGGCTGAGGGAGCAGATTTCAATTCTGAGATTACTTTATTCAAAAGTTGCTCAGGAAAATAGCCATAAATTTTCAAAAATGTTAAATTTAAATTTTTAAACATGTCAAGTGCAGGTGGGCCCAGGGCCAATTTCGAACAGACTTGAATGGGGTTTGGTCATATCAGTGGACACGGCTGAGGGAGCAGATTTCAATTCTGAGCTCACTTTATTCAAAAGTTGCTCAGGAAAATAGCCATAAATTTTCAAAAATGTTAAATTAAAATTTTTAAACATGACAAGTTCAGGTGGGCCCAGGGCCAATTTCGAACAGACGTGAATGGGGTTTGGTCATATCAGTGGACACGGCTGAGGGAGCAGATTTCAATTCTGAGCTCACTTTATTCAAAAGTTGCTCAGGAAAATAGCCATAAATTTTCAAAAATGTTAAATTTAAATTTTTAAACATGTCAAGTGCAGGTCGGCCCAGGGCCAATTTCGAACAGACGTGAATGGGGTTTGGTCATATCAGTGGACACCGCTGAGGGAGCAGATTTCAATTCTGAGCTCACTTTATTCAAAAGTTGCTCAGGAAAATAGCCATAAATTTTCAAGCGTGTGAAGTTAAATTTAAAAAATAAATTTAAAGCTCACATTTTCACACTTTGTGAAGTTAAATTCAAAAATATTAACCCATTAAAGGCAATTTGAAAATGTGAGCTTTAAATTTATTTTTTAAATTTAACTTCACACGCTTATTTTGGCTGGGACTGTAAGTTTGAGTTCTTCCATGCAAATATTTGATAACGATAACCAAATAACTTTGTTGCTGTAATTACACGATTCAGTGGGCAAGGTTGTCGCAACGAATCTGTTTAAAAATCTGCTTACAAAATACTGGGCGCAAGTGTACTTTACCCCCCGTTTCCACATGCAAGTAAATGGTTGCAAGTTGAGAATACGTATTATCAGCGAATATTTCGAAAATTACCGAAAAAACATGAAAATTTTACATGTGTCCACACTACTTGCTGCAATTTCATTTATAAACTGTCGTCGAAGGCATAGGTTGTCACTAAATAGCACTCCAGTATTGTATTCAAGTATTCAATATTAAAACAAAGCTGGGAAAAAATTTGTTCTAAACAATTTTTTTTTTTTCAAAAACTTTTAAAATTAAGATTGCCGTTGTGTTCTTTTTTACTTTTTTTTACAAATAAATACAAAATATGTTGCATTACAACTTTTACTTTACCAAATACTAGTAAATTAATAGAAAACATTACTAAGCAACACTGTTTCCTTTATTCTGTCGTTTCACTTGCCGCAAGTATCAAAAATCCACTGTCTTCAAAATTTACTTGCAAGTTGAGCCGCAAGTCGTATAAGTGTGATAGTATTAGTGAAAAAGTGTGAGTGTATTGAGTTTTTCGAACTTGCACTTGCATGTGGAAACGGGGGGTAAGTGCAGGCCTTCATATATTATCCCAGTCAGAAAAATACAAAGGGGAAAGCGATGGTAAGGTACTACAACAGGTGGTACAAGTACTGGCGAAAATTGCTTTTCCATTCCCAAAATGATAACGTCATTAGACAAAAGGACCGGCTGTTCAAAAAGCGCCGGAAAAGTAATGGAGAAACAAAATTTTTAACTTTGGCAAAACGCTGGCAAAACCAAGAAATAGGTGGTCTGGAATTATATTTTCCAAAATAAAATATAAAAAAAGTTCATATGTATATTTTTTTCGTCCTGCCGTGATATGAACCCAGGCCGTTTTTTATAAACCACCGAAATTTTTGTAAACAAATACTGGCTAAACACTTTTTGCAAATGCTGGCAAAGCGCCCCAAATAAGTTTTCTGCCAGTCATTTATTTTTAACACTACAGTTACCCAGTGGTATGCAGGTACTTGATTTTTTGTACCACTGGCAATTTCTGATTGGGATGTTTCAATATTCATAAAATGTACCAAATTATTAATTAACAACTAATAAATAATTACACTGTGCTAGTTGAAAAATCCAACAAGCGGGGGGACCACGTGGGTAAACCTAATTCGAGTACGCTGAATCCAGTGATGCTAGCCATTTTTCTAGATTAGCTCTTGAAAAAAAGATATATTCTGGGTCCAAGGACCACAAAAAAGGCCATTTATCTAACTTTTTGACCATTTATTTTTACCCAGTTTCTTTGCTATTTCCCAAGTCAGCTTTGGGTTAAAAATGATCAAAATCGGTGCAGCCGTTCCAAAGTTCTGAGTGAAAATGTGAGCACACTTCGAAATTTTCCATACAAAATTGTACATTTTATTGCTTCGTTAATTTCGTAATTTGTATAAAAATTAAAAATTTGCATAAAGGTTTTTATGGCGTCCTCACATTTTCAACCACAACTTTTGAACCGCAAGACCGATTTTGATTATTTTTAACACAAATCTTCTTAGGGGTGCTTGAAACCATAATTTTGAAACTCAAATATCTTTTTTTGAAGAGCTAACCTAGAAAAACGGCTAGCACCACAATATTCAGCGTACCCGAATCAGCTTTACCCACTGGGTCCCCCACCTGTCGGAAAAAAGTCTCCTTTTCGTGAGCAGTGTTATCAAACGCTTTATTCTATAAAAAAATTAGTTACATAACATACAAATTTTTATAAATAAATTTAAATCCCGGAATACCGAAAAATCCTGAAATCCCGTGATCGCGAAAAATACCGTAGTCCCGAAATTGTTAAAATCTCGACTCCCGGGATTTTCAAATATCAATCCCGATCCCGGGATTTTCGGGACTACGGGATTTTTCGCGATCACGGGATTTCAGGATTTTTCGGTACATCCCTAGTATATATTTACATAACCACATATCTGGTAATGATTTTCTACACTGGGGCTCTGATTATATTGTAAAACCGGCCCTAAATTAATCACATTACTTTGGAATTAGGTCTCTACAACGTGGCACATTAAATTTTTTCGCTGATCTTTTTAAACAAATGTAGATCTTTTTAAACAAACATAAGGGCCTATTGGATATATGGATAGTTGATTTATGCAATATATGTACAATATATATAAAGATAAATAAATAGTAAACTTACTCATCCTGTATTTGAGAACAGGTTTAGTTTTATTTTCCTCCAGTTTGGCTGATGAATTGTTGACCGACTCCGTTGGGATAATATATATTTTATTAGCATGTAAATGTCTTTGTTTAAATTAATTATTTATCACGAATTCCAAAACACAAAACATATTATTTTACTGCTTTTTTTTTATTTTAAAACTTGTTGGCATTATTTTACAATCTGTAACAAAAATTTAAAAAAATTTTAAATGTTGTTTTACAAAAAAATTACTATAAGGCTCGATTACTAAATGTCCAGTTAAAATTTAGCTAACAATTAAATTTAAAGTTTATATGAGAAACAACAGCAAATGTGTCAGTTAAAGTCTCAGTAAGAAGCTAACTGAAAATTCAGTAATTCGGCATAAGAGTATAAACACAAAGCAAAAAAATAGTAAACAAAATAGAAAGAGAAATCCATACGGAATTACCATATTGAATTTCTGATAAAACGCGAACAATCGCGAATTTCAAGAAAATCTGAAACACGTGTTCATTTAAATCGACTATATGACATTAAAATCACAAAGAGTCAAAAATTTGTTTTTTTAGTAGAATATCCTTGAAAATAGGACATGTCTGGATATGCTCCAACATATTACATACCGCCGGACGCGCCTTAAAAAAACTTTTCATATGATATCCTTATTGAGTATGTTGTCTTCAGCTAAAATGCAAAATTATTACAAAAACTAAAAAAATACCTTTTTTAAAAATGGTGCAGCTTGTGAGATATATACTACTGTCCCTTAAAATAGCGATTTGTCCATTTTCGTTCATTACACACCCCAGTTTTATTGGAAATGGTCCCAAATGGAAGAAATCGATTTTTATTTCTTTTTTTGGAAAACGTTAACCCGTGCCGAAAGTTGGACGAAAATGGCCCATTTTGGAAAAAAAAGTTATTTTTTATTCAAATTATTCATTTAATATACAATCATAAAAAAAGTTAGTACAAAAGTCTGTTAAAGGCTTTCTAATTCAGTTAAACAAATTTTTCCTGTTGTTTTCGATTAAATCCGTTGCTTAGCTAAAGCTGTTATCCAATTTCACCACAAAAACATATTTCTGCTGTACTTGAACTAATTTTTACTCCTGATATTTAGCTATTTTTTATAAATGATTTTGACAATGTATCAGCTAATATAGATAAATTTATCGGCAACTTTTTTAATATTTGTGTTTTCAAAAGAAAACGGTAGGGGCGCTAGTGTATAGTGATTGATGGTGTTTGCCGAACTCTACAAATTAGAAAATTTCTAGTAAGTGTATTTCAATGTGTGTGATGAGTCATCACTGATGACGCTTACCAATACAAATAAAAATAATATGGCGCTTGTTAAGAAAGTTCTAGTAAATAAAATAATATGATAAGAGCATGTTTTTTCTTGTTTCTGTTAGTCACCAAAGGAACGCAAAAGAAAACGGAGGTATACTGGACATTAACATTTCGCAGTTAAAATTGTATTAAAAAAATAAAATAATAGAGGTTTGTTTTATAATATAAACTATATTCATTTACGGGAATACTATTAAATATGTTATTGTTTTTCCTTTATTTCAGCCCTTTAACATTTTCATCTAAATTCTACCCACAGGTTGACGAAAAAACGGAACCAAATAACACAACTTCCGCTGGCACACATATTGGCATGAAAATAAATGATATTTAATGCAAATAGTCTTTTTGGATTGTGTAATTTATTCGAACATAAAATTAACAATATTTACATTAATTTGTTGTCATTCAATTAATAACAAAAAGTGATTGAAATTTTAGCAGCATGTTTTGCAGATTTCAACTGACTCACTTTCATTTCTATTAAAGGAAATTTCTTCTAAATTTTTGAATGTTAACTGAATTTTTTACCTGTTTATTACCAACTAAAATTTAGCAGAAAACAACATTTCTTATAAACTATTGTATTTGAACAAACTTTTTTACCTAAAACTTAGGTCTCCTAAATTTAGCAGACGATGATTCTTAATATCATTGAATTTTCTGATGGCGCAAATTCAGGTAATATTTCCTGTTATTTTAGCAGAATACGTGCTTTTTTTCATGAGTGTAGCCAAAATGATTCAGACATGGAATTTTGACTTCATCGGATATCATTAACCCACTTTAGCCTGGAATCCAAACTGACCCACGAATTTGATAAATATGAAAAACCGTGTTTTTTTAAAATTAATTTTAAAGATTTTTTAAAATGCCTAATTTGGAGATGTCGATTGCTTGTTGTACCGCACAATAGTTGATATTAAAGAAAAAAAAAATAAATTGGAAAAATGATAATTCGAGTTTGTGTTTGGAGCGACTGCTTTCCAGGACATTTCACAAAAATTGCTCATTTTGTCAAAAATTAAACAAAATTTGAAAGTTTTCATCAAATTTTACACAGTTTTCGGAAAAACATCACTTAAATTAGATTAGACTATAATTATCTTTACATTTGTTTAAAAAATCTTTAAACCTTAGTGGCCTGGGGTCAGAAAAGACCCATGAAACTTAATATTAATTATGACTACGAGATTGTAAAGTCAATAAATTGATAAAAAAAAATTCGTAACTGGATAAAAATAATTATTTTATGTAACGTGATCCATATGGGGTTAATTTTTATACTTTTGGCCAAAAGCGCCCCACTAGGATATTTACAGAATAACACATTTCATAATTTTTGGAAAAATATCCCTTTGAATGGATAAAAAAAAATTTTTTTCCACATGATAAAAATTATTATTTTGAGTAACTTGATCCATATAGGGTTAATGTTCTCACTTTTCACACAAAAAAGACCCACTAAGAAAATTCATTACTTGGTAATCCGTATGGTACCATATTTTTGCTGGGTATCGAAATAACACGTTGTTTAACCCTTCTTTGCATGATTTTTTTCTTTTTTTGTGAAAAAGATCACTGTACTGTATTGGGTGACAAGCTTAAACATGTTGCAGTAGTTTGATTTAACTGCCTTTTTCCTAAGTGCACATTTGTTATAACTGCACAAAATTTTGTTTTCATTTCTATTTTACAAAATTATGTACGCAATTGTCTTCTTTAAGTGCACATTTTGAACCTGCGCATTTAAGATAACTGCCTCATATTTTTGGCAGTTTTACATTATTTTCATAAGAAAGATCACCGTTACCTGCCTCTTGTGTTTTGCTTTGTTTTTCAATTCTAGGGAAAAAAACACACATAAAATAAATGTGTTGTCAACTTTTTTTGTGACAAAAATATCCTACTTTATACGGCGTTCACATATACGTGTTTAACTCGATTTGATGTGTTTAAGCGTTAAACATGTTTAAGTGAGATGTTTTACAGTACATTTTTCCTACCCTTAAACACGCTAAATTATCGTGTTTAATTCTTAAACACGTTGTTAAACACGATAAAATTGATATCAATTGGTATTGCATGACAAGTTTGAAGCATAAAAAGACACAACAAAAAAAATAAAAAAATTAAAATTGAATAAAATAAACTAAATTTAAATAAAAACCAGTTAAAATGTGTTTTTTTCTTATTAAATTGATATATGAACAAAACAATTAATTAAACTTTGCTTCCGGTGAACGAAAAATCTAAAAACAGCCATGAAGTTGTCCCTTAACTAAAAATTGGAAAATCTTGTTTCCGACTGGGGCGGATAATGTTATTTCACTGTTTATAGCAATTATAACGTTGGATGATGCCGAAAATTATTAATTATTGCCTCCGGCCTTTTAACTTTTTGGGAAATTTTGTAAAATTTTTGTATTTTTTTTTTAATTGTTAAGGAACAGCTGTTCGAGATGTTTAACTTAAACACTTCATTTTTAAGTGTGAACTGATATGTTTAACTTTTACATAAACGTGTTTAACAATCGTACTGTGAACGTAGTATTAGTCGTTTTTTAAACATGCAAAGCATAAAGTTGTCACCACTAGCATAATTTTTTTTGTTTGTTTTCAGTCTGTATTGGTATTAGAGGGCTGAATGAATGTCTTACAAAACATTCTCTTGCACGCGCTGATGAGAGATTTGACGATTTTTAATACTAAATATAACAAAAATTGACCATTTGACTTATTTGTAGTTATTTACAAGATGTTAAAATTCAGATCATTACAAAAAAAAAATAAATAAAACAGAAAACAAAAAAAAATATTTTGGTGTTGTATAAGAAAATGTTTTGTGAATGTCTTGCAAAACATTCATACTGGCCTCTAATTGGTATACCTGCACATTAAGGCAGGTAAACACTTTGACTTAGCTGCGTTTTTGGATTACCTGCACAAAAATTCTTGCAAAAGTTGGTTGTGCAGCTAAGTCAAAATTACTGTAATTGATAATGAAGCTTACATTAATTTTTTGACAGATGTGTTCCAATTGGAACAATAGTCATGTAAATTGTTGCTAGCAACAAAAAAATTATAAATCACGTTTTTGTGTGCATTTTTTTCTTCAATTAATGTTATGATGGAAATTTCCATCATCATGTAAAGAATGAATGTAAAATATTAAAGTTGTTCGGACGGTCATTTTATATTAACATTTTATTAAACCCTAATTTCTAATAATATTTTTAACAAATAAAAACAATTGAACTCAATAAACAAACATTTCAACTTTTTATGAAAATATAACAAAAAAAAGATCAACTAAAGTGTTTTTTAATTATATGTTCCCTACATTTGGGGGCTCGTCCTATGCTAGAACAAAAAAGTAAGTAATCAAGCATTAGAAGTGATCTTAATTTTTTAAAGAAAAGTTAAACATGATTTTGATTTTATAATTGTTACAAAATGAATATTTGCATAAACGTGGGTAAATCTCTATATGTGACAGCGCATAGAGAAAGGGACCTAAGGGTAAAAAAATCAATTTTTTTTTTTATGTGGACAACATCTGAGCATCGAATGAGACCGATCCCATGCCCCAAAAGTGTTCCCTCCCAGAGATATGCGCGTTTTATGAAAGTGAAGTCGACGATAAAGTAAATCTACTTCTTCGAATTCGTCCACCATTTCATCCTAAAACAAACAGTAAGAATGTTATCAGTTTTAAATTATTTTCGCGAATAACATAATAAGGTTATGTGAAAAAATTTTCGTACTAACAGAGGGATATTTACGATTTAAAATAATTATAAATGAGTATTTATTATAATTCACAATTAATAATTTCAGAAAATAAAGCTGGATTCGAAAAACCGCGAGCAAAATTGATATCAAACTCATGGAAACTAGTTAGAAAATAGTAAAAACCAACTACACAAAACAAGAGGTAGGGACGACCTACGCGCGTTTTCAAGGTTGACCAACACGTTCCTCCTTGACGGCCTGCCAAAACCCCTTTGGCTAGAAAGCTAAAATTTAAGATATGTGTTCCTTGGAGTAAGGGCTACCTTTTCTGGAAAGCGCTTTCTAGAATTTTGGACAGGGACGTTGTAAACCTGGGGGCTCAAAAGGGGAAAAGTGCCCCTCTTAACGGCCTGCCCAAACCGTTGGAGCTAGGAAGTTGAAATTAGGTATGAAGGTTCCTCCTCTGTAGTAGACATCCACTTAGACGGGATTTTTGGAAATTCCTACAGGGAAGGGCAAAATGGGGAGAAGTCTCTCCCTTGGCGGCCTGCCCAAACTACTGGAACTAGGAAGTTGAAATTCGGTACGTAGATTCCTCCTCTAGCGTAGACAACCGCTAAGAAGTACATTTATCCAAAAACAGTACCTTTTCCAAAAAAAACTTTTTCCAAAAAAGTACCTTTTTTCAAAAAGATTACCTTTTTCAAAAAATAAGTTCCATTTTCAAACAAAAGTACCTTTTTCCAAAAAAAAAAAAATACATTTTCAAAAAAAAGATGAAGCTTTTTAAAAAAAAACGCTATTTTTCCAAAAAAAAGTACTTTGCCAAAAAAATACCGTTTTCCAAAAAAGTAACTTATACCACAACAGTATCTCTTTGTAAAATAATTACTTTTTTTCAAAACAAAGTATCTTTTTAAAAATAGCACTTTTTCCAAAAAGGACCTTTTCCCAGCAAAATTACCTTTAGAAAAAAATAAGTTGGCATACATTTTTGTGGATTTTTGAATATTTCAACTGTGAGTGCCTAAAAGAGGAAAACGTTTTCCTTTTTGCATAAAAAGACTTTCTCCACAAAGGGGGTTAAAAATTGGAAAAATGCCCCCCTTGACGGCCTGCCCAAACTGGAGGTAGGAAGTTGAAATTTGGTAAAAAGGTTCCTCCTGTGTCGCAGACATCCACTAAGACTGCGTTTTTGAAAATCCCTACAGGGAGGGGCCAAAAGGGGAATGTCTTCCCTTGATGGCCTGCCCAAACTGCTGGAACTAGGGAGCTGAAAATCGGAATGTAAGTTCACCTGTGTAGATGTCCGCAAAGTAAGGATTTTTATAAATTCCTATTGGGAGGGACAATAAAACAAAAAGGATCCCTCTTGACGGCCTGCCTAAACCCTTTTGGCTAGAAACCTAAACTTTGAAATATGTATTCCGTGGAGTAGGGCTAACTCACCGGCAAGGTACTTTTTCGATTTTGGGACAAGGACATGGTAAAAATGGGGGTCGAATGGGGAAAATGTCCCTAATAACGGCCTGCCCTAACCGCTGAGGCAACGAAGGTGAAATTTGGTATGAAGGTCCCTCCTCTATCGTAGAGAGCCGCGAAGATGAAATTGTTGGAAATCCCTACAGGGAGGGGCAAAAAGAAGGAAAGTCTCCCCTTGATGGACTATCAAAACCCCTTTGGCTAGAAACCTGAATTTTAAAAAATATACCCTGGAGTATGGTTTCCATCGTCCTCTCTTCCCCGGACACCTTCCTCTTTTTTAGGGCGTCCGGGGCAGTCCTCTTTCTTTTTCAGTAACAGTCCGGGGTTGTCCTACTTTTTGCACTTTTCTCCATTTTTTTAATTGTTGGCATCGCTGTTTTGTCACTTACTTTAATTGCCAAATTTGAAGCTTATCAGCAGTGAGCCAACTATTGAATTAAAAAAAATTAACATTGCTTTTAATGATGAACATTTATTTAATGAATTCCTTATCCTGAAAAATTATGTAAAAAATTTAAATTCAATAAACATGACTGATAACAAGTTTTGGTGCGATTTTTGTTATTAAAAGTGATGTTTGCTATAAAATGAAAAAACTTGTTGAGTTTTACTTTTTCTACCAACACATAATGCCAACGTATCACATATATCTTCTTTAATCAAAGCGCAGTAGACGCCAAAAAGAAATAAATTGAATTCAGAAACTATTTCTGATAATATTAGAGTCAAATATAATTTCGATATGAATTGTCACGAGTTTTATAAATATTTGAAGAAATGCGACAGTAATATAAGTAATATATTGATTCAAATTGGAAGCGTTAAAAATATTCATGGAACTCGTCGTATCAAGAAATTATAGAAATGTACATTCCTGAAAATGTATGAATGTTAAATATTAACTCCGCCAATAAAGCAATATTTGTAATTCTCCTTAAATCAAAGACAAAACCAAAGTTGAAAAGTGAAACGTAAAACAATCGCAAGAAAACATTCCACATTAGAGAAAAAAAAGTAAATAAAATATGCAGTGAAGAGAGTTTGGATATTAAATTGAATAGAAAAAGAAATAAAGATGAGTTGAATTGGAATAGAAAAATTCTGAGAAAAATATTTCAATCTCTTAAACTGCAAAATACGATTTAAGACCAAAACCCATCAACTCTTTAATATTACATACCCAGCGAAAAAAGTGATGCCGAAGCAGTAGAAAAAGCACTACAATTGATGATCTAGATGTACTTCTTTTTTAACATAAACACTAATGATTTTAACATTGAGTTGTCATAGGAGAGGAGTACTCCGACTTTAACATTTTTTCAGTACTTTTTGAACGAGTGCAAAGGAAGCTCTATTTCACCAATTAAAAGTTAAAAAAAAAATTCTTCACAAAAAAAATTATATTTTTTTATTTTACAAAAGTTTTTTTATTGCCGCCGAACTTGCGACCTCACGATTGCTAGTCGCTGAGCTCTACCGCTGAACTATTCTTAACAATTTAATTATAAATATTAAAAAAAAAAATAATAGAATAAAAAAAATTAAAAAAAAAATAATAGAATAAAAAAAAATTAAAAAAAAAATAAAAAAAATATTGGTCCCGCCGGGAATCGAACCCGGGACCCCCTGTTTAAAAATGCCAAATGATACCAAAATCACTTTTTACGATCACTTTTAGAGCAATTACTCTTTAGAAGCAATACTTAAATGATTTTTTGGATGTGGTTCAGAAGTAATTCTAAAAAGCTGTAAAAATATAATAACGGATACTTGGGAAGCAATGAAAGAAGTGATTTTTTGAAGTTGTTCAGATGTAATTCTAAAAAAGCTGTAAAAATGTAATAACGGATACTTAGGAAGCAATGAAAGAAGTGATTTTTTGAAGTTGTCCAGAATAACTTCTACAAAAGCAATAAAAATTCACTAACGGATACTTGTGAAGCATTAAAAGAAGTAGTTTGTAAAGCACTACTTGCAATTTTTTTGCTGGGTATTTAAAGAGTATGGGAGACGACGAAAAAAAGCGCATACACCTTCAATCAAAACCGAGTTGGAAGATCAAAAAAAAAAAATTAGAAACAAAAGAATTAAAAGAAAAGACAAATCAAAAAATTTAAACAAAAGTTTCAAAAGAAAAAACAGGACCAAATGATCGAAAAAGATTAGAAGCAGAGGAGAAGGACACAGAAAATAAAGATCAAAATAATAAATTAGAAAATAAAAATGTGAAATAAATTTCCAAAATTCTGAAGATCAAAACACCAAAGCGGCAACAAACGAATTAAAAGAAACAAGTGAATTAAAAGAAATTTATCAAAACAAAAACGTAGAAACACAAGAATCATTTAACAGTAAGGTTGAAAGCAAAAAAATCGGAATGTCGGATGATAGTGAAACGTTTTCTAATGTGATTTCGGTTGCAAATGTTGAAAAAAATATTCCTATATTTAAAGGTGATACCGGAATTACAATAGATATGTGGTACAAAAGTTTGTATTTGCTAAGAATAAAATGAAAAAATGTGCAGATTTGTTTTTACAGTCTGTTTCGGTTTGTGATTACGCTACCTTAAAACAACTTTTGATGGATAAATTTCATAGAGATTATACAAGTGCTGAAATTCATTCACAACTTCGTGAACGTAAGAAAAAAGACGGTGAAAATATACATGAATATGTTCTCCATATGCGTCGAATTGGTTCGTTCGGTGCGGTTGATGAGCGTTCAATAATTCGCTATATTGTCGATGGTACACTCAGGGAATTATGTAGGTAAAATCAACTGTAAATGACAGTTAAAATAACTGCATTCGAAGTTAAAAAGGTGTATACTACATTTGCATTTAAATCAACTGCAATGGGAAGTTATTTTTAACTGTTAAAAATATTTTTTAATTTTTATTTGTTAGAGGTTTGGGCCAAACAAGTTTGCATTTTACGCAGTTAACATTTTTACCCTCGCAAATCAGAAGAAATTTTAAAATTTAATTCGGAATCCGCCAATTTGAATTTGAAAAATTTTACCTCAGATTCGAGGTTTCGAGATCCGCGTATACTGATTTCCATGTAAATCAGAAGAAATTTTTAAATTTACGCCGCCATATTGTATCCGCCACTTTGAATTTGAAAAATTTTACCCCAGATTCGAAATCAGCAACCTTGAAAACCCCCGTGTACCAATTTTCATGTAAATCAGAAGAAATATTAAATTTTACGCCGCCTTGTTGGATCCGCCATTTTGAATTTGAAAAATTTTACCTCATATTCGACATTTTCATTGCTTATTCAGTGATTCCGACAAAACTGCAGTTTATGGGGTTTCGTAAAAAAAAATATGACCCCTCTGGAATTAAAAAAGAAAAAAAACCAAATTAATTTTGAGTGGGGCTCGGACCCGGGAGGCCCGTTGGTGGCAAAAAACGGGGGAACATTGTAACATGTAAGTGTGGGTACTGAAATTTAAAGAAATTGTCTCACGATTCCAAGAATATTATATTTTTATATCAATAAAACGTAGTCCTAACTAGAGCCATTTTCCGACCAATAATAAAAAAGCAAAAATTAATATGAACGAAAATGGCACTGAGATGATGTTGTTGTTGCTCGCCATCTGATGGTGAGCTGGCGAACTTTGTTGAAGCTTTTTAGTACATAGCACTGTTATATTATTTTACTTCGGTGGGATTAAGTACTATGGGAACACCGAAGGAGGACGCTGCGATATGTATGAGGGATAGAAAAATCTCATATATATTACTATTTTTCATAAATTGATATTGCCTTCGTTGGGGCTCGAACCCGCAACCGCACGTGTAACAGTCTAACGCGCTAACCATTTCATTATAGATTATTGAAAAAAAAAATTCTTTTGAATCGCGGGAACATTTTCTATCATTTGAGTACCATTTTACCATGCAAAAAAATTTCATCAGTTCAGTTTTTATTTATTTACATAACATAAGAAGATATTTACAAAGTAATATTACAAACAATTAAAGAGTTCAGGCATTGAATTGTCCTTTTCTACTTAGAAATATTAAAGTATCATTACTAGTATTATAAAAATTAAAATTTTTTGTTTAGGCAAAAAGTAACAAAAACCAGTGTTGCTAACTCCTGAAGGCAGGGAAGCACCGTGAGCATTATGGAAACGGGTAAAAAGGGTAAAAATTTACCAAAAATGGAATAAAAAAGCACGATATTAAATTTTTGAAAAATTTAAATCAAGAATTTAAAAACACATTTTAACTTTGAAAAATCGTGTAAAAAAATTACCTAAAAAGGGGTAAAAAAGCACCAAACTAATATTTCAATATTTTGAAGTTTAAATGTAACGAAGTTGCTATTTAAAATTGTACTACAAACATTGTGCAAAAATGTATTTCTTGTATAGTTCGTATTATTTTTTAAATTTTGACAGAAAATTCAAGAAAAATGTAAAAAAACGAGAGCAAATACCAAAAATATAAATTGTAAAAAAGCACTAAAAGCACTGCCAGAAATCTGAAAAAGCACCGTAAATACCCGCTTTTTTTAAACGGGTATTTGTAAAAAATCACCGGGTATGGGAAGGAAAAAAGCACCAAAAAATACCCGAAAAGAACTGAAATGGCAACACTGACAAAAACCTAATTAAAGCAAAAAAAAAAAAAAAGTTAAGACTACGTACTAACAGTCAA
The DNA here is from genome assembly GCA_949987735.1 of Leucophora obtusa. Lineage (NCBI taxonomy): Eukaryota > Metazoa > Arthropoda > Insecta > Diptera > Anthomyiidae > Leucophora > Leucophora obtusa. Next base: position 257,310,156 of record OX465295.1, on the reverse strand, counting down.
TTCGTTAATATGTGCATATTCAGACAATTGACATCTGAGATCATAATTGTGTGTGAGTATCGAAATTCTTTGTTCAACGATATCGATACAATTAATAGAGTGGAGCCTTTCAGTAGAAATACATTGCTTGAGTTTTATGTGGGTTAATGAGGATTTTCCATTTTTTGAAATATTCCTCTAAACGTATTAGAGCATTTTGGAGACTGTTTATAATGTCGTCAGACAGTATCCCATGACAGAGAATCGCAGTGTCATCTGCAAATATAGACGAAGAGCAATCGACCAACGTACGAAAGTCAGATGTAAATATGTTGTATAAAATTGGCGACAGATAGGATCCATGTGGGCAGCCTGCAGATATTGCAATTTCTGATGAACAGTTGCTTCCTATATAGACTTGTATGTTCTGTTTGTCAGAAAGCTCTGAATTAGTTTTATAATTTCCGAAGGAAAATTAATTTGAATCATTTTATAAATTAGGCCATCATGCCATACCGAGTCGAACGCTGATTTAATATCCAATAATACCATTCCCGTGGACTTCGCAGCATTGCAATTATTTTTGATTTTGGTTTTTATTCTAATTAACGCATGAGACGTATTGTGACCAGTCCCCCCTCTTAAGGGACTAAAATGGCTCTAGTTAGGGCCATGTTTTATGGATAAAAAAAATTAATTTTTTGAATCGTGAGACAATTTCCTTTAATTTGATTACCCACACTAACATGTTACTTTTTCGCCCAAAATTAATTTCGGTTTTTTTTCTTTTTTAATTCTAGAGAGGATCATATTTTTTTTGACGAAACCCCTGAACTGCAGTATAGCCGTGATTCCCTATAGTTTTGCCCAGAAAATGCGGTCATTTTACATACAGTGCATTGGGTAAATTTTTGGTTAAATTTTTTCGTTCTATGAAGGTAATATACTTTTTAAAAATGAAGCAATGTAATATACTTTTTAAAAATAGAGCAAATCGGAACATAACTATATATAATGATAAATAGCAGGGTTGGCAAGCAATACCGCTAAAATACCGTTATCGATTCAAAACCCTATCAACTGACTACTGTTACCTCTAAAATACCGTTACCGAAATACCCGGAATACCGTTATCCTTAAAATACCGTTACGCAAATAACTGAAATACCGTTATCCTTTAAATACCGATACCGAAATAAATGAAATATCAATACCCTTAAAATACCGTTACCGAAACAAATAAAATACCGTTATCCCTAAAATACCGTTATATTTAATTTTCTGCTTTTGGTAATTTCATGTGGTTATTGAGTATTTTTTGTACATTAAGTTAATAAATTGGTTCTGTTTTTAATCTCGTTTCTTTTTTGTAAAAAAATTGCGGAATGAATCGAAATAACTGACTGCCATAACCCTTAAAAAACCGTTACCGATATAACTGAAATACCATTAACCTTAGAATACCGTTACCGAAATAACCCAAATATCGTTATCTTTAAAATACCGCTACCGAAATAACTCAAATACCGTTATCCTTAAAATACCGATAAATGATATAGCATTATCTTTAAAATACCGTTACCGAAATAAACTAAAATATCGTTACCATAAAGATAACCGCATTCGTTTCCGTTACCATCCATGATAAATAGTATTTTCATAAATATCTCGATTTCAGCGCCACCTCGCCCGTTATTTTTTTGTGACAAATATTTGTTCCATATAACTACCCAGCAAAACCTTTCATTACCATGTAATGAGTTTTAGGTATTGAAATCTTAAGAGTTCACTAGTTACCTTTTAATTACCAAACTACTTATTTTAACATGGTGATGTCATTGGAGGAAAGTCATTACACTGATTTTACCTGTAAGTAGTTTATCAGTTGTTCTATAAATAGATGTTGAATATAGATTTAAAAAAATATAAAAATTTAAAAACCAATAGGAGCTGACACGTATTGATCAGCGTACCCCACGATTGTCAGGCAAACTCTCTAACCATTACACCACGACATCACTATGATTTTTAATGCTTTGACTTGTGTACACATTTATTGTGGTAACTGTTATACATGCCTGTTTTTCACAAAACTTGTTGTTATTAAATACTGCTTAATGAACATCAACATTTCTATAAATAGATGTTTAATATAAACTACAAAAAAAAAACAACAATGGAAGCTAACACGAGTTGAGCAGCGATCCTCATGTCTGTCAGGCAAAAATGATAACCACTAGGCTATGCCATAGTTATGGTTTTTAATGATTTAGAACATATATTATTGGTTTCAGCTATTGTGAAATAGTAATGTGTGGGGTATAATTATCGGTAACTCATTACATTCAGTTTAAAAGTAATTCAACGGGTAATGAGATATGAGATCTAAGTAATGCATGTAGTAATGACCAGTCATTACCAAGTTTTTGCTGGGTAATATACATTCTTAATATTAGCAAAATCGAGCCATAAATACAACCACAAATAATATTTTTATATATACATAAATCTACAGTAACGACACCTATCGGGAAACAATTTCACAAACATATCGGAGCACCAAACGAACATAAGGTGTGAATATGTAAGGCGACCAGATTTTGAAAAAGAAAAAAGATATTAAGAAAAAAAATAAAATATTTATTTGAATTCAACAGTTTTTACAGAAAAATTAGTTAAAAAAAACAAAAAAATTTTCATTTACTACTTATCTATACTAATATAATAAAGAGGTAATGTGTGTATGTTTGTTTGTTTGTAGGAGGTAATCTCCGTAACTACTCACTTGATTTCAAAAATATTTGTTCCAGTATTTGGAATGGTCCTTAAGGATGGACATTAGGGTATTCAATTAATCGACATTTTAATTTAATCGATTAATCGTTCAAATAATTATTCGGGTTTTTTTCTTAACCGTTTAATCGAATAACATTTTTAAATTAATCGATTAATCGAAAAAATGTTATGTAAAATAATATATATATATTTGTTGTATTTTTAATAATTTTATTTAAAAAAAAGAACAAATAAAGTTTCGGAAACTTCTAAAATTCATAAAAATAAAAAATGCTATAATTGAGATCGTATTTTATAAAAATTTTTATTACTTCTGTCCTCTCTGTAATATATTCAAATTTTATACAAATCGGGGAGAACCACACCGCAGACCTTTAAATTTAGCATTTTATAAAAATTAGCCAGACGTTCATATATTATACATAGCGCTCTATAATATCTTCAATGAAAAGAAGAATAGAACAACTCGTAGATTAATTTGTATCTATTTCGCATGCATTCAACTCATAAAACACATAAATGTAGAGAGACATTTATTCTTTTGAGAATTGATTTTCCCTCCACGTTTACGTCCCTACATCCCTTCATTTGATTTTAGAAACTATTTCGCAGGAAATTTAAAAAAAACCTTGTGATTAATTTTGACGAATTTGTTTCTAGTAGAGTTAGCTGGGCTCTGAAAAGCTCATATATGTATAAAAAAGGTTATTTAGTTCTCATTAAACATTATTTAGAACTCATAAATACTAATTTTGACTATAATCTTATTAACAACTTATTTGTAAATTTCTTTGTCTTATTTTTCAAATAAAAAACACCTGGATCTGTTTATTTGTCTTTTAATTTGCCATTTATTAATTCGAATCCTATGGCTTGGGATAATACCCTTTGCTAAAGGATATTATGAATGCAAAGTGCTCACTACTATTGATGTTTTTGTTTTTTCTTTGATATTGAAGATGTTTTTTACAATTTGTTAAATAAGTTTTAATAAAATCCCATATTTACCTTAATAAAAAATACATATTTTTGAAACATTTTATAAATTTTTTACCAATTTCGATTAATCGTATTAAATTATTCGACTTATTTGTTTTTCGAAATATGGCCAATTTAAATTATTCGAACAATTTTTGAGCAAAATTGTTCGATTAATCAATTAACGATTAATCGACTGAATACCCTAATGGACATAGGCTTTATATCATTCCATTAAAATAATTAATAAAAAAGTTATGAGTAATAATGTAAAAATATCCCAAAAACTAGGCCTAAGGCATGTTAACAACGTAGCGCGCTTTGCCCGCTAGTAAATACATAAAGTTAAAAAAAAATTTGCTATCCTCTGGACAGCATCTTATTTGTATTTCCAGAAGATGCTGTGCAGAGCATAGCTAAATATTCAGGATAAAAAAAAATGAACAATCTTATTTAAAACTGACCTCGAACTTGACAAATTATTAATAAATTACAACAAAAAACCAAGGTTGGTTACCGAAACGAATAACGGTAAGGGTAACGGTATTTAATTCCATTTGTTTCGGTAACGGTAAAGGTAACGGTATTTAAGACTGTTTCGGTAACGGTATACCGTTATCGAAACAGCAATACCGGTACGTACCGGTATTATAAATTATGTTAAAAACATATAAAAACAAGTAAAAACTTAACACATATTTAATTTTACGTGTTAAAAATACATATTATAACCCGAGTAAAAAAGTGTATATAAAATTATATGTGAATGGATATATTTGCAATATGTAAATGGATATAATTTCATCCGAAAAATGGTTACATTAAATTGTATCATATCGGATATACTTGTATTTACAAGGATACAAAATTATATCAAATGATAAACCTATATCCGAATTTTGTCCCGATCAAATTGGATATAAGTTAATACAATACTATATGATTAAATTTAAATGATAAAAAAACTTTGAATTGGAGGGCAGCAGTATTTCGGATCCTACACTCTCAGGGGTGTAATGAAAATCGAAAACGAACAGTTTTTAAATCTAGAATAATTAGTTTCGCGAAAATCAAATTGACTTCAAATTATTATTTATCGTTTTATTTGACGCCGGAAATCTAAATTAGGAAATAAAAAATAATTGGTATTGTACAGATCGTAAAATATTTACCATTGAAAATTAGATAGTTTTCGTTTTCGATATTCATCACATGACTGACTGTCAGCCGAGGGCTACTGTTGATAATGAGTAACTATTAAAGACGTTAATGTATAAATCTGTTATCCTTTAAAGAATAGATAATTTTTTTATCAAATATGGGAATTTTCTTTGGACTTATAAATTTTTTTTAAATATGTTTAGCTTTTTTTTATTTTAAATAAAATTTTAATGGTTAGCCCGGCAATGCACTTCTTTTTTGTTGGAGGCTCATAGTTCTAGTTAGTTGAAATACCTTTCCAATGATATGCAACATGCTTAGACTTATTAACCCATTATGAGCCGGGCCATGATTTTAAATGTTAATTTTTTTAAATCGGATTTTTTAAATTAAAAAAAAACTTTTAGAAGTAAAAAAGCTCAGAAAATATTACTTTAATGAAAAAATTGAGCAAAGCACATAAAAAATTGTTTCTGATCAAATAATACATTAGTCTCGAATATATTAGTTAATCTCGAACTTGGGTCTGATATTAACTAATATATCGTCGGCTTGCCTGCAAGAAGTGCTATGTTTTTGGTTTTAGCAGGTTTTCAGGAGACCGAAAAAATGATTTATATTATCCTTTTAAGATATTTTATTGACATCATATGCCCTAATGATTCACGACCTTATTTATTACAATCATTATTAAGGCATATGATGTCAATGAAATATAGTAAAAGGATAATATAAACCTGTTTTTTCGCCCTCCTGAAAACCTGTTAAAGAACACATAACACTACTTGAAGGCAAGTCGACGATTTATATATAACATTTTGAACGGTTTTATCAATAATATATTCCTATATATACAATTTGCAATAAAGCAAATTCTGATATATGATTTTATATGAAAAAATTTTGTAAAAAAAATTTATAATATATCACCATATAAAAACATATAAGGTCGCACACAATATTTTATATTATCATATATTTTAATATTAAAAAATATATATTATATATACTCTTTTTTACTCGGGTTATTACAAAGTCAAAAAACTTGCATTTTTATATAAATTAATAATAATGGTAACTACCATTAAAAATAACGGTATCGGTAACGATAACGGTATTAGAAAATTTTTTTAGAGGTATTGGTAACGGTATTCAATTTGAAACGGTATTTTAGCGATAACGGTGTTATAACGATAACGGTAACCAACCTTGCAAAAAACAAATTAATTACACTGTGAGACAAATGGTAGTGATCAGTGATCGGGAAGGGTTCAAACTACCGGGGAAAGTTATATCGGTAAAAAAGAACTTATACGTGTCCCGGCGTTTCGCTGGGTCACCCCTAGGAATTGAGATATATCGATTTGACCTTTGGTGGTCTTTTTTTTGACATAACTCGAGAACCACTAGTCCGATTTTGCTCAAACAATTTTAAAAAAATTAAAAATTACAATTCCTTTAATCTGTTCATATAACTTTTTCCTATATACATAACAGTTTTGCCGGTAAAAATAAATGTATGAAGAAAAAAATATTTTTTGCCTAAAATATTAAAAAAAAGTAATAAACAAAAGGTTATTGATTTTTATGGTAGCGGTAACAAACATTTATTTTTACCGGCAAAACTGTTGAGTATATAGAAAAACGTTATATGAACAGATTAAAGGAAATGTAATTTTTAATTTTTTTAAAATTGTTTGAGCAAAAACGGACTAGTGGTTCTCGAGTTATGTCAAAAAAAAGATATATCTCGATTCCTAGGGGTGACCCAGCGAAACGCCGGGACACGTATAACTTGTTTTTGACCGATATAACATTTCCCGTTGGTTTCATCCCATCCCGATTTTGACTGTCGCATAGTGTTATTAATTGCAGCGTATTTTAATTTTTTTTAAGTGTAACACCTTTTCATTAAGTCATACCATACCAAACATCTCACAATGACAGAAATCACAGTTCGTACAATATTAAATACTAAATTAGCATTTGTCGTAAATTTGACAATTTCCTGTGGGTTAACTTCAAAAATCATGCTTTTTTACAACGATAGCACATTAGCACTTAAACTGAATACCCTCAAACACCACAAAAGTTATTTTCAAAATTATTTTAAAAATTATACATCAAAATTATTTCATGCAAATAAGCCCAAAGATGCAGAACTTTGAAAACGGGAAATAGAGCATGCCCTGTAAATCATAAAATTAATTTGAAGTACAACCAATACGGCTACGGAAAATTTTGCTGTTATAACGGGAAGTTTAACTGTTTTGAGCCCACCCGTGTAAAAAAAGATCAGATCTGGCCAGATCTCAGTAGATCTTACCAGATCTAATTAGATCTCAAAATTGGGGACAACTTTGAGATCTAAGTAGATCTGATCAGATCTAGGCATGCGCGGCTATAGAAATCCCCCCCCCCCCCCCCTCAGCGAAATCGAAAAAGAAAAAAAAGGGAAAAAAAGCAAAAAGAGGGAAAAAGGAGAGAAAAAAGGAAAAAGAGAGAAAAAGGACAGAAAAAAGAGGAGAAAAAGGATAAAAAGAAAGAAATACAAATTTGTTATGAATAATAATATGAAATATACAATTTTTTCCTTATTTTCATTTAACCAGTCGTCATTTAAAAAATCTCAATAGATATTTTAACAAATTCATTAAAAAACTGATAATTTTGATTATAAAATATTAAAGTTTGTAGAGAAATGTAGTTAAAAGATCTAAATTTCAAATTAGATTTTCAAAATTGTATGTACCCGATTAAAAAAGATGATATGGTGACATATCTAATTTGATGAAATACAATAACTAATCAGATACAATTTAATCCGAAAAATGGTGAATACAATTGTATCTACGTGGATCAAATTGGATTTAATTACTTTAAATTATATACAATTTAATCCGAATTTTGACCAGACATTACTGTATTAAATAATATCTTAATAGTTAAAATTTGATGCAATTAGGTCCAATTTGATCAAAATTTTTGAATTTTTGTTTTTATTAAATATTGCACTGAAAAACAATGGGGGATTCACGTAAGGTTTCGTGTATCGTGTAAACTAAGCAAATCTAGTAACTTTTAGAGTCTTTATGTGAAACTGCATACATAATAAGTATCTACTTATTAATGAGTACTTATAGGAGCTATAAGCTGAATTTTGTCTCATGCCTATCAACGTTAAATCTTTAAAGCAAATCTACGTTAAACCGATTGTAGTATAATAATTTTTTAAACAGGTTATGTTTATAAATTTTCCGTTATACGGGAGTGTTCTGAAAAACGAAACCACATAAAATTATTCGTTTTTGTACAACAACAACATATCATTTTATGTGAAACCGAATAATTTTATGTGGTTTCGTTTTTCAGAACACCCCGAATAATCGAACCTACGTCAGCAAAAGTTCCTAGGAAGTAACGCGAATAAGTTACGTTAGATGTGAAAATGTATAAACGTTGAGTTTTCAACGTTGATAATTATCCGTGAAAGTTAACGTGCATACGAAAAGTAATGTGTTAGTTTTTGTCTTAAAAGCGTTTTTATGCACTTTGAGGGTTTTTATGAGTTAACGGATATAGTTATGGGTTTGTTAAAAGTATACACATGTATATATATTTGGAAAGGCTAACTATTCATCTATTTGAAACAGTTTGAAAATTGAAAATCGGTTCAAAAGTGATTTAGTTAAAAATATTTTGGTCCGTGAAGTTTTGAAAAAACGTTTTTTGCCGATAACTTCAGATTTTGAGGGTATATTCAAAATTCTGAAAATTGAAAAGTGATTTACTCAACCAGGCCTACAACCAGGCCTACAACCAGGCACGTAGCTAGGGGGGCTCGAGCACCCCCTCCCCCCCCGAAATGATTTGACAAATTTTGAAACGTAACAAAATACGTCAAAAGCAACAACATTTTTTAAAAAATGTAATAAAGGATATTTATTTTTTGATGAAATCAAATACCAATTGGCCAAGTTTCCGAAGCTTTCATAAATAAAATAGACTCAAAATCCAATTGCGAAAAACTGTTTTCTAAAAATTTTTTTAAGCTTTTTGGTGGCCATAGAAACTGTTTTTTATGGGTTTTTTTTTGTAAAAATCTTGAATAACTATGTGTACTAGGCATAATCAAAGAGGTTAGAAAATAAATAGAATGCAATCCTCTCTTTTACTGAGAAAAAAATTATAAAATGTGACTGCAAATAGGAAACAGAAATTTTTTTTTCGCAACTTTTAATTGATACAAGTTTCCTGCTTGCAGGCGCAAGCTGTTACTAAGGGTGATAATTTGGCATAATTCGACATTTTACAATTTTTTTTCCTCCCTAAGTTAAGCATTATAATGTTGGCTTTTCACAATTTTTTTTTTAATTAAAATTATTAATTGTCCACGAAAAAGTGTACTTTAGGAGAAACAAGAAATTTATTCTGGAAGTGACTGTACATTAAATACATATATAAATTCAGATTTGTCCCAAGAAGCTTCTTGCAGTATATTTAACAAAATTAGATTCTGCTGTTTTAGAAAATCTTGCAAAATGATCATCGCAGTCAGAATTAATGTTTCAAACGCAAAATGAAAGTAAAACAAAACCCTCAAAGTGTTTTGCATATCCAGCTCGGTTTTTAATTTGATGGCCTCTTGAAACATGTGTCTATTTTAATTACTTTTATGTCACAAAGACGCACTATTAGTTGCTTTTTATTCATATTGTTTGTTATTAGCAGTTTGGTGTTAAAAATTGTCGAATTCTATTCCATTTTCCTAATTCTAACAAAATGCACTAGCATAAGTAGGGGGCATCGCCTGAGTGTTAGTCTATGGAAAAAAAAAATTAGAAATAGTGAGTAAAAATGTGAGGACACCCGGAAATTTTCACACAAAATAAAACATTTTGTACAAACAATCAGAACAAAATTGACTAGAATTGGGGATTATAGCTCACAATTCATTTGAATCAATTTTATTTTTGAACTAGTGTATTGTTCTAGTTCACTCGTTCATTCGAAAAATTTTTTCAGTTGTTCATACACTAATATCCAGCAGAATCTGTTTGCTAAACATTAGAATGATACAAATAGCAAGAAAAAATCTGTTTAATTTACAAAATTTCAGCTATATTTAAGTTAATCGAAAATGACAATTTACCCTGCTAAAATCAGCAAAAAATTTCATGGAAATTAGTCGACTAAACCATCACAAGGAATTTTAAATTTTTAGTTTTTTTTTTAATTTTCTAAATGCGAATAAAATCTAGACTGCAGAAAGCAGTCTACAATTTTCTAAGAAGTATTTCTGTTTATTGTAGCAGGAGAGTTCATTGTTTGTATTCAACTCAATTAAATTTAAACAATTTAACTTTTGAATATATAACAATTTCTTTACTACTTTTTTTCTACTAATATTCAGCAATATTTTTTTAGCCAATATTAGCAAGGTAAATTTGCAATTCAATTAAATGAAATTTAACTCAAATATTACTAAAACAGTTGCATTTTTGCTGTACTTATCTTACTAATATTTAGCAAAAAGGATTTACTAATTTTAAAAGCTTTCTATGCTTTCTTTTTAACTAATATTGAGTACCTTTTTTTTTGCTATTTTTTCAGGATTTTTATATCAGTATAAGATTATATTATGTCAGTGGTGTGTTTGGTAATTCCGAATATAATAAAAGAACCGAAAGAACAGTTGAAATTTAACTTATTTGTGAACGCGAGAGAGCTCCTAACTCGAAAAATGTGCAACATTTTTGGGCTTTCGCGCCACACAGATATTTCAAGGGGTCATAAAATAAAAAACGGAGCTAACTTTGCAAAATCCTCTGGAATTTTATTTACATTTCGCGTTGGAACCATCGGGCTTGAAATTATTGTTGCGCTTTGAAATTAGTCTAAGATCAATATTGGAATGGCGCACTCCATTGCAAATCAAAACAATATTGATTTAATTTTCTTTTAATATTTAACCTTTCCGATAATCTATAAAACTGTAATAAAACCCCAGCAAAAAAAGAGATGCCGAATCAGTAGAAAAAGCACTATACTTGATGATCTAGATGTACTTCTTTTTTAGCATAAACACTAATGATTTTAACATTGAGTTGTTGAATTCAATATTGTTTTCAGTACTATTTTTACAGGCGCATAAAAAGCAAATTCGCACCATTTTTTTATACATACATATTTTTAAAAATTAAAAAATATTGAATTTAAACAAATTAATTGTTAATATTAAAAAAAATTAATAGGATAAGAAAAAATGAAAAAAAAAATAAAAAAATATTGTTCAGAAATAATTCTAAAAAAGATGTAAAAATATACTAACGGATACTTTAGAAGCAATGAAAGAAGTGATTTGTTGATGTTGTTCAGAATAATTTCTAAAAAAGCAGTAAAAATACACTAATGGATACTTGTGAAGTAGTGAAGTAGTAGTAGTTTGTAAAGCATTACATCCAATTTTTTTTTCTGGGACCTTTTAAAACTAATATCGAATAGGGAAAATAAATTAAAAATTTGTCCAAAAAGTATTACCCCTAAATTCATAAACGCTTTGTAAAATTATAGGAGATTTATTGAATAAATTTTGTATGAAAATGACGTTTTTTAAACCTGCTATAACTTTACAAAGAATTGAGGGGTTAGAATATAATTTCACTGTTAAAATCATACTGCAGGTTTAAACTTTAGTTAATAGTTAAGCAAAAATTTGTTGTTGTTTTGTGTACATTTTTTTGACATATTCTTTTGTTTATAGTTAAGTTAAAGTTAAACCTACGGTGTGAGACCCACCGACAGTATTTAAATTGTTTAACCCATTTTTTACCAACATATCTCTAAGACAAGTCTACCTAGCCTTCTACGAAGTTTTGTCAGAAAATTCGCATGGAATCCATGCTTGGCAGAAAATGGGTAAAACAATATACTCCATATCACAAACGGATTGCAGAAAATTTTATATATTGACAAAAAACTGAAATTTTTGAAAATTAAAATCACCTAGAAATCAAATTACACTTGAAATATATAATTTAGTTTAGAACTTAGAAAATGCGTTAGAAATTAAATTTTCCTTTATGGTTATTAACCATTCTTAGTTGTAATATTAAACAAGTTTTAAAAACCTTTAGGGCCCTACAAATATTATTGCGTTCTTACAAATATTTTTATAAAATGTTCTGCCTCCTTCTACTATTAACTTCTCTTTTTACTATTAAAAATAATTGAAAAAGGGAAAGCAGGTGCAATGAAAAAAAGTTATTTTGTGCGTTCCCGTACCTTTGGATAATTTTGTCATTTAGATAGAGGATTTTGTGATTACTCTCATACAAAACTTAACTTAAAATAACGAGTTTTTTTTTAAGTTTTATAAGCTTCCCTAGTAAACAAAAAAAAAAACGGGAAAAATTAAACAAAACATTTTTGAAAATCCCCCCCCCCCCCGAAATAAATTCCTAGCTACGTACCTGCCTACAACCTATACTAGGTCATTTTACAAGTTTATTTTCACTGTAGCACCCTATTATATATGGCTATTCATGACAACATATATGTATATTGACATATTATAAGATAAAACAAGATATTACTATATATGAATTTTTTTGATCGGGTACTGATAATAAGTTTTGGTGCGATTTGTTTTATTAAAAACATGGATGGTAACCGAAACGATGCGGTTATCGGTAAGGGTAATGCTATTTTAGATTATTTCGGTAACGGTATTTTAGGGGTAACGCTTTTCATTTATTTCGGTAACGGTATTTTAAGGATAACGATATTTTGATTATTTCGGTAACGGTATTTTAAGGTTAGCGATATTTTAGTTATTTCGGTAACGGTATTTTAAGGATAACGGTAGTCAGTTATTTCGTTGCATGCCGCAATTTTTTTTACAAAAAACAAATGGGATTAAAAACAAAACCAATTTATTATCTTAAAGTACGAAAAATACTCAATACCCACGAGCAATTACCAAAAGCAGAAAACGAAAATACGGACTTCACCGGTGTAAGTTTGTTTTTGGAAAAAAGTACTAAAATTATTTAAAAAAAAATACAGTTCAGTCCTTCAGTTGCTGACAAATAATATTGAGATGAAAAATAAGTCGCAATAGCGTGAATCCATCCTAACAACCCATCAACCAAAGAACTCCAAGTCACATACGAATATATACATCAGGTGGTAAGATTTATTAAATTTATTACGCGTTTTAAAGATGCAACTTAGGAATATTTACTGACAGAAATATTTACTTAGTTGTTTTGGTAGAAAAGTGTGCGAACTTGCGATACACCATCGTGATTACAACCAGTTAAACCTCAATTAATTTATTGTATCTTTTCAATGCAGATATTCGGTTTTATTGTAGGCCGTTATTGTAAATTGTTTTGAATTGACTGGATAGAGACTTAAGCTGCACCAAATGTAATTATAATGTAAATTAAAAAAATAAATTACATTTTTAATAAATCTATAAAAAAACAAAAAAACAATTGCTTATATTTAATAAAAATATTGTAAATTTAGGTCGATATACGAGTCCGTTTTTGTGTAAAAAATCGGTGCGGATACAGACCGAAAACGGCACTCTAAAAATGGAGTTACTCTGTTTTTCACACGACATAACGGACTTGTCAGTTTTTACACAACATAACGGTCCGTATACGGTCCGTCTTTGTCGGACTTTCAACGGATTCGAATCAGTTTCGATGTTCCTTAAGCCCCCCATACATTTGCAATATTATGTCCAATATAATGGCACAGTATTTTTCTCGTTTTGCCACACACCATACAATAAAATGCAACATATATGTAACAAAAGATCGCCACAATATTTTATGCAATATATGAATTCAACATAACCTCAAAATGCGCACAAACATAAACAGTGCAAAATTAAAATTGCACAGTGTTGATAATAGATTATGCAATATTTCAAGTTATCCAATAGAAATCAAGTGTTTTGATTCACTACATAATATTGCTAAACCTTCAATTTAATACATACACGGTCAATATGCTTGCACCACTTGGTATGTTGTACCATAATATTGCAAATGTATGGCCCGCTTTAAGTTCCTTTTTCTGGTCCGTATACGGATCCCAGCGGAGTTGGATTCCGTTTATGATGGACCGAAAACGGTACGTAAAAGGAACGAATTGTTTGTTGGGTAAAGTTCAGAATGATTTTTTGTTTTTTATGAATTTTTTAGTGGGAATAAAAACTGTTTTATTTACTAGTATAAAATAAATTTTTATTTGTATATTTTAAGGCGTTGTTGATTTTTGGAAAATTAATTTATTAAAACAAAAAATTTTCCTCTTTTTGAAGACAAATGTCCTCCTTTTTTGAGGTTGACGTGCTTTTTTCAAAAAGGAGATGGCAACCCGAAGTTGGAGCAACGATATGATTTCGGAGACGAATCACTTTACAAAAAAATTTCTGTTCTAAATTTAAAACAATCTCTTTTATAGTGGAATAACTTATCAGATATTCCAAAAGTTTTGGGAATATCAAATTTAATTGACAACGACATGTTGTACATTGACTTCTGCTGCCTGCGAGAAACCTTTGATAATTTGCCGAAAGATATTCCAATTGATATAAATTGATCTCGTTTGTTTTTCCCATACGAATTAGCAATGCTTTTAGTATTTTAAATAATCTATACTCATAAGAAACGAATAGAATGTCCTTCGACCTAATAAAGGCTGAAATTTTATTAAGAATAAATTTTGAAGAAAGTTGCAAAAATTTTCAAATATTTTTGCTTATAACTAAAGCAAAAGAGTTAGTAAATTCTGTAAATAAAAATACAAAATATATGTGGCAAAAAAAAATAGTTATACTTTTTTATGGAATTTAAATTAATATATACAGTGGCACAGAAAAGTACACATGATCCCTTGAAAATTCTTATTCTACAGGATGTATGTTGTATGAGAAAAATCTATGACATATGAAATTAATCTATGAACAATAACAAAAAACTACCAAAATATTGGTTATTATACATTATTTATTAACGAAAAAATAAAAAAAACAATATTTAAGGCACAGAAAAGTATACATACTGTCATTGGCGGACTTAGGCCGGTCTGGGGTGGGCAAAGCCCACCCTAGACTGCTTTTTGCCCACCCCAGAATTTAAAAAACATCTGTCTATAATATTATTTTTTTTGATATCAGTTAATCCTGTGTTTTTGAGTGGGTAAATGTCTTCTAGCTTCCTAGGAAGATAATTTGTTTTTACAGCCACATTTAATATCGATGTTTGTCTTGATTATTTCTTAAATAAGAAATGTTGTTTAAAAATACTTACCTAAAAAATATTTTTAAAAAAAATCGATCTTAGTTCTGGCTATTCTGAGCGTATAGCATTCCCTGCACGAGGTTTTCTTTAGAAAAAAGGATGCATTTTTCAGAGTTTTCTATAAAAACCATTTGAAAGTTTTGAAAATTTTATAAAAAGTGAGGGAGTGATTTTAAAAAATCTTTTTGTATGAAAAAATCGCAAGCATAATGTCGAAAGTGTTTTTAAGATTAAGGATCTGAGAATGGGCAAATAAACAGCCAAACATAAATGGGGCCCTTGCCGACCCCAGAAAAATGGTCTAGTTACGCCTATGCATACTGTTAAACTTAATAATAATATTCTCATATTTTATGATAAAAAAAATCTTATACTTTCTGTGTCCACCTCCAAGTGCTAAAACGGTTGTCAATATGTTTTTCATGGAAAAACACTAATTTTTCAGTAAAACATCCTTTAAAATACCGTTCCATACCTCTAAAAGAGCATTTTTGAGATTTATCTCACTTTTTATGGATCTTTTTGGCATACGGCGATCCAATTCATCGCACAGATGCTCTATGGTTAAATCTGACGATTGGGGTGGTGAATGTAGTTGGTGAGCAGTGTTGCCACGAACAAAAAATTTTTGTAACCAAAATATTTGAAAAAAGTTACCAAATGAAAAAAAAATAACCAAAATTTAAAGATCTTAATTTAATATTTATGGGTAAATTCACAAAATTTGTATTTTAGAGTTAACAAAAAACAAAAATAAAATTATTTCACTACGGCGGGTCTCATACTGTAGGTTTAACTTTAACTGAAATAATAAATAAAATGTCAAAAAATTGTATACGAAATAACTTCAAAATTTTGGGTATGAGACCCACCGTTAATAACTAAAAACCTTAAATTTAATTTCATTCCAAATAGAGATCAAGAAATTAGTTTTAGGTAAAATTCATCACTGTGTTATTTGAGGTATAAAAAACTTATTCTATAAGGTTAAAACATCTCTTTGGCAGACCACACATAGCCGGAATGATTTTGGTTTTTGCACAATTTTTTTGATGACATTAAATTATTATTAATAGTTTTGAAATCAAGGTTGTTTCCAAACTTTGTTTTTATTAAAATAAGCTGTGAAAATTTTCTTTCAGCAGCAGCTGAATGTGGCAAAGTCAGTGATAAATTAGTTATTCAAAACATTTTTCAACCATTCCATTTTTGTATTTGGATTCCTCATCCCAAAATTCACTGTTTAATTCTGTAATGTTCGAATATCTTAAAAATTTCCATTGGGTTAAAATTTTTTCTTAATTATCGCTTGTTAAGTTTGGGAAAGATGATAAAAAAAGGTCCAAAGTTATTTCTAAATTATTTAAAACTTGATTTGGTTTTTTTATGGCAAGATGCTTTAAATCTTTTCTCGAAAATTCATAGCATTTTGAGATTTCTTTTAAAGTTCTATATAAAAAGATTGTATATTTTTTTAATTTCTTATTTTTTTAAGTTGGACAAGTTACTTTCATTCAAACATAGTTCAGCTTTACGGCCAATAAAAATATTTTCTACATTTAATTAATTACATCAATTAATAATTTAACCGTTTTTAATGAAATTGAACTTTTAATGTAATTACTTTTGGTAAAATTGCTAAACCCTAATTTAAAATTTAATTTCAATTGGCCATAAACATATGGAAGACGCATTTTTCCGATTGAAATTCTTTATTTAAGTTATTTATATTAAGGGGGGGGGGGGGGGGGGGGTAAATACTGTAACGACAGAATTTTAAGGGGCATATTCAAATCAGAGACTATTAATTATAGAGATAGGAAATCAAAACTTAAACTACTCACCGATAGAGGGCGCTGAAACTTAGTATTACCTGTGCAACTATTTAATATCAGTTTAGTATCAGCTGAGCTTATATTTAAAAACTCAAAAACTGCTTTAAAATGCACAAAATAAGGAAAATACAAGCGCAGAATATATTTAAATGATAAAATTTGAAATATCCCTTTGTTTTTTCCTTTGTTGTTTGTTATAATTTAAATTTAAATAAAAAAAAAGAAAATTGTCAATTTTTTGAACAAAGTGCCATCTAGTGATTACGATATTTTTATAACTTATTTTTTTGGTGATGCCATACCCCTGATTCAAATGGTTGTCAAAAATTCAAATAACAATAGTTTTACTATATTATTTTTTTATTTGAAATATATGTTATTGTAGTATTTTCAAAAAATATTAGTTTTTAATTTCTCGAAACAAAATCGCCAGGGTTGCCACTTTATTATTGGCCTTTTTTAAAAAAGGCAAAATCGGATGCCACTGTGCAGCCTTCATTAATTATTGGAAATTAAAAATGTAAAGTGATTCTTAATACCAGATAAATTCTCTAGTCCTTATCGTGGCCCGATTTTTAGTTTTTTAATTTTTTTTAACAAAGTTGCCACACAAACTTCAAAATTCCAAAAAAGGCAAGAAAAAGAAAAAACAATTTTACTTGGGAATATAAAATTTATTTGACTGAAATTCAAAAAAGGGCCACGATAAGGACTACAGTTTTTTATTAACTACGAAAGAAAAAAACCGGATCGAAATCGGTTAACCCACCTTGGCGGTACAGTGGCAGCCGATTTTGAACTGATGGTTGTGAGAAAAACGATTGTGAAGTTTAAAATTAATTTTATGCTAAGAAAACAGCAGAATTTCAAAAAACCGTGTATGAACAAAATTTATATCTGTAGTGAATGTGTGTAGTAGTGTATGTATGTTCACAAAACGATTTTTAATTTTTTTGTTTTCGAAAACTGTGGCAACCCTGCAGCTTTGAAATACTGAAAATTGCAGGGTAGGCACTACACTTAAAATTTCATAACTTTTGTTGTGAGCAAGATATTGAAAAAATTCTTTTTGCGTGGGATTAGTCAAGTTTTTAGGTTTAAGAAATTTATTATTATTTTTTTTTTTTTTTAAATTTTTAAAATTTTTTAAAAAAAAAAAATTAAAATTTATTTTTTGAAAAAAACCCATTTTTTAAAATTTTTATATTTTTTGAACAAAATGGCACATATGTGTTCTAAATATCCTAAAAATTTCAGAGTGGAATGCCTCCTACTTTTTGAGATATATTAAAAAATGTAAACAAAAATATAATTCATTTTTTGTAAAAAAAAAAGTTTTTCTTATAAAAATAGCCACATGTACGTTCTAAATACCTTGAAAATTAAGGAATCTTTTCGAGATATGAGAAAAAATATAAAAGTATTTATAAGTATTTTATTATCTTAATAGGTTTTGGAGTTTCAACTGAATTTGAAAAGGTTTTGGCAGCTATTTCTGTTCTTGAAATAGGTACGAATGAATGGAGTTTTTGTGTTCCTTTAATTGCAACAGATTTTTTAAATCTAGTGTTTAGTTTTATTTCCTCTTCTTCATATTCATTTTTTGTGCAGAATGTTACATTGATATTAGGCAAACCCTTAGCGTATTCAAATAAATCTGTAGCATTTACAATTTGATTTTCTATTGGACGCTGAAGACTGGCAAGAGCTGCTGCTCTTTTTAGTGAACCTCCAACTCCATCACAAGGGCCTTTCCAATGTGATGTCGCAAAAAAGTGCCATTCAGCATCACAATCAAAATCGGTTTTATGCTATAGTAAATTTACAAAATATTTTCGATTTTTATACTGAGCTGCGCAACCGTCAGAAAAATATATTATTTTGTCAATGTTTTCATTAACATGTTCTTTTATAAATTGTACAAATTTTCTTTGAAATAAATGAACAGCGACTGTGTTGTGCTCCAAAATATCGGAAATGACAACAAAGCTTATGTGATCTATTTTTCCATCTGCATTTCGGAAATATGTCACAAAGGGGTGTATAGTGGCTTGAGAATTTGTCCAATGATAGCTCTGTATACAATCTTGGATAACAAATGTGTAATTTTCGGCAAAATCACAGATAGTCAAAAATTCTCCAATTTTTAAATTGGATTTTACCTCATCAAGAAACTTGTTCTGTTCTTTTGCCACAAAACTATGAAAAATTAATTTTATCATTTCTTCAGAAAGCTTGTCCACAAAGTCATCAGATGGAGATGTTCTGGTCAAAAGATTGCATCTGTCTACTTGAACCCATTGTTTGTATGTTATGTTTTCTGTGTTGTTAGTGGAATATGCATTTTTAAGGGCATCTTTAAGGTAAGTATCCCCTGGACAAAGTGAACAATTTCCCATATAGCATTGTACAGTTGCTGGATTACAAATAGATTGAGCAATCCAATGCTTGTAAGTGGGAAAACCTATAACTTCCTCTTCAGCCAATTCCTTGATTTTCCCCCAATAAACATAAGTTTGGAATTTTGGTGACTAGCACACACGCAAACTGTATGAGTGCCACTTCCCCCAATCAAAATACATTCTTGTGGTCTCAGCTCTGAAAATTTTGAAAATCCAATTTTTACTGTTGGATAAACTTTTTGAAAGGAATTATGCAATTCTTTCAGATTACAAAGCATCAATCTCTTCTGTTTTTTTTCTTTCTCCCCATTACAACTCTTAACAGACTTATAGTCTTTTTTCCCGGGCATAACGCGACTATTTTTGTCGTTTCTATAAAAATCTTCAACTATAGATTTTGTCTCTGTCGAGAGGCCGGATCGTCTTTTTGGATGCGAAGAAAAATAATAATCGCCATTTTGAATTAGTTTTTTAGCTTTACAAGCCATATAGTTTGTAGTTGAAAAGGTTTTTTCTATTTTACCAACACTCCAAAAATGTGGCAAAGATGTTAATATTTTAATTTGTCTATCTTTATCATCTTCAGAAGTATTGTAAATCTCTTTTAAGTGGTTTAAAATATCTTCGCCATCGCAGGATATATTTTCTAAACTAAAAAGGTTTTTCCTAAATATGGAATTTATATTGCCTAAAATTTCTTCCTGTTTATATTTAGAATAGTTATTTTTAAACTCAATGGGAGATTCATTTAGCGCTTCTAAGCACTTATTCAAATAAAAAAAATCTGTGTTCTTCTTTTCATTGAAAGCCTTTTCGGTTGTTTCTTCCGAAAGTGAGCCAATATCACTTTCAGACAAACTTTCATCAGCATTGGCAACTTTTAAAGCTGATGTAGAAGTTCCTGCAACCGTGTCAATTTCAAAATCTTCGAAATTGTTTTCGTTTTTCTTTTTCTTTATCAATGACTTCGCTTGATCTAAAGAGCCATTCTACATGAAGCACAGATATATTGACCATGCAAATATTGTGGAAAACGCTCCCTAAGACTTTGAGAAACTTTACGAACACATTTTATTTTGTTTGTTTTATGCTTGAGTTTTCGGAAAGGATTACAACAAACTTTTCCAAAAGGCATTTTAAGCAAATTAAAAATCTGTGAACAAATGTGTACTGCTTGAAATAAAATAGTTTTTGAAAATTATTATCAGAGAATAAAACTACTACGATGTTGACTTGTCAAAAATCTATAAACAATTAAAAAGCTACTCAACAACGCAAAGACATTAAAGAAATCTAAATCGTTTTCATCGTTTTGTTTTTGAAATAACGGAACTTCTTAAGCATCAACAAAAACAATTTTCAATCAATACAAACAATGGCTCGTATGAATAAAAAATAGATATTACTAATAGGGGGAAATACAGGGTTTTTTAAGCAATTACTTCACAAATCTAGTCTGCTTGGGAGTAGACTAGAAATTTCATTTTTTAATTTTCGTTTATATTTCATGCTATTCTACCAGCCAATTGGTAAATTTGGAGTTAAAAGCCATTCCTAAGCCCAAAGTAATTACTTCGAAGTAATTGCTAAGTTTTATTCATATGACCCAATGCTTCCAATGATTTGCATACAAGCAAACTTAACTTATTAACTCAGTGGCACGTAGCAACTAGTAAAAGAGAGTATTTCTTATAAACATACCAGTACATTTTTTAATATATCTCAAAAAGTAGGAGGCATTCCACTCTGAAATTTTTAGGATGTTTAGAACACATATGTGGCATTTTGTGCAAAAAATATAAAAATTTTAAAAAATGGGTTTTTTTTCAAAAAATAAATTTTATTTTTTTTTTTTTTTTTAAATTTTAAAAATTAAAAAAAAAAAATAATAATAAATTTCTTAAACCTAAAAACTTCACTAATCCCACGCAAAAAGAATTTTTTCAATATCTTGCTCACAACAAAAGTTATGAAATTTTAAGTGTAGTGCCTACCCTGCAATTTTCAGTATTTCAAAGCTGCAGGGTTGCCACAGTTTTCGAAAACAAAAAAAATTAAAAATCGTTTTGTGAACATACATACACTACTACACACATTCACCAAGTTTTATCAAAATCGGACACTACCGAAAAAATGTTCGTTGAAATAAAATGGAATTGCTCAGATATATTATTATACATAAGCTACTCATATAATTTTGTAAAAATGCTATAATTTCGTACATCTTTTAATTTATTTCGGATTTTTTCCCCATTTTTATATATATTGATTACTTTTATAACTTATATTAAGCTATCAGCACCTGTCCCATATGTCGTGTCTTCAACATCCATCAAGGAATCGTCATCTGAAAACTGCGTGCAACTCTTCCATCTTTTGATTTAGTTTTTATCTTTTTATTCTGCCCTGTTATAAGATATACGATTTCTAATAAAAATAAGTTAATAAAAATGGAAACAAAACGTGTTACACACAAATTTACCACATCGAGTATTACCTGGGACTAAAACGTATTTTACAAAAAAACATGTAGAAATTTAATTTCTTCGAATTTTTTATTGAAATTTTCGGAGCATATAGAGGAAAGTATGCTCCATCCAAATAAATTATAAAAAAAAATCGAAAACAAAATTTTTCCTAGAGTCGATACCCCCCTTAAGAATATATGAGAGAAATGAAAAATAAACCTTAAAGCTAATATCGCCCACTAGTTAACCCAATTCACAAGCTTTTACCGTTTACTTCGAAGTCGAACGATATAAAATATAAATGCAAAACAGGCCACTGTTCAGTTATACGATTGATTGCATTACATTGTGCCAGTCGTCGGTACCAGAAATACCTAATATTTTATATGGCTGCAATAATCTTGCAATAATTTCAAGAATACGTTTCAAATTATGCGCAGAAAAATTACAAATGTTCCTACAAAGAATTTAAATTTATACGGGAAGCTTCTAACAAGCATAAGCGGAACATAAATCTAAAAACACAGAAAAAAAATTTATATACTTGATTGTCAAAAAAGTTACCAAAATGTATAAACAGTTCACATCTCCACATTGAAAAAAAATAACAAATTTTGGTTAAAAATAACCAAACGGCAACACTGTTGGTGAGGCACATTATTTACAAAGGGAAATGTAAACAAACAAATGTACCCAGAAAACAATTTGAATTTATAAAAATGGGGTTTTGTAGCTCCACGAGAAGAAAAACTGGACAACTGTAAACTTCTTTTTATATCAAAATTCTTTTGTTTGTTCTATATTAAATATTTGAATATTAAATTATATGAATACAACCAGAGTTTACGACAACGAAATTATCGAAATCGATTGCCAAATTTATTTGAATTGCTAGAAGAAATGTTTAAATTGATTTGACAGTCACGGGGTTACCGGGCTGTAAAAATGTGAAGAAATCTCGAAGTCAATAGGGTCGACATATACGACTTAAATGTTCATCACACAAATAGTTATAAAAACTAAAAACATAAAATACAAAAATAAAATTTAAAAGCAAACACTTTTTATAATGCCCTTTGCGGCCTTTTTATAGAATTTTTCATTTTTAATTTTACGAGGAAGTAAAAAGGACATTTTGTATTTTATGAAATTTTTAAAGTTATTCTGTTTTGAATGAGAGAATGTTTAGTTGATCTCTTATTCTGGTAAATGAATGTTCTTTAGAAAATTCGTTATTCTGTTTTCTCAAAAAGTTTTATACGTTTCAGAAAATAAAAAAATACGGAAAAAATAAAAAAAATATTTTTCTGTTTTTTTCCTTTCTCTTCGTTTATTTTTTTATTTGTTTAATTTTTTTATTTCTTTAATTGTAATTTAAATTTAAACCAATTTTGTTTTGTTCCAACACCATCCACGATTCGAACCAACGAAGAGTTAATCGCCTATTAATAATTCCAATTGGTTTATTTTAGAATTAGAGAGAATTCTGACCTAGAGCAGCAAACCTTTTCCCAATGTGTGGAGCAAAAATATTCCGAAACTGCCTCTTGAATTCAGAAAGTCCTGCACTTTGCATACATTTATGTGAAAATGCCACGGTCTTTTTCGGTCCCATGTACGGCGTTTTTTTGTTCGGGGTCGTTATCGGCTAAAATTTTGCAGAAATAATCTCGACGTAATTTTGACTTAGAGCAGCAAATCTTTTCCCAATGTGTGGAGCAAAAATATTCCGAAACTGCCTCTTGAATTCAGAAAGTCCTGCACTTTTCATACATTTATATGAAAATGCCACGGTCTTTTTCGGTCTCATGTACGGCGTTTTTTTGTTCGGGGTCGTTATGGGCTAAAATTTTGCAGAAATAATCTAGACGTAATTTTGACTTAGAGCAGCAAACCTTTTCCCAATGTGTGGAGCAAAAATATTCCGAAACTGGCTCTTGAATTCAGAAAGTCCTGCACTTTTCATACATTTATATGAAAATGCAACGGTCTTTTTCGGTCCCATGTACGGCGTTTTTTTGTTCGAGGTCGTTATGGGCTAAAATTTTGCAGAAATAATCTAGACGTAATTCTGACTTAGAGCAGTAAACCTTTTCCCAACGTGTGGAGCAAAAATATTCCGAAACTGCCTCTTGAATTCAGAAAGTCCTGCACTTTGCATACATTTATATGAAAATGCCACGGTGTTTTTCGGTCCCATGTACGGCGTTTTTTTGTTCGGGGTCGTTATGGGCTAAAATTTTGCAGAAATAATCTAAACGTAATTCTGACTTAGAGCAGCAAACCTCTTCCCAATGTGTGGAGCAAAAATATTCCGAAACTGTCTCTTGAATTCAGAAAGTCCTGCACTTTTCATACATTTATATGAAAATGCAACGGTCTTTTTCGGTCCCATGTACGGCGTTTTTTTGTTCGAGGTCGTTATGGGCTAAAATTTTGCAGAAATAATCTAGACGTAATTCTGACCTAGAGCAGCAAACCTTTTCCCAACGTGTGGAGCAAAAATATTCCGAAACTGCCTCTTGAATTCAGAAAGTCCTGCACTTTGCATACATTTATATGAAAATGCCACGGTGTTTTTCGGTCCCATGTACGGCGTTTCTTTGTTCGGGGTCGTTATGGGCTAAAATTTTGCAGAAATAATCTAAACGTAATTCTGACTTAGAGCAGCAAACCTCTTCCCAATGTGTGGAGCAAAAATATTCCGAAACTGTCTCTTGAATTCAGAAAGTCCTGCACTTTTCATACATTTATATGAAAATGCAACGGTCTTTTTCGGTCCCATGTACGGCGTTTTTTTGTTCGAGGTCGTTATGGGCTAAAATTTTGCAGAAATAATCTAGACGTAATTCTGACCTAGAGCAGCAAACCTTTTCCCAACGTGTGGAGCAAAAATATTCCGAAACTGCCTCTTGAATTCAGAAAGTCCTGCACTTTGCATACATTTATAAGACAATGCCACGGTCTTTTTCGGTCCCATGTACGGCGTTTTTTTGTTCTGGGTCGTTATGGGTTAAAATTTTGCAGAAATAATCTAGACAACATAATTTTGACATAATTTAATCGATCCACCCGGTCTAGACCGTAAAGACCGGGTAGACCGGTCTACCCGGTCAGACCGTAGCCTCTAGTTTATTTTATTTAAATCTATCTTTTTAAATTTCAAATTACCCCCCAGCAAAATATTGGTAATGTCACCTCATTACTATCAGCATTACCAAAAATGATATATCATTACCTTCTGCATTATTTTATAATATAAAATAATGACTTCCTAATAACGGCCTATTGTATTCATTGTTTCTAAATATAAAATAATGACTTACTCGTAATATTTTAAATAAATACTTTTTACACAGTTAAATTTTATACATTTTTATGATAATATATGCTACTATATATTGTATAGTACCATATACTTTGATATATCGTATCATTTAAACAACATTACATGTATGGTACCATTTAAACAATATATTTTCATATACGGTACCATTCAAACAATGTATTGTCATATATAATAACTCATCAGCAACTACAATATTAACTGTATTTCAGAATTTATTAATTGTATTTCAGAAATTATAGTTGTATTTCAGAAATTATCGAATGTATTTCAGAAATTATTAATTGCATTTCAGAGATAATCAAATCTATTTCAGAATTTGTTGATTGTATTTCATAGTTAATAGAGGAAAATTTCTGAAATACATTTCATAATTTCTTAAATACAATTGATAATTTCTGAAATACATTTTGAGAATTTCTGAAATACAGTTGTGAATTTCAGACATACAATTAATAATTTCTGAAATACTATTGATAAAACTGAAATTCAATTGACTAGTTTTGAAAAGCAATTCATAAATCTCAAAAATAATTGATAAGTTCTGAAATACAATTGATTATTTCGTAAAGACCGGTCGACCGGTTTTAAAACCCGGTCTACCCGGTCTTTCGGTCTACCCGGTCTTTACGGCCTAGACCGGGTAGACCGGTCTACCCGGTCAGACCGTAGCCTCTAGTTTATTTTATTTAAATCTATCTTTTTAAATTTCAAATTACCCCCCAGCAAAATATTGGTAATGACACCTCATTACTATCAGCATTACCAAAAATGATATATCATTACCTTCTGCATTATTTTATAATATAAAATAATGACTTCCTAATAACGGCCTATTGTATTTATTGTTTCTAAATATAAAATAATGACTTACTCGTAATATTTTAAATAAATACTTTTTACACAGTTAAATTTTATACATTTTTATTTATTATATGTAAATATGTTTTATGTTTAAATTTATATGACGAGTCCTAAAATAACACATTAGAAAAAACTAAAATTTTTCTGAATGTATTTTCTTAAGCTAATAGTATTTGCTTAACTCCTTATTATTAAGAATCAAGTAAGCAATCGGATAACCACTTATAATTCAAGTTTTTGTAAGCATGTGTGTAACCACTTATTATTCAAAATCTCATAACTACTTATTTCTCATTTTTTCGCAAGCGAGCGGGTAAGCATGACTACTTATAAAAACGACCACGCCAAACAAAAATAATGAGCTTAGACGCCAAAAAATAAGTTGTGCGGAGCTATGAATTTCTATTATATAACCACTTATTTGGTAATGAAAGAATTTGCTGGGCCATCAAACATGAATATAAAAGTTAAAAGGAATGCAGTAAATTTACAAACGAACATGCTGCTCTTTTCAAATTTTTCGTAAATAAATTTAATGCTTAATACAGAATGGCCCTAACTCGTATTAATATTCCATTAGATAAAATGGAAATCTGAAAAACTTAGATTATACTTTTTATTTTATTGTATTTGTATTTATAAAAGCTTCATTCTGAGAAACTATATATAGAAGGTTTTTATATTTTTATTGCCTTCCCCTCTATAGAAATTAAGAATAAAGTTACACTAAGAGAATTCATAAAATATACGAATATTTTTCATCGAATTTAAGAAATTTTTAATTTATGTTGTGAAGAAATCTTCAGCAGTTTACCGAAGAATTTCATCAAAACTAGTCCAGCAAAATTCTCTCTGTGTAGCGTCTTTCTTCATTAAGCCATCAATATTAAACTTTGGAGCAAAAGATGAGATTCATGATGAGTCAGTCAGACCCAGGAAAACTTTGGTAATGGGTGCGACAAACTCATGCATTACCTTGTATATATATATTTAATCCTTTAATTCCCAGTGGAACATAGGGCCGTAATTGGTACACATTACCTTGCAATGTGTACCAATTACAAGTGTAATTATTGTTCAACATAAAGTAATTAGTTACCGAGATTTGGATACATAATGCATTACTTTGTAATGAATACTCTTTACCTTCAGCATTATTTTGAAGCATAAAGTAATTAGTTACCGAAAATTTATTACGTAATGCATTACTTTTTAATGTATACTCATTACCTTCAGCATTATTTAGAACCACAGAACAATGAGTTACCGATAGTTGATTACATATTGCATTAATAAGTAATGTACGGTCCTTACATTTATCATTATTTTAAAACATAAAGTAACGCATTACCGAATGTTCATTACATAGTGCATTATAATTAAATATAAAGTAAGACTATTTAAAAATTAATTACTTCGATAATTTTTTATTTAAATTTTGTAAATATTTTTAAAGTGGTCATTTGTTGATATTTGTTATTTGGTTGTTACTTTTAAAACGGAAAAATCTATTCGAATTCCATGTAGGATAAAAGCAAGCAACCAATTACTTTTTCATTCCCTATCTGCAATTAAGTAACCCATTATTCTCCATTTTTTTGTAAGCATACTGGTAACAATGAACACATTACTTTGAGGCTCAACGCCTGTAAAATTCATCAGTGAAGTAAGGTATAAAGTAATCAGTGCAACGCTATGGCGATACATTACTTTATCCATTATTTGGTAATGTGTGGTTTTGCTGGGGAAATACCAATTTACATAAATCAAAGTACCTAAAATTTAGTGTTTAACTGCAGTTATAAAATTCGATTTTATTTAACAAAAATCTGCGTTATATTTGCTTCTTTTCATTTTTTAAGTTAAATTTTCATTTGAATTAAATTTATAACTCTGTATTTTTTTATTTTCTGACTTTTTGAAAATAAAAAAATTCATAAAATATAAAACCTTTCGTTTTTAATTCCATATAAAATCAAAAATATAAACTCTGTAAAAAATATTCCCCTCAAAGGGCTTCAGTCATGTACTGATTAGTACTGATTTTTTAAAATTTGTACTGATTGTACTGATTTTTGCCATTTAAAAAAATATTAAATTTTTTTAGTAAAAGAAAGTCAAAATGCAGGATAAATTTTTGTTAATGTGAGAGGTTTTCTCTACCAGAAAGCATTCAAAATGATTTTTCTACATGCAAATTTCTTAATCTAATATGTAGTTTCATACACAGAGAAGATTCGTGGTGACAACCGAATTTATCAAATGGTTCCATTGCGATAATAGAACATCAGTTGATACAACAGTTATTTGACTGTGTTAAAAATATTTTAGTTATCCGGTTGTCAGAGCGGTTGTCAAAATGATTCTGCTTTCTGAGTATAGGAAATGCTATCAAAAGCTGAAGAATTTTCCGTACAAAAATTCTTAAAATCTGAAGAAATACGTGTGGAAGAAATAATGGTTTGAAAAATTAATAGTTATATTTTTTTCCAAATTTATCTATATCTGTAAAGTTTTTATTTTTAATAGTAAAAGGCTTTATTTTTGAATCATGTAGGTTGATAAACAGCATCCGGTTTCTAATTTGTTACTAGCACACGCTGTAAAATTGCTTATTTAAAAATTTTATTTGTACATTATTAATTTCTTCTACTGAACGGCAGAAAACAGGCTTTGAATTCAGTGAACTTATTTTATTTTTTTTTAATTCAGTGAACTTATTTTATTTTTTTTCAATTCAGTGAACTTATTATTTTTTTTTTAATTCACTGAATCTAATTTTATTTTTTTTTAATTCACTGAATGAAAATGAAATTGAATGAATTCAGTGGTGAATTAATTCAGTAAGGAATTAATTCACTTTTTTTTCCGTTCGATTTATAAAATTGAACGCGTTCACCAGTGAATTAATTCATTTGATTTAATAAAAAGAACTATTGCAATTGAATTAATTCGTAACAAAATAAATCGAACGAAAGCAAATATGAATTAATTCCATTCAAAATATGGTGCTTAGTGAAATAATTCATCGAATTTTTAATTCAGAATTGAAAAATTGAATTAAGGAATTAATTCTTCAAAGCTCTGACTCAGAGGAAAAAGCTTGATTTTTCTTGACATTTAAAAAAAAGGCTTGATTTTTCTTGACAATTTAAAATTCAGTTAAATTAGCAAAAAAATTGCAAAATTTACTTGAAAATTTAAATTATATTAATTTATACATATTTTCTACATTCAATGGATATGTCTTTTGGCAATTCTTCAAAAACTTCCCGAAGGCAGCAGTAATCTGCATACAACATATCAGTATTAATTGAATTTGATATTTTTAAAATAAATTGCAGCTCTGCTTAATAATTCCTTGACAACCAGTTTTTTATATTTAAAACACCAATTTGCTAAAAAAAAAACAGATTTTTCGCCAAAATCATATCTTTTTTCTAAGTATTTTACAGCATTTTGTAAAAATTGGTTAGCTTCTAACTCAACACTTTCCTTTTTATTCAAAGAAAGACTTTTTATGCTTTACTACAATGGAAACAGTCATTTATCCGTAAAAAATAGTCATGGTACATTTAAAAAGAATTAGTTTTTTTTTTTTGCTAATTGTAAATTTTTCTTATCAATTTTCCATAATTTTTTTGTTTTAGCTTGACAAATGACATTTTTTCTTTATTCTTGACACGCATCAAAAGAGCTTGACAAAACCGTGATTATCAAATCAATCTAAACATTTTTACTAACAATTTAAATAAATTTGGCAATCAATTACGATAATTTCGTTATCGTAAACTCTGATTGAATTCATATCATTTAATATTCAAATATAAATTCAAATTGTGTGCTGGGTACATTTGTTTTTTTAATTTCTTTGTTGTATAAATAAATATGTCAAAATATTTTAAATTTAATTCATACAATTTTCAAATTGGTTGTGGTGTACACTCATGGTCTAATTCATAAACTTTTACAACAGTCCTATTGCGGGATTTTAAGCTAATTTGTGAAAAACAGTATTCATATTTGCTTAATAATGAAGAAAATAATAAAGGTTTATAGTTGGTACTCACTAACTTTAAACCTTTTATAAAGTTTGGAGTGAGGAAGCCACCATTTAATTGTTAATTATTTTATTTTCAGGCATGAAATGATTTATTAAAGCCATCCCATCCCTAAAATGTGTGGCTTCCAACAACTTGCATCCATCAAACTGAAAAAAACTACAACAATTGCGTAGCCAATGACCATTTTCGAAAAAATTTCAAAAAAAATGTAAAAATTAAATTAAAAAGAAAAACAAAACAATAGTGATGTACAGACTGTCAAAACATTATTCGAAATTCGATTACTTTTGTATGCTTTGAATAATATGTTTTAAAAAATTACTTTTTTACACACATTTCCATTGATTTGCTTTATAAATAAAAAAAAATATTTTTAATGGCTTTTAAATTTATCTTAACACATCATTAGTTCTCTAATTTAAGGAAATACATTTTCACTTCCGATTACCGACTCAATCGATTACTAAATTTGTAAATCACTTCGACTTATTTGGGAGAAGAGAGAAAATAAACAATAGTGTTGCCAGTATCAAATCGAAAAATTAATTTATAGTTAAAATACGATTATGAATCAAGATTTCTAATAACTCTTTATTAAGCGAAATATCTACTTTAACTATAGCAAGCTTCAAATACCAAATAAATTTTTTTTATGAATTAGCACATCAGTTTGTAAAAAAATTTATAAACAGTTTCCAATCGCACTGTACTATTTTCATACTGCTTATTAGTACAATTTTTATTTTTAGTAATCACTTTTGCTATTCTCTTATTACAAATTACAGATTTTTTTACTAATTTTCGCTGCTGATTTCAGAAAAACATTTTACTAATTTTTCAAAACCAAATGCTAAATTTAGCAGAAAAATATACTAATTTAAAAATATTTTTTTTTGATTTTTTAAAATTCGTGTTTACCCGAGTAAAAAAAATTGATCTCGCGCAATATCTAATCATATCCAATTTGATATTGTTTAAGATCTGCTATAATATCTAGGTGATCCAATTAGATCTCAAAATTGGGTGTATCCAATCATATCGTATTAGATCCCATTGTATATATAGGGATAAACTGAGATCAAGTTATATCTCAAAATTGGGAGGTCCAATGATATCTTTGGGGATAAATGTAGATCTAATTTGATCCGAAAAATGGCGGATCGAATTAGATCCAGCTATATATTTGTGGATAAACTTAAATCTAATTTGATCTCAATTTTGGCAGATCGAATTAGATCCATCAATATATTTGTGGATAAACTTAGATATAATTTGATCCGAAAAAGTGGCAGATCGAATTAGATCCAGCAATATATTTGGGGAAAAATTGGATCTAATTTCATCCGAAAAATGGTACATCGAATTAGATCCAGCAATATATTTGTGGATAAACTTAGATCTAATTCAATCCGAAAAATGGCAGATCCAATTAGATCCAGCAATATATTTGGGGATAAAATTAGATCTAATTTGATCCGAAAAATGGCAGATCGAAAAAATGGGTTAATCTAATTATATAAAATTAGATTTAATACAAAAAGTTACATTTTATTTGATACCATTAGACAAAAATACTTCATTCAGATATCGCTCAGATTGCGTTAAATTGTCCATTCTATTGAAATTACTTCTTGATTATCATTATGTCACATCCAATTTTATATAATTAGATAAACTCGTTTTTCGGATCGTATTTCATCATATTAGATCCAAGGTGGATCTAAGTTACTGCAGTACGATCCACCATTTTTCGGAGAAAATTTTATTTTTTTGCAATATGAA
Organism: Leucophora obtusa; assembly: GCA_949987735.1. Lineage (NCBI taxonomy): Eukaryota > Metazoa > Arthropoda > Insecta > Diptera > Anthomyiidae > Leucophora > Leucophora obtusa. The sequence continues at coordinate 257,278,159 of OX465295.1, read as the reverse complement.
TTTCTTTTTATAAAATTATAATTTTTTTTCTATACATTTTTTTATAAAATCATATTTTTTTTATTAAATTGAATTTTTTTAATAAAATAATTTTATTTAAATCCTTTTGACGCTCTACTCCATTTCCAATTGTATCAAAGATTTATCAATTGTGATTCAGAAATAATCAATTGTATTTCAGAACTTATCAATTATTTTTGAGATTTATGAATTGCTTTTCAAAACTAGTCGATTGAAATTCAGTTTTATCAATAGTATTTAAGAAATTATTAATTGTATGTCTGAAATTCACAACTGTATTTCAGAAATTCTCAAAATGTATTTCAGAAATTATCAATTGTATTTCAGAAATTATGAAATGTATTTCAAAAATTTTCCTCTATTAACTATGAAATACAATCAACAAATTCTGAAATAGATTTGATTATCTCTGAAATGCAATTAATAATTTCTGAAATACATTCGATAATTTCTGAAATACAACTATAATTTCTGAAATACAATTAATAGATTCTGAAATATAGTTAATATTGTAGTTGCTGATGAGTTATTATATATGACAATACATTGTTTGAATGGTGCCGTATATGAAAATATATTGTTTAAATGGTACCATACATGTAATGTTGTTTAAATGATACGATATATCAAAGTATATGGTACTATACAATATATAGTAGCATATATTATCATATCTGGAACTGTACAAAAAATGTTGTTCATGAGGTACCATATATGACCATATATTGTTGAAATGGCAACATATATCATAATATATGGTTTAAACGTCACCATATATGATAATATATTGTTTAAATGATATCATATATCAATATATATTGCACTATATATAGTAGCATATATTATCATATCTGGAACTGTATTAAAAATGTAGTTCATGAGCATATATTGTTGAAATGGCACCATATATGATAATATATGGTTTAAGTGACATCATATATGGTAATATATTGCTTAAATAAATAATTTACGGCCCTATGCTCCTTGCAGGAGTAAAAGGAACGAATATGTATATATTGCTTAAATAACACCATATATAAATAATTATGGCACTATATATAGTATCATATATTATCATATCTGGAATTGTATTACAAATTTTGATCATGAGGTACCATATACGACCATATATTGTTTAAATGGCACCATATATGCTAATATATTGCTTAAATAACACCATATATAAATATATATTGCACCATATATAGTAGCATATATTATCATATCTTCAACTGTATTAAAGATTTTGTTCATGAGGTACCATATATGACCATATATTGTTGAAATGGCAACATATATCATAATATATGGTTTAACTGGCCCCATATATTGTTTAAATGATACCATATATAATTATATATTGCTAAAATGCCACCATATATATTAAGATATAGCTCTATATACAACTATATATGCAATAAGATCAGCCATGCTATGTAATATATAATCATATATACCATATCCCATATTATAAAGGCCGGTATCTAATTAGATGAAATTATATATGGCATAATATAAGGAAAATTTTTGGAAAAAGACGTTATATATAATTATATATGGATATACATAACGACATGTCTAATTATATATTGTAATATATGCCACATATGATTATATATAATTTTTTTTACTCGGGTAGTTTATATTTGTTACTATTGATATATTCTTAGTTTAGAAATAACACCCAGAAAATGTTTTTGCATCTTCAATGCATAAAACGGCAATAACTGGAGAACCGTTTGCAATTTTGACTCCAAATTTCAAGTACGATGAAGTAATTATACGCTTGTTACAATCGAAAGAAAATTTTTTTTTTTTAGATTTTACAGTTTTTTTTATTTTTTTGTACAATTTTTTGCTAATTTCAGCAGATTGATTTTAAATTACAGTTTACAGCAATTTACTGAACTTTAGTAGCTGCAACTAATTATTTATACTAATTTTATTGTACTAAAATTATGATATTTAGTAAGTTTTTTAACTAATTTTATTGTACTACAGAGCAGCAGACATGTGTTGCTTAAATTAGCAAAATATACCGCTGGCCTCAAAACAGTTAAATTTCCCGTAATAACAGCAAAATTTTCAGTAGCCATTACAGACTTTTTTGGTTGAGTGTACATATCTGGAAGGTCAGGCATTGCCAAAATTTGAATTTTTGAGGGTGGTGGTTCAAATCTCATCCCTAAATTTGTTTCTTATTTTTTATATAACTATGTTGTATATCTCTACTTACTTTTACTTTTATTAGGCAAAATACGTTTTTGATACTAAAAAGGCATAAAAGAAAATTATTAATCGCATAATTTTTGGATGTAAAATTAATATCGAGAAATTTCAACATTTAGACTTAAAGTAGATTGGATGGAGTATCGAACAGGAAACAAACTTTCGAATAGTAAAAAATACGATAAATTAAGAAACAACGAAGAGATAACGTTTCGGAATCGATACAATTTTCGATTTAAAAATGTGTTCGAAAAACCTTGAAATTACGACTCTATTTGATATCGATTTCTATTCATTGTTTCGAAAAAAACTTCGATAAAGTTTCGAAAAAATTAACCTCCTCGAAACTCTGCATACTAGGATTGATTTAAAAAAATCGAAAATCTTTTGTTTTACATAGAATGAAAGAAACCACCCTTTTTTACATATGTATTTTTTTTTTCAGAAATTGTATTTTTCACAGTATGCCAAATGAGTTGAGCTTGTATCGAAACTGAATCATTTTCTCGTAAAATTTCATCGATATCGAGTTCGATATAATACCAAGAATGAGGGTATTATTACCGGCAAAACCGTTGAGTATATAGAAAAACGTTATATGAACTGATTAAAGGAATTGTAATTTTTAATTTTTTTAAAATAGTTTGAGCAAAATCGGACTAGTGGTTCTCGAGTTATGTCAAAAAAAAGACCACCAAAGGTCAAATCGATATATCTCGATTCCTAGGGGTGACCCAGCGAAACGCCGGGACACGTATAAGTTCTTTTTTACCGATATAACTTTCCCCGGTAGTTTGAACCCTTCCCGATCACTGACCTCTACTATTTGTCTCACAGTGTAATTATAATTAAATTCAAATATTAACTGATTTCTGTAGTTTACACAATATTTTATATATTCAATTAAAATTATCCAATTTGTTACAGTACCATTAAGTATATTTACAATTTCAGCCTCATCTAGAAAACTCTTTCTGAAGTAAATAATTCTTATATCTTTAAACACGGGGCACTGGCCCATAAAATGTATAATATTCTCTATTTCTCTAATGTTGCAAAGGGAGCATAATTTGTTTGCATTCGTAGGAAATCTATTCCCATTGAGCTGTATTAAATCGCTTCTCATTTTGAATATCCACATTAACTCTCCTTGGCTATAACCGTCTACCATATAACTTTGATTTGCCGTCGGGTCAAGTTTTTTATATATTCTATTTGTACTTGATTTCCTTTGCAAGAACTGCTCATAGTTTTTATCTCTTAGCGATTGAAGAATATTAATTCGATTTACATGCCATTGCTTCTTGTTCTGACCACTCGATGTCGTATTCTGCTGTTTTTTAACTCGTGAACCCAAAAGATTTGTTGACGTAATAGTTTTTTGGATAGTTGATGTGGCAATCTTTGTTCAGGATAGTCGAACAGAGTCCTGCAAAGATATCACAAGTGCAGATCTAGCGTGAACACATGTCCATTTTCCATTCCGGTTTCTAGCATTAAAGCATAAGTTGATGTGAGTTTGGAAGTCTTAATATTTTCTTAGCAAAATAAATCTGTAACTTATCCACTTCTTCGAATAATGTGTATCCCCACACCTGTGCGGCATACGGTTGGACTGATCTACAAACAGATAGAAATAATTTCCACTTAGATTTAATAGATTTTTATTTTCTACTTAAAAAGTTCTGCCACGTACAATTAATACAATTTTTAGCTGCCTTATTCCTGTTTTCTATATCTTTTTTGAGTACCATTTTCGGTGTGAGTGTGATTCCTAGATAACAATACTCTTCACTTTTTGCTAGTTTACCACCTTTTCTAAATACCATGATTTCGGATTTGGTTAAGTTTACCTCAACGTTCCATAATTTGCAGTAACTTTCTAATTTATAAATCATGTGCTGCAATACCTGTACGTCATCTGCAATAATCACAATATCGTCCGCATGCATTAATAGACGTATATTTAGCTCATCTATGTATATTCCACCTTCCAAATGTTCGTGCAGATCATTAAAATATATTGAAAATAATAATGGAGAGATCAAACAACCTTGTTTCACTCCAGACGTTGTAGAAAAACAGTCCGAATGCTCCTGACCCGTCCAAACAGATGATTTCGTATTACTGTACACATTTTCAATGAAATTTACAGCCTTTGATGATAAACCAATTGTATGCAAATCAATCAATGCTTTCCGGGACACTTTGTTCTCTCTTATAAAATTAATATGTATTATGGATGCAAGGTTGCAAATGTTGTCTGCCGTTGAATAGTTTTTTCGAAATCCAGCTTGATACTCGTTTAGAATTTTGTATTATTCTACCCATTTAGATACTCTTTCTGTCAATTAGCTCATCATGACCTTTGCTATGCAATTCATGAACGATATTCCTTGGTAATTGTTTGGTATTGTATCGTGAACTTTTTTGAATATTGGGTATATTATTCTCTGTATAAAGGACTTATCATATAACATATTACTTGTCTTAGCAACTTCTTCTAGCAGATCATCTGGTGCGTTTTTTAAGAACTCATAAGGAACTCGGTCTACTCCGGGTACTTTATTCCTCTTTGCCTTTGCCAGTACCTCTTTGATTTCTTGTATTGCTATAAGCTTATCTAAATCGTGATCTGTTCGGTGTAAGTAAGCATAATGTACAACTAATGACGTTTGAGGTGGGATAAGTAAATGCCAAAAGTATGTTCTTAGTTTTTCCGCTGAAATTGATATACCATGGGAGGTGTCATCATTTCGTATTTCTTTGGCAATTTTCCACCAATCTTTTACATCTTTGACCCTTTCGATCCTGAAATCTAAAAGTTGATATTTTAAATTAGATTCTTGACAAGCCTGTTTATAGCGGCGGTTCGCTTTCAAATATTTTTCCTTATTTTCGTGGCTTGGGTTACTTCTATATTTTTGTAAAAGACTAAAAGATGACTGTCTCGCATAATGACATCTGGCGTTAAACCATTTTTGCTTCTGGATGAAATTTGGCAAGTTTGTATCAATTGTTTTGTACGCCTTTTTAATTACGTTCGCAATGTCACCAAATTCAAAAATATTTTTATTTTGCTTCTCATTTTCCAAAATCTCTTTTACATTTCTTTGATACTCTAGGAACTTCTTTTCATTCCATCTCAGTTTGGGTAGCAGGTTATTATTCGCTTCCCTTTCTCCGTTTCTCTGAGTCCTTAAACATAATGATATAGGTAGGTGATCAGACCATGTTTGGGTTTCTACAGTAAAACAAATTATAAGTTTCAGTAGGTCTTGAGATAATGCACAAATGTCATTTACAGATTCCCCTGTTCCACCTACAAATGTGAAATCACCACCTTCATCTCCAACCGTCATGCCATTTGCAATAACCAATCCGTAATCATAACAGAACTGTAAAAATTGCCTTCCCCTTGCATTAGCAATTGTATCTTTAGATTTTCTTTCATTGGTACCAGCTCTAAACATCGCTTAATATATTTCATCAATATCTTTTTGAAGGGATCAGATTCCTATATTTAGATCGCCGATTACTACTGGGTTAGTTATATCAATCTCTTTCAACAGTAAGTCCAGATTATCAAATCCTTCTTTCCATGTAATGCTACGCATGTACAGAAGAATCAATGTAAATTTTGTTGACTTAAATGATATATTTATATGCAGCCACCAATACCTCTTACATGTACACTATTTCTAGTCGCTGGCCTCCATATTAAATCAAAACCTCCGAAATTTCTATTAAAATTTCCAATTTTCCCTATGCAAACATGAGTTTCTAATAATTCAAATATATCAAAAGATTTAATGTATGTAAAAAAATCACTAAAAAGTAGCATATTTTCTAGGCCGTGTACAGGCGCAGATACAGGATTCACTCAAGGGGGGAGGGGGACTAAACATATTTCGCATCTTATACGGTAGCCCTATCCGTAGATATTTTATGAACTAGATTCAAGAAGGGTATAAGACTAGGGTCCTATCGGATCGCACATCGAACCGGATATCGGACAAAACAATTGCGTCAATTACGGTCTGATGCCATGGTATCACAGAAAAAAAAAATTAAAAATGTGAATAAAGAGGCAAAAACATCTCTAAATTATGAGAAAAATTATTATGAAATTTTATGGTTAATTTCTGACTATTTTTTATTTTCGATATTTGCATATTTTTTTTATAATTTTGTTTTTCTTAATTGTGACATTTTTTTTAATTTTTATTGTACGAGTAATTTTTAGTTTCTGGTTTATTTAGTTTATTTTCACTTTTCCCTCATTTTTCGATCGACTGTCTAACAACACCATAATGGTCTATATTATGTCCGATTACATCTCCTAGTCTTATACTCTTCTTGCTAGAAGTAGAAGTTTTAATACATGTTTTAGCATAGGTTTGCCAAGTTGTTCCAAAAAATTTTATTAAAAGTAATAAAATAAAAAAACCGGTTAACCATTGAAAATAAACCGGTTTTCAGTTAACCGAGATTTAAGATTTTCGGTTAACCGGTTTGCAAAAAACCGAAATATGAACAAAAAACCGGTTTTTCGGTTAACCGGTTTGAAAACACTAATATAGATCCGAAAAATTGTTGATTTATAGATTCGATATTTCATCGAAACAACGAATATTTTTCGAGGGAAAATATGATAATAAAACGAAAAAATATATTTTTCTTCTTTTATCTTTCTGTATTTTTTTATTCCTCTTTAATTTAATTTCCTTCAATTTTAAATTCAAAGCAATTTTGTTTTGTTCCAACACCAGCCTGTGGTTTAGAAGTTCATTGCCTTACCCCTTGAGCCTAACCGTAATGATAGATATAGTTTCATAAACATTTTTTTATAATTCAAATTGTTTTTATTTTATTTGAATCTACTTTAAAAACTTCATATTACCCAACAAACATGAATATTTAATGCTTAATACAGAAAGGCCCTAACTCGACTTAATATTTCATTAGAGGAAAAAGAAATCTGAAAACTTTGATTATACTTTTTATTTTATTGTTTTTGTATTAATAAAAAATTCATTCAGAAAAACTCTATATCGAAGGTTTTTAGATTTGTATTGCCTTCCCTTCAATAGAAATTAAGAATGAAGTTAGGGTATTTCTCCATTAAGCCATCGATATTAAACTTTGGAGCAAAATTGCATAAAAATATGTTTATCCTTAAATAATCTAAAAGAATTTAAAATCGTCCTGTTTGAAGATAATTATTTTAAAAGTGACAATTCACTCTGAATGAAAATGAGAATAAGATTAGTTAGTCAGCAATACAAATTTGTATAAATCAAAGTACCTAGAATTTAGTGTTTAACTGCAGTTTATAAAATACAATTTTAATTGATAAAAACTTGCGTTATATTTACTTTTCTGATTTTTAAAGTTAAACTTTTATTTAAATAAAATTTAAACTCTCTATTTTCTTATTTTCTGACACGTATAAAACTTTTTGAGAAAACAGAATAACTTTAAAAATTTCAAAATATAAAATCTGTCCTTTTTACTTCCATGTAAAATTAAAAATAAACTTTATAAATAGGGCCGCAAAGGGCATTATAAAAAGTGTTTTTTTTTTCAAGAGAAGCAACACTCAGGAAATTCATCCTATTCATTAACGTGTTGCTTCCTCTGGAAAGGGGATAGAGAAGAAGTGAAAGGTGGTGAAAGATGAAGGGCTTTACATATGGCAACATTGTAATTGCCATATGTGTAATTGTAATTTTTGTATTTTATATTTTTAGTTTTTATAACTATTTGTGTGGTGAAAATTTAAGTCGTATATGTCGACCCTATTGATAGCAACTGACATCGAGATTTCTTCACATTTTTACAACCCGGCAACCCCGTGATTGCTAAATCAATTTAAACTATTTTACTAACAATTCAAATAAATTTGGAAATCAATTTCGATAATTTCGTAATCGTAAACTCTGATTGAATTCATATCATTTAATAAGTATTCAAATATTTTAAGTTAAAACAAACAAAAGAATTTAGATATAAAACTAAGTTAACAGGGGGGTTATTACGTAAGCGGATTCAAAAAATATTGGTCGAATTCGGAAATTTTAAAACTCTTGTAAAAAGATATCCGTTCTTGAAAGTCCAAATTTTTTTTTACTTTTACTAGACATTGTCAACACGTTTTTAACATTTTCCTTCACTAAAAACTATTTTCTGTTGCTGAATTTTTAATATGAAAATTCTGTTCGAAAGCTTTTTTTTCGAATCGAATTACATAATAACCCCCTGTTATCCAGTTTTTCTAGTCGTGCGATTACAAAAACTCGATTTTATAAATTAAAATTGTGTGCGGGGTACATTTGTTTGTTTAAATATCTTTGTGTTCTATAAATAAATATGTCAAAATATTTTAAATTCAAATTTAATTCAAACAATTTTTAAATCCGTTGTGGTGTAGATGTCTGGAAGGTCTGGTATTGCCAAAATTACAATTTTTGACGGTCGCGGTTCAAATCTCTATTACAGCCCAAAAAAATTAATTTTTTTTTATATAACTATACATATGTATATATCTTTTTTTACTTTTACTATGTTTATGATAAAAAAAATTATTAATCGCATAATTTTTGGATGTAAAATTAATATCGAGAAATTTCAACTTAAAGTATATTGGACGGAGCATCGAAAACAAACCAAACTTTCGAATAGTAAAAAATAAGATAAATTAAGAAATAACGAAGAGATAACGTCTCGAAATCGATAAAATTTTCGATTTAAAAATGTGTTCGAGAAATATTAAAATGACGACTCTATTTGATATCGATTTCTATTAATTTTTTGGAAAAAACTTCGATAAGGTTTCGAAAAAATGAACCGCCTTGAAACTTTGCATACTGGGTTGTTTATTTTTATTTATTTAAAACAGTGTAGTATTTATTTATATTTTCCGATAGTACGCTTTTTACACAAAACATTTTCATATTTTTAATAAAAAATAAATTCATACAGATTCTATTAATCCATTCAACATTTCTTACAGTGCAATTCTCATTTTCTCACCAACACAACTACATTTTTTCCTTTGAACAGCACTGCTTTAGATGTTATATAGTCAATATGGCTAGAAAAAGACAATTTCGTGTCCAAGTCTTTCACCTCACGTTTTAGTGAAGAACCACCTATTTCATAATCGAAAACTATAGGATTTAAACAACGTGAGTAGGAAACAATACAACATTTAGATACCTTTATCCTTATTTCATTTTCAGTACACCATTCTAATAACCTTGTTATATCAAATTGCAATTTAGTGCAGTCATTTAAATGTGATTTTTTTGCTGATAATTTTAAGTCATCTGCAAACAAAACACATTTTGAAACTTCAAAATTTACGGAAAATTGTTTATAAAAATAATAAAAAGTAATGGTCCAATATGTGTTCCCTGAGGAATACCTGAGTATTAGCCCGGGTCGATTTGTGGGGAGGCAAAAATATCGCCCATGGCTCAGGGAAAATTGTATTCTAGGGATCAAAATAAGAAACTTTGCCGAAGGAACCATACCTCTAAAACGAATTCTACTACCCCCCAACTGTTGACTTTTGTCCCGTAGGGTCAAGTTTTGAAAAATCACACTTTGACTCATTTAGAGTGCCCCAATCGAGTGCAAATGTATGACCAACCCCCACTAACTTTGGAGGGCCGATCCACCCATGCCAGTGGCACACCCCCCTGGAACTCCCCTGGGGGATTCCCCATACAAACATTTTAAAAAATCACCATTTTTGGCACTTTATTTTATTATTTTTTATTTATTTTATTTATTTTATTTATTTTTATTATTTTATTTATTTTTTCTCTTTAGAAATTTATTTAGTCAGAACATATGTATGTAAATGAAAAAATTAATTTAACTTAGTAATAGAAAAGAAAAAATAAAAAATTACTGTTTGAAGTCTTTTTTGCTTTCAAGTCTGGGCAATTTCGCACGGCTCTCTAATGTCGTCGCCATAACAGCCTCTATATTTTCCGGTATAACTCGTTTGGAAACGCTAGCTAGCAATTGAACGTATCGTTCTGTTTCTTGTATGTGTGATATCAGTTAAACAATATATAACAATTATTCCCACTAAAAAAAAATTTACAAAAAACAAAAAAATCATTCTGAACTTTAAATAAGTGGTTCATAAGTTACAAAAAAAAATCATGACGATTAACCAATTCATTGCATACATTGTCAGGAATTTACATTTCTATAACTTCCCAGGTGGAAATTGCCCACGGTGGAAAAAATAGTACTGGGAGAGCACTGTTTTTTTTATTATGCCAGTACCACTTAAAATGTGCTTTGCCACTGTTTTCTGCTATTTTAACAAAATTTTTCTATCTGACGCTTCTTTTTAATACCGATTTCAATCATGAAGAATATCAATATAACTTTTTTCATTATATTTTATATAAAACAGCGAGAAACCAGAAAAATTAAAAAAAAACTTTTTATCTTCTAGTTTTGCAATTATTTAATAATTTATTACAGAATAAAAAACAACAAAATTAATTTGAAACAAAAATATATATTTTTTATTATTTTATTAAAATTTAGGGTGATTCACCACCAGATTTTTAATTGTTTTTAAAGTACACTGATTTTTTGTATTTAAAGTACTGGGAAGTTACTGAATATTTTTAATTTATAATACTGGGAAAAACCAGGAAGTAACAAAATCCAACACTGGGCCAACGTGGGCAAATACCTACGTCCAAGCGTATATTGGTGTTATCATTTCGACACTGGACCAGTACTGGAAACGTAAAAAATCCGACACATCGCCAGTACATGCACTACCGTCTCCAACGCTAACCCAGTACTGTGCTGTTCGCATTTTTCTATCTGGGTTCTTGATACGAATTTTAAAGGGTTTCATGAATGTTTTTCAATGCTTCCTTACTGGGCCAACGTGGGCAAATACCTACGGCCAAGCGTATATTGATGTTATCATTTCGACACCGTACCAGTACTGGAAACCTAAAAAATCCGACACATCGTCAGTACATGCACTACCGTCTCCAACGCTGAGCCAGTACTGTGCCGTTCGTATTTTTCTATCTGGGTTCTTGATACGAATGTTAAATGGTTTCATGAATGTTTTTCAATGCTTCCAATTTGAATCAATATATTACTTCAAATATTTAAAAAACTCTTTACAATTCCTATCTAAATTTTATTTGACTCTATATCAGAAATAGAACTAGAAATAGTTTCTGGATTCAGTTTTTTGTTTTCTGGCGTCCACTGCGCCTTGATTACAAAAAACTTCACAAATAAGATACAAAATTATTCTGAACTTAAAATTTGTAGTACCTGAATAAAAAAAATAACGATTAACAAATTTATTTCATACATTTTCGGGAATGTACATTTCTATAATTTCTTTCTTCTACATTTCTACAATGAATTTCTACAATTCAAAAGTTTAAAAGCAATAAAAAAAGGTTACGGGGAAAAGTGCAAAAAGTAGGACAACCCCGGACACTTACTGAAAAAGAAGGAGGACTGCCCCGGACGCCCTAAAAAAGAGGACGGTGTCCGGGGAAAAGAGGACGGATGGAAACCCTAATTGGGGTTATGATTTGGGTGTGTATGGCGAGTAATGGTATTGGAAACCCGAGTAAAAAAGTTTTGATATAATCATATATTATTTTATGTCATTAAATATAGTAACTTATAGTTAGATATGGCCACATATGCTTTTAAATTGAAGCATATAGACTTTTATATAGTCATATATTAAATATTTTTTCCTCAAAGGTTTTAATATTGAGACATATGTGATTTTATATTATTACATACTGGCCTACATATAAGTGTATGTGCTATATATAAGTACACAAAGTAATATATAAAAGATATAATTACATATACGTTTATATATAATTTAGTATGACACTATACATAATAACATAAAACTATATATGGAGCCATTTAAGAAATCCCGAGTAAAAAAGAGTATATATAACATATATTTTTTAATATTAAAATATATGATAATATAAAATATTGTATGCGACTTTATATGTTTTTATATGATGATATATTAGAAAAATGTTTAAAATTTATCTCATATATAATCATATTGAATCATATATCAGTATTTGCGTTATTGCAAATTATTTATATAGGATTATATAATTGATAAAACCGTTAAAAATTTGATATATAAATACATACGAAGAATATTTTTGATTGTATTTTATATATTACAATATATTAGTTAATCTCAGACATAAGTTCGAAACTCATTGCATGAAAAAAATTTTTTATATGTTTTATTCAATTTTTTCATTAAATTAATATTTTCTGAGCTTTTTTTATTTTTAAGTTTTTTTTTTTTTAATTTAAAAACTCCAATTTAATAAAATTAACATTTAAAATTATGACCCGGCTCGTAATGGGTTAATAAGTTTAGGCATGTTGCATACCATTGGTAAGGTATTTCAAGTACCTTTCCAACGCCATATATATTTTGTTCTGGTCCGATAAGTTTTGAGTGGAGAAATAAGCCATTGAATATTGTTATAGATCATTTTCAGCTCCATAAATCGGGAATTAGGAGCCTCCAACAAAAAAGAACTGCATTGCCGGGTAAATCATTAAAATTTTATTTAAAATAAAAAAAAACAATATATGTATTTAAAAAATTTTCTAAGTCCAAAGAAAATTCCCATATTTGAGAAAAAATCATCTACACCCGTATTAAAAATGACAAAGTGTATGCTAACCAGTGTTGCCAAAACTTATTTAGGAAAAAATGCTAGATTTTTTTGAAAAAAATGCTAAAAAGTGCTAAAAAGTAAAAAAATATGCTAGAAAAAATATGCTAAAAGTTTTTTTTTATTAAATTCGTTAAAAGAAAGTATTTCAGTAACTTTTTACAATTAAATTGAAAACAAGATATCTACAATTATGCCTTCAATTAATTTTGTTAACTAACTGCCTGTTTTTATAAAAAGAATCAGACGAATTCGTTAAAAAATTTGTATGAAAAACACAAACTTAAAAACATTTTGCTTTAAACTTTTTTGCCGCATCTGTTCTGCATAGATGGTTTCACAAATTTGTGCAAAAAGTTTGAAACAAATACGTTTTCAAATTAGTGTATTTCATACAAATTTGTTAACGAATTCTTCTGATTCTTTTTACAAAAACACCCATTAAAATTATATAAAAGATTAATTAAAAACAGTTCAAAAGTTAATGCTTGTAAAAAATCATAAAACCTTTAAAATAAGTTCAAAAAATTAGCTTTTTTGCGAAGAAGTGCTGGTAATGTGAAATGCCCATTATGTTTTTTCAGTTTTCTGCCAAAGTTCTGTATGTTCTGTATCCCGTTTTGAAATTTCAGCATCTTTTACTTTAAAAAATTAATTTTCGCGGTCAGGTTTAAACTTTTTTTCTGTTAGATTTTTGATATGATTTAATGAAAAAATGTATAGGTGTTAAACTTAAAAAAAAATTAGAACTCCCTGAAATTCTTAAAACATAGGAAAACACTAATTTCACGGAGATAGGAAAACGCCAATTTTATTTTCTGTCTTACTGAAAATTAACTGTTGCGATTATTCGCAAAACTTCATATTTTATGTCAATAAATAATATGAACGTATAAAAAAAAATATTTCCCAAGCGAGCCCTAGTTTCTGAGATACACTAACAGAATTATCATCACTTCAGTAATGAATTTCTTCATAGTTTCAATGAATATCCCACTCCTCCAATGAATAAATTATTCAGCCAATGAAGAGCTTCATAAAATTTATAAAGCAATTTCATTTATTATTATTTATTATAGTTGGTTGTTGTCGTTGCTAAGCTAGAGTGGATAAATAAAAAGTATTTGGCAAATGCAAAAAGCGTAGTAAATTGTACCATATTTTACGGATGTACAAAATATATCTAATGATGGAATTCATAAAATTATAAAGTTTCATAGAATTTTATAATAAGCTTAATTCAATTAATGAAATGCCTTATCAATGTTTCGAAAAAATTAATATGATTTATAAAAAAATTTCATAGTCCAAAATTAATAATAAAAAATTAATAAAAAAAAATAAAAAATAAATAAAAATTATAAGATAATTCTCGCAGTATGAAAATTAATGCACATCACTAAAACTCGGGCTTATGGTTATATAAAACTATTGTATTTGAGAATTAAATTTTTAATTTAAAATTCTAATTGTATGAAAATTTTTAAAAATTAATGAAATGACGATATTTTATAAAAAAATTAAAAAAAAGGAAATACTATTGAACAATTTCATATATATAAACAATATTTTCATTAAATTTATGAAGATATAATTTATGAAATTCAATGATTTTCTTAATGAAATTATAAAATTTTATGAAAGAAAAGATATGAAAAATTTTATAATATTAATTAAATATTATATACATTATGAAATTCTTCATTGATTCTACGAAAAAAATTCTATGAAATTATATCATTAATATCATGAAGGATAATTCTTTCACATTAACTTGCGGTAAAAGTTTTTTGAAGATAAAAAAATAAATTGTTTAATGTTCGGTTATATTCAAAATTAAATCGTAAAATAAGATGTTTAATTATTCAAACAATTAGGGCTAGAATAAGGAGGATTTACTACACTCAACCCTTTTTAAAAGGTCTCCAAATTATAATAGACAACTGGGATTTTGAAACTGTAGTGATATTTTAATACATATTCAGAATATAATAAACAACACACAGAAAACGTAAAATTTAATTAAAATCGTTTAAAAAAATCTAAAATAATTAATTAAAAGTACCACTATTAACACAATTTTAGCATTTTATTATAAACTCTAAAAATCCCAGTTCATTTGATAAAACAAGAGCCGTGAATGTTTGTTTGTTGATTCAATGTTTGTTACGTTTTTATATCGGAAGCAACAGTAATAATATTTTTATAGCATAAAACTCCAAATTAATGCAAAATATTATAAAAAAAAGTTTTAAATATGCTAAAAATATGCTAAAATTTTTTGGAAAAATGCTAAAAAAAATGCTATATGCTAGATGATTTTTTTTCATGCTAAAAGCTTTAAAAATATGCTAAATCTAGCATTAAATATGCTAAATTGGCAACACTGATGCTAACTAACTTGCTGCTAACTTTTTTGCACACATATTCCCATAAGGGAAAGCTGGCAGCTGGTTAGTTAGCATATGCTTTTTCATTTTGAATACGGGGGCTAATCTTTAACCCAAATTAAATCCAATATAAATGGTATTCGGTCAAAATCATTTTTGAATTAATGACTACAAACATGCATTTGCATGAAAGTCGCAAATTATAGACAGTAGCCTGCGGCTGCTAGTGTGCAGAACGTGAAATCTTGCTGACCTCCAATACAAATTTTTTTTATCATTTAAATTTAATCATATCGTATTGTATAAACTTGTATCCAATTTGATCGGGACAAAACTCGGATATAAGTTGATAATTTGATATAACTTTGTATCCTTGTAAATATAATTATATCCGATTTGATACAATTTAATATAACCATTTTTCGGATGAAATTATATCCAGTTACAGATTCCAAATATATCCATTCATATATAATTTTATATAAACTTTTTTACTCGGGATATTATATAATAGGTGTTATATATTATTATATATTGACGCATATGAACCCATATATAACTTAGTATGGTTTCATATCTACAATATTTCATGATTTCTTTTATATATAACGATATAACGTTCTTTATAAAATCATCTATAATTATATATCATCCCACATTAGCAATTTTTTCAAAGTGATTTTATATAAAAATATATGTATAACGTCATTTTAAAACCGTATTGTATTAAATGTGGTTCCATATTAAAAATGATTTTGAACTAGTTTTAGATTTTGTAATTACTAGGGATTGGCGCATGACACGATCGTGAGTGAAGTTATTCACAAGTGATCGTGAGTAATAATTACTATACCACAGTAATTCGCCCGTGAGCGTGAAAATATATAATTCTTACGTGAGCGTGAGTAAGAATATATAACCCGTGCATGATTCGTGTGTGAGTTTTTAGTAATTTTTACTGTTTTGCGTGAGAATTTTCTGATTGTGAGTAAGTTTTTAATATACTCATGTCTGCGTGAGTAAGACACGAAATGCTCGTGCGTGAGTAATTTGTTTTTGTTTAGGAGCGTGATTCAAAATGGCTAACGCGCCCATAAAATTAACAATACTGAAGCTTTAATATGGAATTCTCTATACTATAACGCACACTTGACTGATCTCGTTATATCTTGGTTGTATATCACAATCCTATTAAGTTAAAAATTTCAGTGTTGTTAATCTTATTTTAAAATAACTAAAAACAAAGAAAAATTTGTTCATGTTTAATGCACTGTCATCGTAAATCTGGATAAAAGTAATGGAAGATTTATAGAAATTATGGGATATCCAGTAGACCTGGGGGTTAATCATTACATTTTGTAATTAATTACACATTCATTTACACAATTACATGTAATTGTAATTGAAAAAAACTCAATTACAATTACAAGTTATTTGTAATTGTAATTCAAAAAAGAACAATTACAAGTAATTTGTAATTTGAAAAATGTCAATTACATTTTTTTGGAAAATAAATAATGACAAAAAGCACAAGTTAGGGGTAATCCCAACATGACGTATTTTTTTTATATGCATCCATGCCTATGCAACCTATCCCAGTCAGATTTTTCTACAAAATTTTAACAAAAAACACTTTTTAATTCTAAATGTAATTGAAATTTGTAATTGAAATCACTTTCAATTACAATTACTAGTAATTTGTAATTGAAAATTTTCAATTGCAATTACTTGTAATTTCAATTACAAATTACAAGTAATTGTAATTGAAATCCCTCAGATCTAGGGTTTTTCTTTTCCCGGACTTTTTCATTTCCCGGGACAGCGGGATTTTTTACAGAATTTCCCGGGATCCCGGGAATTCCCGCTCGTTAGGAAATAAATAAATCCGACATATGTTCTACTTGAAAAACTCGATTTCTATTAAAACACCGTCCGACAAAATTCATTTTTTGGTTGTACCAATGAAAAAATCTACTTAATATATTCTGATAGGAATTCTAACATGATATTGTCATATTAGATTTTATTTGTTGTTTCAAAAAGGTTGATGATTTTCATGATAGATAATACAATTGTTTCGTGGGAATCACCCCAACTCATCAGTTGTCCGCAATAAGAAAACTATGACTGAAACATACAAACCGAGACATTACAGGTACAAAAATTCAACGTGACGAGAAACAACAAATAAAACCTAAATGACAACATCATATTAGGGTTTGGGATTTCCCGGACTTTTTTATTTCCCGGGAAACGGGAATGAAAAAATTTGATTCCCGGGAAATGTTTTTGAACAAAATTGTTAATGAAAACCACCTATATAAATAATTTTTGTTAAAAAAAAAACACTATTTCAGTACAAATGCAGCCTGTGTAGTGAGACTTCAAAGTAAAAAATATCAGAATGTTGAACATTTGATTTCACATAAATTAATCGCAGCACTGCCAAATGAATTGCATGATTCCAGCAGAAAGCACCTACTACTGGACTGTCGGAAACAAACCGTTTCATCACACTTGGCCCATTAGATATGGTGGTCACAATGTTATTTTCCAAAGACAATAAAAACTCTTCTAGTCTTATTTCTACAATTCTTATTTCATCAGCATTACATCTTCCTGATATATGTATAAACAAACCCCAGGTTATAAAATGAATTATTTACGTTTATACTTATATTCAAATATCTCTTTTGTGATATTCTTGTCATTCATCTAAGATTATAGTAAATCTCCTATTGTTAGAAATATTGCTCAATATTATCTCATGATATCTTTTACATGATTGTAGTAATTTAATATAATGTTCTTTACATCGGTTTCTTTTTTTGCAATGCCAGGTTTTTATTATAAAAACTTTCTCGAATAAACGAAGATCTAGTTATGGTGCGGATTGACTGCGGCTAATTTGGATACCATTTTAGGAAATGTTTGCCCTACCATAAAACCTTTAATGCCTATTCAGCTTACACTTTTTTCTTCGGGTACTTTGCTAATTTTAGCTGAAACGTTATTCTTGTTGTTGTTTTCTTCAAGAGAAGTTGCATGACCATCAATTTTTTTTTTTTTTTTTTTTTTGTGAACCAAATTTAGATGTCGGATAACCAAATTTAGATACCACCGTTAACCATTAGTCTTTTCTTTTCACATTTATTAATGAAAACGTTACTTATAAAATTATTGACCCTTAATATAAAGGAGTATTTTAAATTTAAAGTCGACTTTATTTTTAATCAAACGGTTTTGTTAATTTTGTGTATGAAAACCTTACAAAAATATTTATATTTTCAAATATTTTGATTGGTTGAAAATAAATTAACCAATCAGAATGCTCCAAAAATAAACCAAGTCAAGGTATACTGCCACCCAATATTTTAACTAAAGTCGACTTTACCTAAATTATACATTTGAAAAATTTAGATAGTAAGGGCGATTATTTGTAAAAAAGAAAGCTTTTTTTTCATATTTCTTTTAAACATTTTACCAAGTTTTTAAGCTTTACTACTTAAATTTTGAATAAGTTATGCGAAAAATCTTTATTAGTTGAAATGCTGCTAATTACTTGGCAAAGATTTTATTTGTGTGTCAAATAAATGTATTCCCTTTTAAAAGATTTTAACAATGACATTTTTGTTTTGGTATTTAAAATATTTTTTATGACTAAAATTAAAAAATCCTATTCGAAACAAAAACAATTTAAAAAATTTAATATTTTAAAAATTTCCCGTTTTCCCGGGAAAAATATATTATTTTCCCGGGAATTCCCGTCAAACTTTTCCCGGGATTTCCCGGGAATTCCCGAACCCCAAACCCTACATCATATTCAAATTTGGACTTGAGGTAGAAGAATATTCTAACTAAATATATAAAAATATAGAAAGTCCGGAAAACATTTTTTGTATTTTTTAATGCAAAAATTAAAATAATTGTATTCTTAGAAATATATGTATTAACTAAATATTAATTTGCGGTTTAAACGGTTAAACGAATTGATATAGATATATTGGAATTGTTAAGTGGTACAAACTGGTGTCGGACCAGTTTTATAGTCAGAACTAATATCGATTTTATTGATTAAATATTTCTTAAATATGGAATTTAAAAATTTCTATTTCTAGATATTTTGTTTCTATGCAGATTTTCAGAAGTATTCGTCTAGAATTATTTTCATTAAAAAGTGTAAAAGTGAGTATTTTTCACACCAATATTTAGGTAAATTCGCCTAAATACTTTTATAAAAATATTCACCAAATTAATATTAGATAGTTTTTTAACTTAAATTGGTGTTTTTGAATAGAAATTTTTTATGCCACAACTACTTAAAAAGAAATTATTTAATTTTCATAGTTGCATTTTAAATTAACATATAAAAAATCAAAAATAATTTGAAAAAGCATCTGAATTGAAATAAAGCAAAAGCAATTCAAATTTAAATGAAATTATTTGAAGTAAAAAACTAAAAATCAGTTGAAAATACGAAAACTTTACTAATTTTTTTTAGTTTTAATGCACAGGTATTTGTAGGTATTTGGAATTGAAATACTGATGTTGATATGTTGTATATATTGCTTTATTTGAACAAATATCATAATTTTAAAGAAAAAAAATTTTCGATGCACGAGTAGGTACTTTTGTTTGTAAATAAAATTTGTATTGGGTTTAACTGATAAAATTTGTATTCGGTTTAACTAAACAAAATCAACTGACATCCAAAAACAATTTGGCCAAAATAATATTTTTTATACTAATTCAGTTTCTTAAATTTTAAATCCTATCTTTATTATAAATATTTTTTATTTAAATTAATTTAAAAAAAATTAATGCTTTAAATTTAAATAAAGCTTCAAAAATTGCATTATATTCTAGCTAAATCTTCTATAAAAGAATAAAAAAATCCCGGGAAATCCCGCACAAAATTCCCGGGATTGCGTGATCGAAAAAAGGGCGGTATTCCTACCGGTAACCCTACTCAGGTCTGATCTCCAGATATTGTATATCTTTTTTTATTTAAAAATATAATTTTGTATATTGTCATATATTTTATGGTAAAAATATAGGGTTAATATTTATGTATAATTGTATCAAACTATGTCCACTTTTATAACATTTTATATAATTTTATACAAAAAGATATAATTTTATGTAATTGGATGAGGACAAAATTCGGATACAATTGTATCATATTGTATCGAATTGTATCGAATTGTATCAAATTGTACCAAATTGTATACAATTGTATACAATTCGATACAATATGATACAATAAGACGTTCTCATTTTTCGGATATAAATATATCTAATTACATAGAGGATTATATATAATTAAATATAACTTTATATGGCTCCATATAATTTTTTTTTACTTGGGAATATGGAGTTTATTGAATATATAATGAACAAATACGATTACCTGCAAATTTTAAGCGCAACTTGAAACAAAGTGCTTAGAAACTCGGTCTAGGAGATCAATATTACTTTCAGGGGACAACAACCCGAATTTTTATAATTTTAGTTTAAAGTTAAAATGAAATTAGATCTGATTATATATGGTTCTGATAAGATCTACTTAGATCTGGCGCAATCAGATCTACTGACATCTGGTCAGATCTGATCTTTCTAACACGGGAACTTTGTTCGCACACTCTTTCTTTGTAATATTGAATTCCCGGGTAAAAAAGAGTATATATAACATATATTTTTTAATATTAAAATATATGATAATATAAAATATTGTGTGCGACTTTATATGTTTTTATATGGTGATATATTATAAATTTTTTAGAAATTTTCTCATATGTAATCATATTAAATCATATATCAATATTTGCTTTATTGCAAATTGTATATATAGGAATATATTATTGATAAACCCGTTCAAAATTTTGTATATAAATAGATACGAAAAATATTTTTAATTTTAGTTTTTATATAACAATATCGTCGGCTTGCCTGCAAGTAGTGTTATGTGTTCTTTAACAGGTTTTCAGGAGGGCGAAAAAACTGATTTATATTATCCTTTTAATATATTTCATTGACATCATATGCCTTAATAATGATTGTAATAAATAAGGTCGTGAATCATTAGGGCATATGATGTCAATAAAATATCTTAAAAGGATAATATAAATGTCAATAAAATATCTTAAAAGGATAATATAAATCAGTTTTTTCGCTCTCCTGAAAACCTGTTAAAACCAAAAACATAGCACTTCTTGCAAGCAAGCCGACGATATACTTATTAGTTAATATCAGACCCAAGTTCGAGATTAACTAATATATTCGAGATTAATGTATTATTTGATCAAAAACAATTTTTTTTAGGCTTTACTCAATTTTTTCATTAAATTAATATTTTCTGAGCTTTTTTACTTCTAAAAGTTTTTTTTTAATTTAAAAAATCCAATTTAAAAAAATTAACATTTAAAATCATGGCCCGGCTCGTAATGGGTTAATAAGTGTAGGCATGTTGCATATTATTGGAAAGGTATTTCAAGTACCTCCCTATCGATATATATATTTTGTTCTGGTCCGATAAGTTTTGAGTGGAGAAATAAGCCATTGAATATTCCCTGCGGGAAATGAAGGGTCGATTGATCCAAAGTGACAAATCTGTGACAGGTGCATAGGGGACAGGTTACAAAACTGATGTAAACCCAAATTTCCTTGTATCAAAAAGTGGTAATTGCAGCAAAATATTCAACCTCGTGGCTATTGAAATGGAGGCCAAATATTAACCCTCTAATGCTCTTTCTTCTGATTACAATAATATTTAACCATATATTTGGCATTGTAAATCTACTATTGAACAAATATTAAAATTTTAATTTATCGCTTTATTTAGGCGATATGGTTCAACAAAGGTTGAATCTTGAAACCCAGTAGTCAAACATTTTTTGTTTTTTCTGTAAACACTATCAATAAAATAAAATTACTTACCGAAAATTGCGGCACTAAACTTCAATAAATTTTGACGAAATTAGTTCTGCTTACTACAACCTCTAAGTATATAATCCGTGTTTAATTTCAAGAAAATCTGTTGACTAGGTTTTGAGTTACAGATATATTTGTAAAACGTATCCTGGCGTTATCCTGTGACTCCTGGAGAAAATTTTTTATTTGATTTTACAATTAGAGACTCTAAACTAGCTTTGTTATTATCGGTAATGTACGCCAGATAGTAAATGTATTTTTGACAATTTTTCAAATATTTTTTCTGTTTTAAAAAGTTAATTTTTTCAAATTTTATAAATTTCACTTTACAGTCTTCTCGCTTGAAAATCGTTCCTTATACAAAAAAAGTTTGCAGTTAAGTTTTCTATGGATATAATACAACTTGTTTAATAAAATATTGTTATTTAGCCGAAAACTATTTAATATCTGAGGACCGCCAAAAGGCGGCCTTGGGCATTAGAGGGTTAACTGGTTCATTTTGGATATATCCTATAACTGGAGAAAAAGTATCATAACATCAAATTGACAAAAGTAACTAGTACCTTTGCAGTTGAAGTAGTGATATAACACAGAACAGGTGCAGTATAATTAGATGTGTATGAAAAAATGGAGATGGTACCGTAAAACCCTATTCCGTGACTATTACAAAGTTCACATACTACTTAACTTTGTGGCCACAGAAATGATGACATAATACTAAACTACGAGTAGTTCAAAAATATTGTTCGGATACGAGTATGCATAATAGAGTGTCAATGACAAGCAAAACAAACTGTTCAGTGACTGACTAAAAGGCTGTACAACCCTTTTGTATTTATTCACAAACACTTAGGGGATGCTATATCCAAAAAGTCAGAATTTTTTATTGGATATTTTGATTACCGGTTCCTTTCTCTAATCGTTGGTGAAAATGTTTTATAATATCGATATTACCATTATAAAATAGAGGAAAGCATTTCAAAAAAAATCACTAGGGAAGCTTAAATCACTAAGGGGTCGAAATGACCCATTGGACTAAAATAGGTACATCACGTCTGTATTTGGAAAAATTAATTAAAGAGAAGATTAAATTTATGTTAATAACTAAAAACTAGCTCAAAAAGCCCAAAATGACCCGAAAACCAGTTTAGTGTTGAATTCAGGAATGGTCTTTGTAAATTGCGCACATATTTTTTTATATGTAAACTTAACAGGGTTTTACTTAAAATATCTGCCCAGATTCTATAATACGATAGACGATTATCATACACTTTTCGAAGTTTAATAACTATCATATTACATAAAATGTTTAATTGACTTATTGGCATAGACAAGCAACTTGATGGAACCTCACAAGAACAAGTCTAAAGCGGTCAAACCGCACGATTTCGGTGACTAGTTTAAGTCGCTTCTGTGTGGGATAACCATGCACTCAAATCGGTCGTGCAGAATGTCCAGGTCGCTTCAGCTATGTGGCACGTAGCGCCGCCTGTTGGAACCACATGTCGTTCACATCCATATCATCCAATTTTGGCCAAAGAAAACATCATAATGTGATAATTATCCGTGAAAAGGAAATAACGATAGAAATTTTCTAATTGAGAAATAAATTGCTCATGTATTAGTTAATTCTGATTGTTCCGATTACAAAACATTCATTGTGTAGGTTATGATTGACAAGACTTCAATTAGCCACACTCATCGATGTGTCGACCATGGTGTGTCTCGTTAAGAGATGATGCTACGGGTCGTAGCCTGTGTAGAGGGTGGACGATTTGATTCCCGGTCATGGAATACACAAAAAATTTTTCATATAGAGGCAACTTAACGATCAAAAATACTTTGATCAATTCACACATAAACTTCTTTTTGTAAATGAATTATAAAAAAATTGTATTTCATATTCGTAACGTATATAAAATTGTTCAGAATTTATGCAGAAATCCTGAAAAGAAACTTGAAATTTTTAGGGACCTATAAACGTCATTCCATTTTGCCGAAATTTTGTCCGTATGTATATCGACTTGTTGCGGCACACAAGGGTACATGGACAGATAGATAGAGTGACGAACGGACATCGCCAAATCGATTTAAAACGCGATTCTGAGTAAATCGGTACACTAATAGGTTGGTCTAGGTCCAATATTTTTTGGTGTTACAAACAGCAGTATAAACTTATTTTACCCTGTAGTATTTCTTAACTTACGTTAAAATTTATATGTATACTTTCATATATGTATTTGTTAGAATATTGTTCTACCTCAAGTCCAAATTCGAATATGATATTTTGAAGCAACAAATAAAATCTAATATTACAATATTATCGTATTCGAATTTGGACTTGAGGTAGAACAATATTCTAAATAAATGTATGAAAATCTATTTAGAAAGTCCGAAAAACCCATTTTTGAATTTTTAATGCAAAAATTAAAAGAATTTATATGTATAACTAAATTGAAATGTAATCATGAGTTAATAGGGGTTTTCATATAAACGCGTATTCTACTCATAAACGGTGTAAACTTGCT
Organism: Leucophora obtusa; assembly: GCA_949987735.1. NCBI lineage: Eukaryota > Metazoa > Arthropoda > Insecta > Diptera > Anthomyiidae > Leucophora > Leucophora obtusa. The sequence goes on along the minus strand of OX465295.1, from coordinate 257,253,316 downwards.
ATGTTTATGAGTTTAATACCAAACTCCATACATGAAAAATATGTTTATATATATTCAAGGTTTACATGGAATTTACGAGTTTATATGAAAAACCCCTAATACTTATTTTGGTATTTATTTGAACAAAATAAACTATTTTTTTGTGACTTTGTGATGTTTTAAAAACAGATTCGGTGACGTGTCGTTTTACGTAAGTTCAGTGACTGGATCCTTCTTGGTTCTTCCAGCACCCATACTTATTATGACACATGGTGAATAAAAAGTGACATGTTACACGTCAATTAGTTTCAGTTAGTCCTGTGACTTGTTAACTTAGAGCAGTATAGTGATATGTCACGAAAATCTTATTTTGTACTAGTTCAGCAACAACACATACATATATTGACTAATGTGTGACTAGTTTTTTAACAAATATATTTCTTTAGTTCTGTGATATGTGCGCTTAAACCAGTCACGTGTTATTTTATTTCGCACTAGTTTCGGTACATATTACATAATGTCTAACATGAGACTACTTCCGTATTAGATAATTTTAACTTGTTATATTGCATACTCTCTTAAACCAGTAGTGTGATATGTTATAATCGACAAGCTTTGCGAAAAGTCACAAGTAGCTCAAAAGGTATAAATTGCCACCTCCTATGACAAGCCCGTGTTAAAGTTGCCGGTTACTTTCATATAAATAAACCGAATCGAGGACCGGTAACTCCCACAAAGTTCCAGTCACGTGACCAGCTCTGTGACTGATTCATTTCCCGTAGGGTTTTTGTAGATCATCTTCAGCTCCATATCAGGAACTATGAGCCTCCAACAAAAAAGAAGTGCATTGCCGGGCTAACCATTAAAATTTTATTTAAAATAAAAAAAAGCTTAACATATTTAAAAAAAATTTCTAAGTCCAAAGCAAATTCCCATATTTGATAAAAAATTATCTAGTCTTTAAAGAATAACAGATTTATACATTAACGTCTTTAATAGTTAGTCATTATCAACAGTAGCCCTCGGCTGGCAGTCAGGCATGTGATGAATATCGAAAACGATCTGATTTTCAATGGTAAATATTTTAGGAACTGTACAATACCAATTATATTTTATTTCCTAATTTAGATGTCCGGCGTCAAATAAAACGATAAATAATAATTTGAAGCCAATTTGATTTTCGCGAAACAAATTATTCTAGATTGAAAAACTGTTCGTTTTTGATTTTCATCACACCCCTGAGTGTGTAGGACCCGAAATCCTGCTGACCTCCAATTCAAAGTTTTTTTTTTAACATTTAAATTTAATCATATCGTATTGTATTAACTTATATCCAATTTGATCGGGACAAAATTCGGATATAAGTTTATCATTTGATATAACTTTGTATCCTTGTAAATACAATTATATCCAATATGATACAATTTAATATAACCATTTTTCGGATGAAATTATATCCAGCTACATATTTCAAATATATCCATTCACATATAATTTTATTTACACTTTTTTACTGGGAAAGGTACTTGAAATACTTTTCCAATGATATGCAACATGCCCAGACTTATTAACCCATTACGAGCCGGGCCATGGTTTTAAATGTTAATTTTTTTAAATAAAAAAAAAACGTTTAGAAGTAAAAAAAGCTTAGAAAATATTAATTTAATGAAAAAAATTGAGTAAAACATATAAAAAATATTGTTTTTGATCAAATAATATATTAATTTCGAATATATTAGTTAATCTCGAATTCGGGTCTGATATTAACTAATATATCGTCGGTTTGCCTGCAAGTAGTGCTATGTTTTTGGTTTTGACAGGTTTTCAGAAGAGCGAAGAAACTGATTTATATTATCCTTTTAAGATATTTTATTGACATCATATGCCCTAATGATTCACGACCTTATTTATTACAATCATTATTAATATAAATCAGTTTTTTCGACCTCCTGAAAACCTGTTAAAGAACACAAAACACTACTTGCAGGCAAGCCGACGATATTGTTATATAAAAACTAAAATTAAAAATATTTTTCGTATCTATTTATACCCAGCAAAATATTGGTAATGACACCTCATTACTATCTGCATTACCAAAAATGATACATCATTACCTTTTGCATTATTTTATAATATAAAATAATGACTTCCAAATAACGGCCTTTTGTATTCATTGTTTCTAAATATAAAATAATGACTTACTCGTAATAGTTTAAATAAGTACTTTTTACACAGTTAAATTTTATACATTTTTATTTATTATATGTAAATATGTTTTATGTTTAAATTTTAATGATGTGTCCTAAAATTACACACTAGAGAAAACTTAAATTTTTCTGAATGTATTTCCTTAAGCTAATAATATTTGCTTAACTCCTTATTTTTAAGAATCAAGTAAGCAATCGGATAACCACTGATAATTCAACATTTTGTAAGCATGCGTGTAACCACTTATTATTCAAAATCTCATAACTACTTATTTCTCATTTTTTCGTAAGCGATCGGGTAAGCGTGACTACTTATAAAAACGACCACGCCAAACAAAAATAATGAGTTTAGACGCCAAAAAATAAGTTGTGCGGAGCTATGAATTTCTATTATATAACCACTTATTTGGTAATGAAAGATTTTGCTGGGTATATAAAATTTTGAACGGTTTTATCAATAATATATTCCTATATACCCGAGTAAAAAAAATAATATGATGTCATATGTAACGATATCTTATTTAATATAATTGGAGATGTACTATGAGCCGAAAAATGGTAGATAAAATTATATCGGATAAGATCTAAATATATTGAATCATATAGAATCTTATCCGGATTTTGACCCGATATAATCATATCTAATTTGATGTAGAGAGACATAGTTATATAACGCTTTATATTTCAGGCTCAAAACAAAAACTAATAAAAAGTACTAAAAAATAACACCCTTAAGAATTCAAAATTTATATAAAAATTTAAGTATTTAGAAGAAGTTGTCATTATTGTAACCAAGCATTTTAAACCTTCTCATATAAAATTGTATTCTACCCGTAAACTGTGTAAACCTGGTATGTTTAAACCTCTAATGCTTTTTCTTCTGATTGCGATAATATTTAAACTATATATTTTATGACTACTTGATTTCTTGATTCGACTTCAACCTTTACTATGCGATATCGCCTAAATAAAGCGATAAATTAAAATTTTAATATTTCTTCCATAGTAGATTTTTAATGCCAAATATTAGAGTGTTAATGTCAAATTCCGTACATAAAAAATATGGCTTGTATATTTATACAAGGTTTACACGGAAATTACGAGTTATAATGAGTAGGGTAGAGGGGGGATCCTTCGCCAGTGGGGCACATACACTAATCCCATTTTTCTCCGCTATTAAGGGAGATAGAAAATTGGAAAAAATATATTTTGTGCATTTTTCAATTACCTTTCCTTGACATCCACTTTGATGAATTTATATAAGATGTGGTCACAGACAGACGTGTTTTTGTGTTTTTTGGGGTGCCAAAAAAATAATAGGAAGCAACTACATTTTGCAATAACTTCCTCAAATCGTGTGATAAGAAAATAATTTTTCATTATGTTAGACCTACGATCCCAAGTTTCGAAAAATAATAATTTGGTTTTAATAAATGCTTAAAAAGTGTGAAAAAATTTTAATTTTATGTTAGTGCCTTGCCTGTCTGTGGGGCACAATCACAAGTTGGCCCCTGGAGCTACAAAGAGTTGGTGCATCCCTGCCTAAAATGCTCTATAAGACTTTTCTATATATTTAAAAAATGTTTAGTAGTAAATTAGAACAATCGAGTTCATTCTTTAATTTATATTAATTATTCAGTTTTTTTTTTTAATTTTGAAGAATCATTATATTATAGTTTTAAATTATTTTTTTTTAATGTAGTGGAGATTTATTGATTAAAAATAATCACATATCTTAAAGAACTTATTATAAATTATTTATTTCAGTCATTAAAAGATTAACTTTGCTGTATTAACAAATTTTTTTGTTGAAATTGTATCTAGCTCTTTTGACGAATTTACCCCAGGTTTGGGGCAGTTACGCCGAATTGAGTTTCTTTGAAAATCATTAAAAAAAAATAATGGAAAATATGCAAATAATTAGAATATGTAGGTTTTCAAATGACAGTGCTTTGAAAAAAAAGTGGCGAAGGCTCCCCCCTCTACCCTACGGCTTTTATATTTTGAAATCAAACATAAATATATCTCAAAAAAACATAGAATTTTTTTTACATTGCGCTATAGTTAAATATATCTAAAACAACTTAAAAAAAAATTCAACATTGAGCTATATAAAACTTTATATGTTTACCGATAAAGCCATTTTTAATTAGATATGACGCTGTATTAAAATTGTCATATCATATGTAACTAAATATGGTACATATTAATATATATTGGGACATATATATTTATACTGATCTATATATGACATCATATAAGAAATTTTTTAAAAACTAAAAGCTGTACATAATTATATCCACAAAGATATAGTGTCACACTTGACTATATATAAACATATTAATCCATATTAAATTATATAATTTTCTATATAACTATTTTTACTCGGGTATACAATTTGCAATAAATCAAATACTGATATATGATTTAATATGACTACATATGAGAAAATTTCTAAAAAATTTTATAATATATCATCATATAAAAACATATAAGATCGCATAAAATATTTTATATTCCCGGTGAAAAATGTCCATATATGAACATTTATGGTTCAACCATATATGTATGGATCCGAAAAATGAGGTAACACCTAAGTATATGTTCATATATGGACATATATGAACATATACATTTATTAAATATATGCGATAACATGCGAATGTTGCTGTCCTTTATTATAAGTTTGTACGATAGATATAAATTTATGTATGACATTCAAATTAGGCGCTACATATGTTCCTTTTTTTATTCATGGCATTAAATATAATTCCATATTTATCCAAATATGAGTTCCTTTTACATATATGGAAAAATGTATTATTCGAAATATGTTCATATACAAGTCCCTTTTGCATAAATTGAATAACATATACTTTCATATTTGTCCATATATGAGTGCCATTTCCGTATATGAAATAACAGATGCTTCCATATATGTCTGTATATGAAATTTTTTCCATATATGGAATCACATATACTTCCATATATGTTCATATAAAATCCATATATGTTCATAAAAAATCCATATTTGTTCATATGTGTCCATACATAAACCATATATGCAAATGTTTGAGCGTATATGAACATTTTCCACCGGGTTATCATATATTTTAATATTAAAAAATATATGTTATATATACTCTTTTTTACTCGGGTATGTATGTTTTGGAATAAAAAAAGTAGGAAATGTAAAAATTTTAATATCGAAAGTTAAACTTGGAAGTCTTTTAAGAAAAAAAAAAACATATGTATGTATTTTATTTCGACAATGTTGCAATAGCAGTTGATCAATTTAAAATTTGGACTTCAGATCATGTATGATAACTAGGGTTTGGGGTTCGGGAATTCCCGGGAATAGTTTACCGGGAATTCCCGGGAAAATAATATATTTTTCCAGGGAAAACGGGAAATTTTAAAAATATTAAGTTTTTTAAATTGTTTTTGTTTGGTATAGGATTTTTTAAATTTTTCAAATGTATATTTTAGTTAAAGTCGACTTTAGTTAAAATATTGGGTGGCAGTATACCTTGACTTGATTTATTTCTGGAGGATTCTGATTGGTTAATTTATTTTCAACCAATCAAAATGTTTGAAAATATAAATATTTTTGTAAGGTTTTCATTCACAAAATGAACGAAACCGTATGATTATAAATAAAGTCGACTTTAAGTTTAAATTACTCCTTTATATTAAGGGCAAATAATTTTATAAATAACGTTTTCATTAATAAATGTGATATTTTCAAGTAAGTTTACTTTATTTTAATACACCTGCTTTCAAACTACTATATTCTTTTATATTAAAGAATAAAATGTCAGGAGTATGGAAATATTTCACAAAAAAGGACAATGCAGCGCAGTGCAATATTTGCCCTAAAAGACTAATGGTTAACGGAGGTATCTAAATTTTGTCATCCGACATCTAAATTTGGTTCACAAAAAAAAAAAAAACTGGTGGTCATGCAACTTTTCTTGAAGAAAACAACAACAAGTATAACGTTCCAGCTAAAATTAGCAAAGTACCCGAAAAAAAGTGTAAGCTGAATAGGCATTGAGCGTTTTATGGTAGGGCAAACATTTCCTGAAGTGGTATCCAAATTAGCCGCAGTCGACGGAATGTCAATCCGCATCATAACTAGATCTTCGTTTATTCGAAAAAGTTTTTATAATAAAAACCTGGCATTGCCAAAAAATTTTACAATCATCTAAAAGATATAATGATAAAAGAAATATCGAGCAATATTTCTAACAATAGGAGATTTACTATAATCTTGGATGAATGGAGAAAAGAGATATTTGAACATATGTATAAATGGAAATAATTCATTTTATAACCTGGGGTTGGTTTATATATCAGGAATATGTAATGCTGATGAAATAAGAAGAATTGTAGAAATAAGCCTAGAAGAGTTTTATTTGTCTTTGGAAAATAACATTGTGGCCACCATATCTAATGGGCCAAATGTGATGAAACGGTTTGTTTCCGACAGTCCAGTAGTGGGTGCTTTCTGCTGGAATGATGCAATTCATTTGGCAGTGCTTAGAGTAATTTATGTGAAATCAAATGTTCAACATACTGATATTTTTCTTTGAATTCTCACTACACAGACTGAATTTGTACTGAAATAGTGCGTTTTTTTTAACAAAAATTACTTATATAGGTGGTTTTCATTAACAATTTTGTTCAAAAATATTTCCCGGGATTCCCGGGAATCAAATTTTTTTATTCCCGTTTCCCGGGAAATAAAAAAGTTTGGAAAATCCCAAACCCTAATGGTAACCGAAACGATGCGGTTATCGGTAAGGTAACGCTATTTTAGGTTATTTCGGTAACGGTATTTTAAGGGTAACGCTATTTCATTTATTTCGGTATCGTGTTTTAGAGATAACGGTTCATTAGTTATTTCGGTAACGGTATTTTAAGATAACGGTTTTTTATTATTTCGGTAACGGTATTTTAAGGTTAACGGTATTTCAGTTATTTCGGTAATGGTATTTTAAGGATAACGGTAGTCAGATATTTCGGTGCATCCCGCAATTTTTTTTTACAAAAAACAAACGAGATTAAAAACAGAACAAATTTAACAATTTAATGTAACAATTTAACAATTTATTTCGGTAACTGTATTTTAAGGATAACGGTATTTCGGTTATTTCAGTAACGGTATTTTAGGGGTAACGGTAATCAGTTGAAACGGTTTTGAATCGATAACGGTATTTTAGCGGTATTGCCTGCCAACCCTGCTTCATATGCCTAATTATCGTTAATTATTAAGTGATAGTTGGTGACAGTTGATTTTCAGTGACAGTTGGAAAATCAATAATAAATTTCTTTTAAAGGATTTTTGAACTTTTTTTACAAGAATTAACTTTTGAGTTGTTTTTAATTTATCTTTTATATAATTTCCCAGTGTAGAAACGGTAATGACATATCATTATTTTTTGGACTACCAATAATAAAACCCACTTACCTTCTGCATTATTTTAAAACATATACTAATAAGTTACTGATAATGATTTATTTTTATTATTATTTCAAATAGAAAATAATTTTCTAGATTTTTTTTAAAATTTGTTGAAATCTATTTTTAGACTCAATATTTTTAAACACTGGTAAGGATATATGTAACCACATATTTTTTGATTTTTTGTATGTTGGCAAGTAAGCTTACTTGTGCGCGGCAGGTCAATTATGTTTTTATCTATTAAATATTACATGTCGATATAGCTCAGATGATAGAGCTATTGGTTCGATTCCCGCACCAGAAAATTTTATTTAAAAAAAATACAATAAAAAATATTTTTTTTATATAATTTATATTATATTATTTATATTTATTGTATTTTTTGTAGACTCATTATTTTTGTCAGTACTGGTAAGCACATAGGTAACGATATATTTTTTGATTTTTTGTATGCTGGCGTGTAACCATAACTCATTATTTTTCGCGACATCGCCATATAAAGGTAATAAGAAATGTAATAACAAAAGTAACTAGTTACCATTACCAAGTATGTAGTTACATAACCACATATCTGCTAATGATTTTCTACACTGGGTTTAGTTAATAAAATTAACTGAATTCATAATTAGAGATGACTTATTTTCAGTATAATTGTAAAAAGTCAATAAAATAGTATTTTTTTAAACAAATTGAAACATTTTTTTATAAAATTTTTTTAGCATATTTTTTCTAGCATATTTTTTTAGTTTTTAGCATTTTTATGCAAAAAATCTAGCAATTTTTCCTAATTAAGTTTTGGCAACACTGTGTACAAGCAACATTAGCTCAGACGGTAGAGCGTTTGCCTTACAAGCAGAAGGTTCCCTACGGGGAAAGGGACCGGTCCCAGATGACACGCAGGATAGTTCCCAAGGGGGCGGAGACCGGTCGTTGATCGGTCTTTTTGTTTGAAAGAGATATATCACTTTAACATGGCGTTGTCATTGGAAATGACCAATTGCCACAGTTTAGACACCTTGTGACAGTAAGGTGGTGTGTCTAAAAATAGCTTTTCAAACAAACTAATAAACAATTAAGAATTAAAAATAACCCTACGGGAAATGAAGGGTCGATTGATCCAAAGTGACAAATCTGTGACAGGTGCATAGGGGACAGGTTACAAAACTGATGTAAACCCAAATTTCGGTGTATCAAAAAGTGGTAATTGCAGCAAAATATTCAACATCGTGACTATTGAAATGGAGGCCAAACATTAACTAGTTCATTTTGGATATATCCTATAACTGGAGAAAAAGTATCATAACATCAAATTGACAAAAGTAACTAGTACCTTTGCAGTTGAAGTAGTGATATAACACAGAACAGGTGCAGTATAATTAGATGTGTATGAAAAAATGGCGGTCGGTACCGTAAAACCCTATCCCGTGACCGTTACAAAGTTTACATAATACTTAACTTTGTGGCCACAGAAATGATGACATAATAATAAACTACGAGTAGTTCAAAAATATTGTTCGGATACGAGTATGCATAATAGATTGTCAATGACAAGCAAAACAAACTGTTCAGTGACTGACTGAAAGGCTGTACAACCCTTTTGGATTTATTCACAAACACTGGGGATGTTATATCCAAAAAGTCAGAATTTTTTATTGGATATTTTGATTACCGGTTCTTTTCTCTAATCGTTGGTGAAAATGTTTTGTAATACCGATATTACCATTATGAAATAGAGGAAAGTATTCCAAAAAAAATCACTATTGAAGCTTAAATCACTAAGGGGTCGAAATGACCCATTGGACTAAAATAGGTACATCACATCTGTATTTTAATTAAAGAGAAGATTAAATTTACGTTAATAACTGAAAACTAGCTCAAAAAGCCCAAAATAACCCGAAAACCAGTTTAGTGTTGAATTCAGGAATGGTCTTTGTAAATTGCGCACATATTTTTTATATGTAAACTTAACAGGGTTTTACTTAAAATATGTGCCCAGATTCTATAATACGATAGACCATTATCGTACACTTTTCGAAGTTTAATAACTATTATATTACATAAAATTTTTAATTGACTTATTGGCATAGACAAGCAACTTGATGGAACCTCACAAGAACAAGTCTAAAGCGGTCAAACCGCACGATTTCTGTGACTAGTTTAAGTCGCTTCTGTGTGGGATAACCATGACCTCAAATCGGTCGTGCAGAATGTCCAGGTCGCTTCAGCTATGTGGCACGTAGCGCCGCCTGTTGGAGCCACATGTCGTTCACATCCATTTCATCCAATTTTGGCCAAAGAAATCATCATAATGTGATAATTACCTGTGAAAAGGAAATAACGATAGAAATTTTCTTCCGATGACAAAACATTCATTGTGTAGGTTATGATTGACAAGACTTCAATTAGCCACTCTCATCGATGTGTCGACCATGGTGTGTCTCGTTAAGAGATGATGCTACGAGTCGTAGCCTGTGTAGAGGGTTGGTCGTTTGATTCCCCGTCATGGAATACACCAAAAGTTTTTCATATAGAGGCAATTTAACCATAAAAAATATTTTGATCAATTCACACATAAACTTCTTTTTGTAAATGAATTTTAAAAAATTGTATTTCATATTCGTAACGTATATAAAATTGTTCAGAATTTATGCAGAAATCCTGAAAAGAAACTTGAAATTTTTAGGGACCTATAATCGTCATTCCATTTTGCCGAAATTTGGTCCGTATGTATATACGACTTGTTGCGTGCACACAAGGGTACATGGACAATAGAGCGTACCACCTTACAGGCAAAAAAAAAGTGCGCCGTACACCCTCCAATATGAAGTATTTTTGCAAGAAGGTTTCAAAAAAAAATTTTTATTTTTTTTTTGCCGAACGTAGGGGTCGCCATTTTACATTTGTCGTTATATCTTTGGCATTTACAGTCGGATCTTAAAGTATGATACATCGATGTAGACCAGTATTTTGCTCTAAGGGCATTTTGACCTCAAGTTTCCCGTTATAGTAGTTACCCACCAGATCTCAGTTGCTACAACCCTAATGGTAGAAATTTAAAGCTCGCAAAAAATCATTCAACTTTTGCTAAGGAAGTTTTTCGCAAAACCCAGTAGAAATTTTTTTTATATATTGGTTGCCGAACGTAGGGGTCGCCTTTTTAAATTTTTTTTAATTGGATTTTTACTATGTAGCAAAACACTGGTCGCCTCGAGGAGACCAGTGAAATCACCTTCCAAAAATACTTCATTTTGGAGGGTGTACGGCAAACTTTTTTTTGAGGTACGGTCTAATGGACAGATAGATAGACTGAAGGACGGACATCGCCAAATCGACTCAAAACGCGATTCTGAGTAAATCGGTACACTAATAGGTTGGTCTAGGTCCAATATTTTTTGATGTTACAAACAGCAGTATAAACTTATTTTACCCTCTCGAAGTAGTGGTGTATGGTGTAACTAGTATTTCTTAACTTACGTTAAAATTTATATGTATACTTTCATATATGTATTTGTTAGAATATTGTTCTACCTCAAGTCCAAATTCGAATATGACATTTTGAAGCAACAAATAAAATCTAATATTACAATATTACCTTATTCGAATTTGGACTTGAGGTAGAACAATATTCTAAGTAAATGTATGAAAATCTATTTAGAAAGTCCGAAAAAACTATTTTTGAATTTTTAATGCAAAAATTAAAATAATTTATATGTATTATTATATTGAATTGTAATCATGAGTTAATAGGGGTTTTCATATAAATGCGTATTATACTCGTAAACAGTGTAAAGTTGGTATGTTTATGAGTTTAATATCAATCTCCATACATGAAAAATATGTTTATATTTATACAAGATTTACATGGAATTTACGAGTTTATATGAAAACCCCTAATATTTATGTTTTTGGAATTTGGAATAAACTGTTTTTTTTTTAATAATTTTTTGTGAGTTTGGGATGTTTTAAAAACAGATTCGGTGACTTGTCGTTTTACGTAAGTTCAGTGACTGGATCCTTCTGGGTTCTTCCAGCACCCATACTTATTATGACACATGGTGAATAATAAGTGACATGTTACACGTCAATTAGTTTCAGTTAGTTCTGTGACTTGTTAACTTAGAGCAGTATAGTGATATGTCACGAAACTATTATTTTGTACTAGTTCAGCAACAACACACATATTGACTAATGTGTGACTAGTTTTTTAAGAAATATTTTTCTTAAGTTCTGTGATATGTGCGCTTAAACCAGTCACCTGATATTTTATTTCTCACTAGTTTCGGTACATATCACATAATGTCTAACATGAGACTACTTCCGTATTAGATAATTTTAACTTGTTAGATTGCATACTCTCTTAAACATGTAGTGTGATATGTTATAAACGACAAGCTTTGCGACAAGTTACAAGTAGCTCAAAAGGAGGAAATTGCCACCTCCTATGACAAGCCCATGTTAAAGTTGCCGGTTACTTTCATATAAAAAAACCGAATCGAGGACCGGTGACTCCCACAAAGTTCCAGTCACGTGACCAGCTCTGTGACTGATCCATTTCCCGTAGGGAAGCTACTTGGCGTCGATGTAGGGCTCGATAACACAACCCTCTGTTTGTAAGGCAAACGCTCTACCATCTGAGCTAATTGCTTAAGCCCCTTTTAGATTATCCCACAAGTGTGTTGAACATGTCAGAAATGTGTTGTATAAAGAAAATGTATAATAGTGTGAACACTGTTCGTTACACACATGTCAAAATGGGTGCACACATTTTAAAAAGCGGTCACAGTTTTTTGACAAAATTTATTTTTTGAAATATTTCATAAAGTTACCACTTGTCTCAACACAAGTGTTGTGTTATTCACAAATAAATGTTAAACAAAGATTAAAAACAACTAATGGTGAAAAAAGTAATAATAGAAGAAAAAAATAACTGTTTTGACTTATTTGTTGTGTGTGTCGATAACAGTCTGAACATTGAAAATATTTTCTTTTATACTTTTTTGACAACCAGACAATTTCAGCATACTTTTTGTCATACTTGTGTGAAGAAAAGTATAAGCACTTGTGTGATAATGTGAACGGCGCTTTATGCGTGATGGCTGGCTGATGGTAAAGTTATATATTTTTCGTTTCTGTTCAAATAAAAAAGAAAAAGCAAAAAACAAACACTACAAGCAAATACAAAAAATGGAAAAAAATAGAAATGAAAACAACACTAACACACACACAAATATACTGGCAGCGCCATGAGTATGCCCCCGATTGACCGGTTACGGGATAGGTCCTTTAATGGCAGTTGACTCGTTTTTTGCGTTGGCCATAATTAAATTAAAAAAATCAATTAAAAATTAGAAAATTACCGCAAAAGCTCTGATAATATAAATAAAAATTTAAAAAATTGCCCTTAAGTTAAAAAGAAAATTTAATGAAATACCAATTGTTAAAACTAAAACAGCCCAGTGTAGAAACGGTAATGACATATCATTATTTTTTGGACTACCAGTAATGACACTCACTTACCTTCTGTATTATTTTAAAACATATAATAATGAGATACTGATAATAACTTATTTTCATCATTAGTTCAAATAGAAAATAGTTTTCTAGATATTTTTTTAAAATTTTTTGAAATCTATTTTTAGACTTAATATTTTTTAAACACTGGTAAGAATATATGTAACAACATATTTCTTGATTTTTTGTATGTTGGCGAGTAAGCTTACTTGTGTGCAGCAGGTCAATTATGTTTTTATCTATTATATATTACATGTATTTTATTTTTTATTTCGGTATCGGTAAATTTTTTTTGAAAGCAACAGTGAAAGTAATGAATCAGAAAATACTTAGAAAATTAATTAATTCTCTTTGGTTCATATTTGTATTAATTGAGTCATATGCCTTCGGTTGACCGGTCACGGGATAGGTCCTTGGAGGACAATGACTCATCATTCCCCGTAGGGTTGTGTTATCGAGCCCTACTTCGACGCCAAGTAGATTACTTTTAATTCTTAATTTTTTATTAGTTTATTTGAAAAGCTATTTTTAGACACACCACCTTACTGTCACAAGGTGTCTAAACTGTGGCAATTGGTCATTTCCAATGACAACGCCATGTTAAAGTGGCGTGTCTCTTTAAAAAAAAAGGGCGATCAAGGACCGGTCTCTGCCCCCTTGGGACCTATCCTACGTGTCACTTTGGACCGGTCCCTTTCCCCGTAGGGTTTTTTCTTTTTTGTTTGAACAGAAACGAAGAATATATAACTTTACCATCAGCCAGTCATCAGCTCAGGCAACATTAGCTGAGACGGTAGAGCGTTTGCCTTACAAGCAAAAGGTTGGGTTATCGATCCCTACTTTGACGTGAAGTAGATCGTTTTTAATTCTTATTTTTTTATTAGTTTATTTGAAAAGCTATTTGTAGGCATACCACCTTACGTGTCAAAAGGTGTCTAAACTGTAGCAATTGGTCAATGACAACGCCATGTTAAAGTGGCGTGTCCCTTTCAAACAAAAATACCGATAAAGGACCGGTCCTTTTCCCCGTAGGGCAGATTCAAAATTTGTTTCCCTCCACAAAAATGGGAGTGAAAAATAAAAGCCAAATATAGTTATTTTTGAAAGAAAAGTCTGCGTTTAATCGAAATTTATCATGCGTAATTCGAAAAAACAAAAAATTTATCGATTTAAAAATCTCATTTCTTGCTCGAAAGCGTCTTTTTGAAATAAAATCCTATAGAAATGCAGAAGTATGCTTCTTATTTTTGCATGTAAAAAATTTTTTAAATATACACTTAAAAGAAAAATACACAAAAGCAGAGTAGGAAAATAAACTGTACAAACCATGTAGGGTAGGGTACGGCTAAGGAACACATACCGTATCTATCGTTTTAGCGGTCGTGTGTTTGTACACAAACCGAATGCGGTACACTACGATTGTCTGATGAACGCAAACGCTACGATTATGTACTGTACTTTTAACACATATTCACACCCCGTAGCGTACCGAATTCGGGTTGTGTGTATAAACACAAACACTAATTGGAGTGAATAGCGTATGTATTTTCTACGCAACCAATATGCTTGTGTACTGTATTCCCGATGTGCGGTTAGCAACCCTAAAAGTATGGTTCGTTAGAGTTTATTTTCCTACTCTGCACAAAAGTATTGGGTCAAAATCTTTTTTGGGCTACTAAATACAAACATGCATTTGTATGAAATTTACTGCACTGCTTTATTAGAGTTATATCGAAATTGCGATAACGATATAAATCGAGAGTTTATGTGTTTCTTATTTTTCATTAAACTTTACTTATTTCTGACCTATTCTACCTTGCAGTGTAGATGTTATTAATTAAAAGAAGGAAAACAATTTTTTTAGTACTCTTGTGGTCGAAAAAGTATTCTTTAAACAATTTTTTGATACCGACATAAAAAGATCACTTTCCATCCCTGTTGTGGGCTATACTCGGTATTTTGCTATATGATTTTGGGCGACCCTAGTGCAAAATGTTATTTAATTTATTTATTTATTGACAACTTTTTTCTAAAATAGAAATGAATGAATTTCTAAAGAAATAAAATTCTATGAACACAAATGATTTTTTGTTTCGGGTTTTAAGCAAAAAATATCAAAAAATTTTGTAAACACGAATTTCACGACGTAACACGCACACACACACATTCACAAAAAAAATTAAATTTTTTCACGAATGTTCCCTCGTGTATTCTCCGCTTTAAATGTATTAATATCAGGTGCATGTTTATATTTAACACGGTTACTTTAAAATTTTTTTTACATATTACACACTAGTAAAAATTATTGTTAATTCACTAAAATTATTGTTAATTCACACATTCGTCTGATAGCATGAACTTGATTGTTGACCGCCAATACAAGTGTTCATTTTCAAAAAAAAATATATTTTCAATGTACATTTTTACAAATTTGCTTAACATATTTCACTACGGATGTGATAACTGTGTCAGACAGAGAAAAAAAGCGTCTTATAACCAACCATGGCAAAATTAAACTAATTTCTAGAATATAATTGGATAGAATAGGATACGATAATAATGCTAACAAAAGTCACAAGTTGATGATGAAGGCGATGATGTTCTATGAATGGGTTGGGCCCTGATGACTGACCTACGTGTTATTGTATTTCTGTTGTTTTTTTTTATATGTATTTAATAATAACAGAGTTTCTCTCTACCATTTACTTAGCGGCTACCTTGAAGCAATGGTGTCAGTTTTGACGATTTTACACAATCGAAAATAGCCAAATGACGATTTTTTCCATTACCTAAATCAATAAATCTGAAAATTTATTCAAGTACATATCTCATACATTTTTATCATAATATTTTTACTTAAGGTAGTAATTTCAGAACCTGAAAGTTTTTTTGTAGGAAAACTAATACGTCATTCATACTGCGGTCGAAAACCAGTTAATTGAGTTTTCGTCCCAAAATACAATTAAAAATCTTTTCAAATATACGTTTTCAGGAATAAACCCGAGTAAAAATTAATTTCTATTGGTATACAAGTTAATAATGTCGATTTTTGCTTCAAAAATGCATTTATTATAATAACAAAATGAGTTGATACATTGTTCAAAGTATTGTCCATCGTTAGCCACTACTTTTTCCCATCTTTCTGGTAGCATATGGATTCCGCGCAAAAAGAACTGCTCCGGTTTTGAGGTAAAGAATGAATCAAGCCAATTTCTGATACCCTGTTCTGAAGTGAAGCGTTCTGCATCGATCGAAACAAATGGTCATATTCTGGACGTTTTTCGTTGATTGCTCTCTTCAAACGAATCAATTGTGTTCGGTACAGGTCTGACCCGATTTCAACAGCATATAATAGAAAACACCCTTCTGACCCCTCCAAATGCAGAGCATTACCTTGGCACCATGGATATTCGGCTTCGGCGTTGATTTGGCTGGTTGGCCGGGCTTTACATATGACTTTTTGCGCTTGGGGTTATCATTTTTCCTCACTAGTAACAATACGATGCAAAAATGATTTATTTTTGCAGCGATCAAGCAGCATTTCCGACATGCAAAATCGGAGATGGTGCATGTTGACCGAAAGCTTCTACCAACAATCGATAACTTTTAGCAGCCGTTTTCTTCAAATGAAAGAAGGTTATCAGACTTCCCAACAAAACATCTTTTTTATTTGACATTATTATAGCGATTGAAAAAATGTGGGTTTACACTTTGGCGTCTATCGAATACTAAATTATAATGACAGATGTTTACCCACTAAAATACCATATTTGTTACAGAGAACGGTTTGAGTACATTCGTTTTTATTGTGCAGTCATACCATTCATTGCTTTTGCCATGCATTCATGCAACAACAATAACTAATGCTATTGCTATTATATACATTCATTGTTTTTGATGAGTGGTTTTTACGCATTATTTTTATAATGCCACTACATGTCAAGCAACGAAATGAAGAGATGACGCATTAAAAAAATAAAATCAATCACAACATTCATTTAGTAATCGTTGGCCTGTTGCAGTATTTTGAAAAATGCAGTGTGAAAAAATTTCCAATGTTTTAATTAAATATGAAATACAAATGTATATATTTTCTCATTTTGTTAATATTTAAGTGAAAAAAATAA
Source organism: Leucophora obtusa (assembly GCA_949987735.1). NCBI lineage: Eukaryota > Metazoa > Arthropoda > Insecta > Diptera > Anthomyiidae > Leucophora > Leucophora obtusa. The sequence goes on along the minus strand of OX465295.1, from coordinate 257,236,025 downwards.
ATACCCAGCTAAAAATCGACATATATGCATCCATGCAGGTTAAATGTATGTTCATGCATGGCCATAAACATGCATTCATGACCACACATGGTTACATAAATCTCCATACATGAATCATATATGACCATACGTGTGCATTAACGAAATTTGAGGTAATATCTACATGTATGATCACACAATTTCATGCATGTTCATGCGTGCTCATGTATGTTCATGCATGTACACACATGTACATATTACCTCAAATTTCGTTAATGCACACGTATGGTCATATATGAAACATGTATGGAGATTTATGTATCCATGTATGGTCATGAATGCATATTTATGAGCATGCACGTATATACATTCAACCTGTATGGATCCATATATGTCGATTTTTAGCTGGGTACCAAAAATATACTAAAATATTTGACAAAAAAAATTTTAAATTTTTATGCAACCAACATTGAGACCATTCGTAACAATCGGTTTCTATTCATACCAATCATTTTATATTCGTTGCTTATGTGAGTGTTAGGTAAGATTAACAGAAGACATGCAGTGCAGTGCATGGCTTTCGTCATACTTACTTTTTTTCAATTGTCTCTGCATTGCTTTACTGAAATGATGTGTATTGACAACTATGCACATTTTTTGTGATTGCATTCAAAAGCATAAAATAAGGCACTCAAACCGTTCTCTGATTTGTTATTATTCACACAAACCATATGTGACAGTTATTCCATATGTTGTCCAAATCGACAATATTAGCTTGTATACCCATACCATAAACCATAAATTTTAGCATTTTCAATTATATTTGATTAGGTCGCTAAACATAACGCGACTAGATCTTATTTTAAGCATTTTTAGATTGAATTGTATTATAAACAGAAAAAACTAAAAGCGAATTTTAACAACGAAATTGATTATATCAATTAAAATTTTAATTGATTTTCCACCTATCACTCAAATGTACTATTAACTACTAAAAATTGTATACGATTAATTGAAACAAATTTCGATTAAATTAGTAATAATATCAATCAAAACATTAATTGAAAATAAAAAAAATAATATGAAATTGTAAAAAAGTGTGTGTATGTCATGTTTATATATTTGGAGTACTACATATGTGTTTGTTTTGTTTGTAAACTGCAAAGGTTTTGGTTCTTATACTAAAAATTTTCTATATATGCATACAGTTTAAGAAAAAAAAGTTTGCGAATTATACAACACATAATTATGTAACAAATATTTGCAAAAATAGTTAAAAGTCAATTAAAATATTAATTGATTCAATTAAATACTTGTCTAGAAACAATTTTTGCTTTTAATACCCAAGTAAAAAAAAATGATATGGAGCCATATGAAGTTATATTTAATTATATATAATCTTTTATGTAATTAGATATAATTATATCCGAAAAATGAGAACGTCTTATTGTATCATACTGCATCGAATTGTATACAACTGTATACAATTTGGTACAATTTGATACAATTTTATGCAATTCGATACAATTGTATCCGAATTTTGTCCTCATCCAATTAAATCAAATTACATCTTTTTGTATAAAATTATATAAATTGTTATAAAAGTGGACATAGTTTGATACAATTATATCTAAATATTAACCTTATACTTTTTACCATATTATATAGGACCATATCTAACAATATACAAAAATTATTTTTTTAAATAAAAAAAATTTCAATTACTTGTAATTGTTCTTTTTTGAATTGCAATTACAAATAATATGTAATTGTAGATGAGTTTTTTTCATTTACAATTGCATGTAATTGTGTAATTGCATGTGTAATTAATTACAAAATGTAATGATTAACCCCAGGTCTGCTGGATATCTTATAATTTCGATATATCTTCCATTACTTTTATCCAGATTTATTATGACAGTGCAATAAACATGAAAAAATTTTTCTTTTAATTTAGTAATTTTAAAATAAAGTTAACAACACTGAAATTTTAAAGTTAATAGGATTATGATATACAGCCAAGATATAAGAAATCAGTCAAGTGTACGTTAAAGTATAGAGAATTCCGTATTAAAGCTTCAGTGTTGTTAATGTTATGGGTGCGTAGCCATTTTTGACTCATGCTCCTAAACAAAAACAAATTACTCACGCACGAGCATTTCGTTTCTTACTCACCACACATGAGTAAAAACTTACAATCAGAAAATTCTCATGCAAAACAGTAAAAATTACTAAAAACATATGATGCAAAAAATAAACTCACACACGAATCATGCACGGGTTATTCTTACTCACGCTCACGCACGAATCTTTTAAGTATAGTAATTATTACTCACGATCACGTGTGAATAACGTGACTCACGAACATTTCGTGTCACGCGCCAATCCCTAGTAATTACTAAATCTAAAACTAGTTCAAAATCATTGATAACATGGAACCAAATATAATATAATACGGTTTTATATGGACCTTATATATTTTTATATAAAATCAATTTGATAAAATTGCCTATATGGGATGATATGTAATTATAGATGATTTTATAAAGAACGTTATAAGTTATATATGGGTTCATATTCGTCAATATGTAATCATAACTATGCACAATCACTTCTTAAATTTATAAACGGCTTATAAAACAAAATTTTCACACAAAAATCGTAATAAAAAATCAAATTATGTTGCATAAGCACTTAAATTTATACGCAATTTAGTGAAAATTTGGGCAATTTTAAAAATATCTGATTTTAGATGCGCTAAGACACGATTTACGTTTAAAAAAATTTTGCTTTATATATAAACTTCTACGTTTGAGACCAAATGAAACAAACTGAGCGGTTTTAAAACTAAAAACTGACAATTTGAAACTTCAGGGACATCTTAACAAAACATACTTTGTACTCCTTCGCTATCCGCTAATGTAAGTTTCTTCTTATTTAGGTTGATTTTCTGTACAATTTAAAATTTTTCTTAAATATATTTGTTTCATATTATTGGGAAAAAATGTCCCAAATTTTATAATAAAAAAAACTACTAATAAAAAATAATTGCCCCACACAGGATTCGATACCTGGACTCTGAAAATATTAGAACTAAAAACAACAACTCATTTACCAACCAGGCTTAACAGACTTGGAAAACTCTATGAACAAATTTTTATTTAAATTATTTTATAATTCCATGTCACAAATATTATTTTTTTTTTGTCTGGCAATAATAACTCGCAAATGGCAACAAACGCAAACTACTACCCGTTTTATAAAATACCAAATATTTTCGTTTACGTTTCAAACGAAAACGAAAAAACGTTTTTCATTCGAGTTACAAAATGACCCCATAAATATTTATACAAATAAAACATCCAAACCAGTGACGTTCCCTCTAATGTGCGGAGATGTTCTCTGCACACCCTAAAAATTTTTCATATTTTTGTAAATTTAAAATTTTTATAAATTTTCCCAGGGTTCTATAATATTTCCGCACATCAGTCACTTACTGTATTTATATTTAGTAGATCGTGTACTGTTTACGTATTGTTTATACACACACGATGTTGAAGACACAAAAATTCTTACGAAAATAAATGTTAATACTACTGTGGTAGTAGTAGTAACAAGCAAAAGAAAAAGGGGTTCAATATAATTAGTAGCACAGTTCTGCTAGGAAAAAACATATGTTGAACAACATTGTTTAAACCCAAATATATGTTAGAATTGTGCTGAAACTTGTGTTGAACCTGGTGGTATTCGTCGATCTCTTTCGAATATTGACAATTTATATCGAAAATGTTAGCCTTTGCAGACGTGTGTAATTATTATGGCTGAATTTTCGAAATAAATTAAGAAGAGAGTGATTTAACAGAGGTAGGGAAAGTTAGTTAGTCTTTTAATTATATAGTCGTTGGTTGAACTACTTAATAAAAAAAACACACAGTGTTGCAGAGAAAACACGCATACATACAAAAACATATTGTGCGTAGAAAACCATACTCATTCCATGCTACTCTTACGTACTCAACTGGTACTCTTTTTTTGTTCACAAGCTGTCCCCAGCTCGATTTACAACCAAAAAGTAAATATTGCCTTTTTTAAGGGAAATTTTGGTGTGAAATTACAGAAATTTGATTTGAAAGTACAAAAATTGGTTTAATATGCAGAAATGTCAGAAATATGTGCTGCCATATAAATTTTACCCATTTTTTGTGTTAAAAATGCCAGGTTCAGATGAAAATGAAAAAATCTCCAAAATATAATATAATGTGCTAATTCATAAACAAAATTTATTTGGTATTTGAAGCTTGCTATAGTTAAAGTACATATTTCGCTTAATAAAGAGTTATTAGAAATCCTGATTCATAATCTTATATTAACTATAAATTAATTTTTCGGTTTGATACTGGCAACACTATTGTTTATTTTCTCTCTTCTCCCAAATAAGTCGTAAGTGATGTACAAATTTAGTAAACGATTGACTCGGTAATCGGAAGTGAAAATGTATTTTCTTAAATTAGAAAACTAATGATATGCTAAGATAAATTTAAAAGCAATTAAAAATATTTTTTTTTATTTATAAAGCAAATCAATGGAAATGTGTGTAAAAAAGTAATTTTTTAGAACATATTATCGGAAACATACATAAGTAATCGGAAACATACATTTGGTAATGAAAGATTTTGCCGGGCAACAACCGATATACTATCGATTTTGGCCAAAGATGAACAAACAAATAAACGAATGGTCAAGGCAATGCTTAAATTGTCGAAAATTCACAAACACACAAAATCACCGATTGTTAAAATTCCAATACCAAAGGGTCGTTTTGAACATATCCATTTGGATATTGTCGGTCCACTTCCTCCTTCAGTAATAGATCTTTTTTCACGCTGGCCTGAAATGTATCCACTTAGTGATATCACGGTTTCTTCTGTTGTCGACGCACTTGTGAGGAATTATATTTCTAGATTTGGTGTGCCGTTGACTATCACTACAGATCAAGGTAGTCAGTTTACATCACAGACGTTTTGCGAATTAACAAAATTTTTGGGTAGTCACAAAATTGAAACTTCGCCGTACCATCCTCAAGCAAATGGAATAATTGAAAGGTTTCATCGACAACTAAAGGCAACACTAATGGCTAAGTCAGACTCGAATAAATGGTACGACGAACTTCCAATAGCATTACTTGGCTTACGTTCAGTTTATAAAGAAGATATAAAGGCAATCGCTGCTGAAATGATTTATGGACAAAATTTACGACTACCTGGAGAAATTGTTGTCTCACAGAATAAGTTTGATGCTCCTGATATTTTATTTAAATTAAAAAACAATTCTAGGAATTTAAGATCTAATATAGAATATCACAGAGATTCTAAATCTGGTAGGGTAGAGGGGGATCCTTTGCCATTTTTTTTCAAAGCACTGTCATTTTTTAACCCCTAATTATTTTTAAAAAATTACTTTCAAATTGAAGATCTACATACCTTGGCTTTTTATTCTAATTATTTGCATATTTTCTATTACTTTTTTAATGATTTTCAAAATAACTCAAATCGGCGAAACTGCCCCAAACTTGGGGGATATTCGCCAAAAGAGCTAGATACAATTTCAACAAAAAAAATATTGTTAATACGTCAATGCCAATGTTTTAATGACTGAAATTAATAATTTAGAATAAGTTCTTTAAGGTATATGATTCTTTTTAATCAATATATCTCCACTGCATTTAAAAAAAATAATTTAAAACTATAATATAATGATTCTTCAAGATTAAGAATGAACGCGATTGTTCTAATTTACTAATTTACTATGCACAAACTCTTCGTAGCTCCAGGTGCCATCTGGTGATTGTGCGCCAGATACAGGCACTAACATAAACTTAATATTTTTTCACACTTTTTAAGCATTTATTAAAATCAAATTATTATTTTCTGAAAGTTCAGGATCATAGGTCTAACATAATGAAAAAGTATTTTTTTATCACACGATTTGAGGAAGTTATTGCAAAATGTAGTTGCTTTCAATTATTTTTTTGGACCCCAAAAAATACAAAAACACGTCTGTCTGCGACCACATGTGATGTAAATTCGTCAAAGTATATGTCAAGAAAAGGTAACTGAACAATGCACAAAATATATTTTTTACAATTTTTTATCTCCCTTAATATGGGAGAAAAATGGGATTAGTGTATGTGCCCCACTGGCGAAGGATCCCCCCTCTGCCCTAAACATGTTCCGAATGATTTGAAAACTTGCAAGTTTGTATTTCTACGAACCATTAATAAAAGATCGTTGCAACAACCTTATGAAGGCCCTTACAATGTGGTTAGCAAAGATAAGAAATGTTTTAGGATCGAAAAAGATAATGAGATTCTGACGGTACCTATTGATCAGCTTAAACCAGCTATTACAGAAAATCATACACGTGATACTAATACTGATATGAACAATACAATACCCAAGCGCAAACAGGTTACTTTCAATTTACTTGAATTAAATCTTTTTCGGAGGGGAAGTAGTGTAGGTACTTGATAATTTACTAACTTTAAGAATTGTAGGAAATAAGTTTCCATTGTTTCATTTGTTTCTACAAGTTATGTTTTTATAAAAATTTGATTACAAAGAAGTCTTTTGTCAACTTATAAAATAAAATTAAGAATTTTCTTTAATATAAATATTGAAAAATATATATTTTAAACTACCGCCAACAACCGATATACATAGTATCATCCCATCAAACCAAACGATATCGTTTCGAATTCGTAACGATATCATTTCGATGATAAGTTTTAACGAATCATAAGTAATAGGTACTGTGAAGAAAATTGCAGATTCGTTAATGATACCGTTTTTCAATTAAATAACGATATCGTTATAATATCGAAAATATCAGGCAGCGCGATAATATTTTCGCCATATTAGAAAAATATTGTCGTTATTTTATCACTTTTCCATACAAATATGATATCGTTAATGATATCGAAATAAATAAAAAATATGATAACTTTAACCATAAAACAATAATATAATGCATCTTTATAATTACAATTACATATATTAAAATACAAACTAATTATACAATCACATGAAATTAAAACCATTTCCATAATGCGATAAGCCCATTTTAGTTCGCTTTTGATGGTGATTTTCAGCAGCCTTCCTATAGAAATAGAAATTGATTGTAATAGTTTGTTTTTCATTCAAAACTTTACATGTTAATACATACCAAACTGTAAATACATTTGAATTTGGCTTCAGCTCATCCAAATTGTTTGTTTCCTTTAAATATTCCAAACGATCCGCTGAAAATATGCGGCTCATTGAAACTATTTTCATTGAAATTGACAAAATTTCTGAAAAATACAATAAATTTTTAATTGTAATTTTTATCTTTCTGTTATGCATACATACCGTGTAGCGTTTTTAGTGGACCCAATTCCAAATCAGTTGGAAGAGAAAAATTTCAAAACATTCCCAAATTTTATTTTTATAATATATTTTTGAAGCTTATTGCAAAACAAAATATACATACATGTATCGTAAATAATATCGTTAATTTATTTGATAATGATATCACTAACGATACAGCATCGTTTCTTAGTTTATTGGGAAAGACTAATTAATGTTTTTTTTTTAATATATGAAGTACAGTTAAAAAAAACCGGTTAACCAATTTTTACTGCAAAAACCGAAATCGGTTTTTTGAATAAATCCAAAACCAATTTTTCGAACAATCTATATATATGTATAAAAGAGTGGCGTGAGTGACTGACTGCCTGACGTATCAACGCCCAGCCTAGACCACTGGACCTAGGAAGTGGAAATTTGGCAAAAAGGTTCCTCTAAGAATGGATTTTTTTCCAGAAAAAAAAACTTTTTTCAAAAAAAAGTCCTTTTTTCAAAAAAAAAATACCTTTTTCAAAAAAAAATACCTTTTTCTAGAATTAAAAAAAATACCTTTTTTTAAAAAAAATACCTTTTTGGAAAAAGTACCTTTTTCAAGAAAAAATACCTTTTTCCAAAAAAAAAAGTTTCTTTTTTCAAAAAAGAATTACAACCAGAATTCGTAATACACGCACATGTACATGTACAAAAACTGATGTGCATGCAAAAGCTGCACTTGTGCATATGCATATGATAAAAATCGCCAACTCGCCGAAATTCAAAAAACTTGCCAAAACTTAAAAAAAATTGGAAAATTTAAAAAAATCGCCGAAAAAAACAAAAATGCTCATTTAGCCCATAATGCCTTAATATTTATAAATCATATTGAACCCTATCAAGAAGGCATTTTACAGACCTTTTAGTTGGTGTGCGTTTTGTCGTGATCGGATAAGTATCTTCAGACTTATTCCAATTTCAATTTTCTGCATTAAAGCCCCGCCCAGTCGAAAGTAGGCGTTTCCGACAAAAAATATTTATATTTTTGAACTCACAATAAAAATATCTACCTATGATAAAAATTTTGAACTCATCAGAGTTATGCCCGTAAACTGCACTTTAGCAAAAATGTACTTTTCTTTAACTGTTAACTTATTTTAAAATAAACTAAGTTTGATGCTTAACCATAGTTAAAATTATATGGAAATATCTGTGGTTAACGTTTTACCTTGATTATGTTGGAAATAAAGATATTCGTTCTATGCCTTATAACACTTATAATAAAAACTCGGCATGACTAAACCCAAACAGGCAAATTTGACCAAAAACTAGCAAATTTATACTTTTTTTGTAAATATGGCATTCTACTACCATAACTACCCAGTCAGAAATCGCCGGTGGTACAAAAAATCAAGCACTGGCATACCACTGGGTAACCACGGTATTAAAAATAAATGACTGGCAGAACACTCATTTGGGACGCTTTGCCAGCGTTTGCAAAAAGCGTTTTACCAGTATTTGTTTTACAAAAATTTCGGTGGTTTATAAAAAAAACCACTGGCAAAGAATTGGCTTAGAGTGATATGCCAAGATTTGCAACCAGTGGTTATCCAGTGCTACCTAGCCAATGCTACCAGGCGTAAAAAAATAAATTCACTGGTAGACCAATGATTTTATAAAAATGCTGACGCTTCGTTAAAAAATGTTTGTAGTCAGAAGGTTCCGAGTTCAAATCCGGTTGCAAGCAAAAAATTTTTTTTGGATTTTTTTTAATTAAAATTTTTTTTGTTTTATAAAACCAATTTTTTTTGTTTGTGGGAAAGCTCCTTCAGGACCCACTTTTCTTTTGCCCTCCCAACACTGGCATACTAGTTACAAAAAATTGTTTGCCAGTACTAGCATTTTGGCACAGCCAGTAGTTGTCCAGCTATTATCACTCATTTATGTGTTTAGCCATCAAATATTATATGTCTCGTTAGCTCAGTGGGTAGAGCAATCGTCTGCCAATCTGACGGCCTGGGTTCAAATCACGGCAGGACCAAAAAAATACATATGAACTTTTTTTAAATTTTATTTTAGAAAATATATTTCCAGACCACCTATTTATTGGTTTTGCCAGCGTTTTACCAACGTTTAAAAATTTTGTTCCTCCAGTGCTTTTCCGGCGCTTTTTAAACAGCCGGTCCTTTTGTCTAATGATGTTATCATTTTTGGAATGGGAAAGCACTTTTTGCCAGTACGTATACCACCTGTTAAAGTGCTTTGCCACCGCTTTCCCGTTTGTATTTTTCTGACTGACTGGGTAAATACACAAAATATTGCATCTCAACTTAAAAATGTTGCAACTCAACTTAGTTTTAAGAGAAAAATGTTGTATATCGAGTTGGCAGGAGTTCGATTCTTTTTCGAAAGAGTTAAGAGTAGCATAATTTCTCTCTATAATATATATTTTTAAATTTTTTATGCTTTTTTAATTTTTAGAGTTATTATTGTGTTTATAATAGCGAACACATCAAATATCGGAGTTTTCAACAAAAAATACTTAGGTTGAAAATATTTATGGTCTAATTCATAAACTTTTACAACAGTCTTATTGCAGGATTTTAAGCTAATTTGTGAAAAATAGTATTCATATTTGCTTAATAATGAAGAAAATCATAAAGGTTTATAGTTGGTACTCACTAACTTTAAACCTTTTATAAAGTTTGGAGTGAGGAAGCCACCATTTAATTGTTAATTATTTCATTTTCAGGCATGAAATGATTTATTAAAGCCATCCCATCCCTAGAATGTGTGGCTTCCAACAACTTGCATCCATCAAACTGAAAAAAACTACAACATTGCGTAGTCAATGACCATTTTCGAAAAAATTTCCAAAAAAAAAAATTAAATTACAAAGAAAAACAAAACAATAGTGATGTACAGACTGTCAAAACATTATTCGAAATTCGATTACTGTTGTATGCTTAGAATAATATGTTCTAAAAAATTACTTTTTTACACACATTTCCATTGATTTGCTTTATAAATAAAGAAAAATATTTTTAATGGCTTTTAAATTTATCTTAGCATATCATTAGTTCTCTAATTTAAGGAAATACATTTTCACTTCCGATTACCGAGTCAATCGTTTACTAAATTTGTAAATCACTTACGACTTATTTGGGAGATTTGGGAGAGATAAACAATAGTGTTGCCAGTATCAAATCGAAAAATTAATTTATAGTTAAAATACGATTATGAATCAAGATTTCTAATAACTCTTTATTAAGCGAAATATCTACTTTAACTATAGCCGGCTTCAAATACCAAATAAATTTTTTTTATGAATTAGCACATTAAAATATTAGATGTTACTATTGAAAACTCAAGTTAAACACATAAAAAATGTTCTTTCGCATTTTTTTTATTAAAATTAGCGTGTTTTTTAATCACCTGGATTTAGAAGTTTTCATACAAAAAGTGGATTTATTAAATCCAAAAAAAGCTGGATTTAATAAATCCACAATAAAAGCACAAATATATGAAACAGCCTATTAATTTAATGTCAGAAAAAATACGAATAAAAATTAAAAGAGAAACAAAAAAATTTAAAAACTAACAAAAGGTTTTTATTAAATTTTTTTTATGAAATATGTTTAGCAAAAAAACTAAACCTCACCAAATACATATTTTTAATCTTGGACATGGAGAAATAGCTGAAATAGAAATGGCAATTTTTCACTCTACAGTAAGTAATTTAATTAAATCCAATTAGTGAATATTAAATATTGCAATGGAATTTTTCAATTGTGTAAAAATATAAATTGAAGTGACAAAACTGAAAAGGCAGACTGTTTATCGCTGTTTTATATAACATATAATTAAAAGTTAAAGTAAAATTCTTCATCATCGAATTCGGTATTAAAGATCAGGGTGAAAGAAGTGGCGGACAGAAAATTCTTTTTAAAATAGCGAGAATCTAACCCCATCTGTTGAGCACTTTTAGAAATACTTTTTGGATTTAATTCCAAGTGATTAGAAAAAACGGCTAATAGTTATGTATTAAAAAAAATATTAAAAATTAGGAGAATGAAGAAATCGAAAAATGTTTGTATTTTTTGAAACGAGCAAAATGTTTTTCCCCATCAGAGCTCCTAAAGAATTCACTCATTCGAATTTAATTTCTGAATGATTAAATACCTAAAACCAACCGAAGATTCCAATGAATTCTTAATGCATCTAACGCAATCATTAAATTCATTTTATTCGATTGTCAATCAATTTGTTCATTCGAAAATATTCTTAAGACATTACAAGGTGGAGTAGACCTGTAAATAACTTTAAAATAATATTCGCTTTAAAACGAAGTCGAATATTCGATATTCCTTATTCTCTTCAATAAAAGTACTTATTAAACAAGTGTAAAAGGTGCACTCCAATTCAATATTGTTTTCAGTACTCTTTTCCAGGTGCATAAAAAGCAAATTTAAAAATTAAAAATTTTTAAAAATTAAAAATGGTGAGAATACATATTTTTAAAAATTAAAAAATATTGAATTTAAAAAAAAATTAACAGAATAAAAAAAAATGGAAACAAATTATTGGTCCCGCCGAAAATCGATCCCGCGACCCTCTGTTTGGAAATGCCAAATGATACGAAAATCACTTTTTACGATCACTTTTAGAGCAATTACTCTTTAGCAGCAATACTTAAGTGACTTTTTGGATGTTGTTCAGAAGTAATTCTAAAAAGGCTGTAAAAATATACTAACGGATATTTTAGAAGCAATGAAAGAAGTAATTTGTTGATGTTCAGAATAATTTCTAAAAAAGCAGTAAAAATACACTAACAGATACTTGTGAAGCAGTGGAAAAAGTAGTTTGTAAAGCATTACATCGAAGTGTTGGGACCTTTTAAAAGACCTTTGTCCAAAAAGTATTAAAAGAAAATTTCACTATTAAAATCAAGTAACAAAACTATGAGAAACAGTATTTAAATTGTTTAATCCATTTTTTACCAACATATCTCCAAAGACACGTCTACCTATCCTTCTACGAAATTTTGTCAGAAAATAATCACGGAATCCATGCTTGGCAGAAAATGAGTAAAACCATATACTCCACATCACAAACGGATTGCAGAAAATTTTAAGTATTGACAAAACACTGAAATTTTTGAAAATTGAAAACACCTAGAAATGAAATTACACTTGAAATATATAATTTAGTTTAGAACTTAGAAAATGCGTTAGAAATTAAATTTTCCTTTATGGTTATTAGCCACTCTTAGTTTTGTAATATTAAACAAGTTTTAAAAACCTTTAGGCCCTTACAGATATTTTTGGGTTCTTCTCTTTTTACTATTAAAAAAAATTGTAAAAGGGACATCCGGTGCAATGATAAACAAATAACACCATTGTGAAAATTCTAAATTTTAATTAAGCAAAGAAATACACAAAATAAAACTTCTATATATAAAAATTAACTGAACGAAGCCAAAAAAAAAAACTTTTAAATGCAAAAATATGTGTTTCTGTGCGATTTTTGATACTAAAACTATACGCATTTTAATTTTTTCTTTTAAATAGTTTGTGTTAGAAAAGTGATTTTGTGCGTTCGCGTACTTTTGGGTAATTTTGACTTTTAGATAAAGGATTTTGTGATTACTCTCATTTTATTGAACTTTACTCAAAAAGTAAAGCAGCACACTTAACTTAAAATAACGAGTTTTTTTTTAATTTTATAAGCAAAAAACCGGAAAAATTAAACAAAAAATTTTTCAAAAGCACCCCCCCCCCCACCCCCTTGAAATAAATTCCTAGCTACGTGCCTGGATTGCCCAAATGTTACTTTAAATGGCACAGAAATTCCAAAACAAACAAAAGTGAAATATCTTGGTCTGCACCTCAACCGTCGCCTTACATGGAAAGATCATATTAAAGCAAAGAATGAACAATTAAAAATAAAAACAAGACGAATGTATTGGCTTCTCAATCCAAAATCTGAATTAACTATGGAAAATAAACTTCTGCTTTATAAAACAATATTAAAACCGGTTTGGACTTACGGAATACAGTTATGGGGAACGGCTAGTAATTCTAATATTGAAATCCTTCAAAGATACAAATCAAAACTGTTAATAACAAATGCTCAATGGTTTATAACTAACAACAACCCAGCATAATCTTTCATTACCAAATAAGTGGTTATATAATAGAAATTCATAGCTCCGCACAACTTATTTTTTGGCGTCTAAACTCATTATTTTTGTTTGGCGTGGTCGTTTTTATAAGTAGTCACGCTTACCCGCTCGCTTACGAAAAAATGAGAAATAAGTAGTTATGAGATTTTGAATAATAAGTGGTTACACACATGCTTACAAAAAGTTGAATTATAAGTGGTTATCCGATTGCTTACTTGATTCTTAAGGTCAGGAGAGCATGTGATCGGTCTCATTCGATGCTCAGTTGTCCACAAAAAAAAAAAATTGATTTTTTTACCCTTAGGTCCCTTTCTCTATGCGCTGTCATATATAATAAATAAAAATGTATAAAATTTTACTGTGTGAAAAGTACTTATTTAAACTATTACGAGTAAGTCATTATTTTATATTTAGAAACAATGAATACAATAGGCCGTTATTAGGAATTCATTATTTTATATTAAAAAATAATGCAAAAGGTAATGATATATCATTTTTGGTAATGCAGATAGTAATGAGGTGTCATTACCAATATTTTGCTGGGAATATTCACAAAGACTTACAGATGTTTACGGTTAGAGACGAAATTAATAGACATAGCTCAAGGTACCTTGAAAGACTTAGTTATCATAGCAATTCCTTAGCTATATGCTTATTAGACGAGAGCGGTGAAGTTAATAGACTGAAAAGGCACCCGTTTTAGATTTTCCTTATAGAAAGTGATCATATTTACAAGGTTGTAGATAGTTTTACTGGTTTATTGTCCAGATTATGTTAAGTTATTTTAAGATTATCAAATTTGCTTATTGTTGTAAAAACAGATTGTAAATAAATGAAATGAAAAAAAAAACTTACTAACTTTTTTATCTGAGTTGACATTCACGCGAAGTAGATTTTTTTAATTCTTAATTTTTTATTAGTTTATTTGAAAAGCTATTTCTAGACACACCACCTTACGTGTCACAAAGTGTCTAAACTTTTGCAATTGGTCATTTCCAATGACAACGCCATGTTAAAGTGACGTGTCTCTTTCAAACAAAATGACCGATCAAGAACCGGTCCCTGCCCCTTTCGCTGTAAGGTAATTTTAGCAGGTTAAGTTGTTATTTTCTGTTAACTAAATTTTATTCAAATGTAACTAAAATTTTGTATATGCATTTAACAGTTTGGTTTTTGCTGTTCTTATCTTACTAATATTTTACAAAAGTAATCTGATGGAATGTTTTTATGCAACGTAGTTTTTAACTAATTTTTAATAGTTTTAAATAAAATTTTTACGTTTTTCTATTCCTGTATGATTTAGATATAACAGAACTCTTTATTTTTAATGAATTTTTATTTGTTAATTTATAGTGGGTCATAAAGGTTTTTGTAAATTTTTTTCCTTCCGTTTAATAATAATGTACATAAATTTCATAAATTAAAAAAATATATTTATATATCTAAGTAGAAAAGGAATGAAGTTCCTAAACTCTTTGCTTCTAAGTCAAATGTAAATAATATAAATATTATAAGAAATAAATTGAAATTGAAAATTTATAGTGGTAGCATTCGGCAGAGAAACCTTGAACTGATACCGGTGACTTGTAGCGCTTTGTGATTACGTACTCTGCTGAACGATGTTTTGTTTTTAAATACACTTTTTCTATAGTTTCCTTTGATTTTTTAAAATTTTTGTTTTCGAGTTATGTTTGCATGTTTTTATTTGTCATTCTTACAAAACAATTTTTCTTATATATGAACAACAACAAATGTATCACTTATTGATCAAAAGCAGCAAACATTTTTTAAGCTACCAAAATATGACAGCGCTACCTAAGCGCTCAGACTGGGTGGTGGAGTGATCAGTTCGTTCAGCAGATAGTTGTACAACTGTTGCAGAACTGTTGACTATTAAATTGTATCTGCCGAACGCACCCAATGATAAAAAAAATTAAATGAAAAAATTTTGTTACTATAGAGGTCGAAAAAGTACTATTTTTTAAGCTGGTTAGTACTATTTTAAAAATCACATTTATCAAAATAGTTAACAAATTAGTATTGCCTCATTGCAGAGATGAAATTTTTGCTATTATTTTTTTAAAAATCTTTTTTAAATAAACTCACAACATTCATTAAACTTTTTAATTTTGCGAAGAAGTAGATGCTAAATACTTACCCCTAAATTCATAAACACTTTGTAAAATTATAGGAGGTTTATTGAACAAATTTTGTATGAAAATGACGTTTTGTAAACCTGTTATAACTTTACAAAGCATTTATGAATTGAGGGGTTAAGATATAAATAAAAAAAAATATTTCAAAAAAAGGAACTTCCTAGTTTTCCATTTCTATTCTGTTGTAACTGAAACCTAAAACTAATAATGCACTACTCGTTATCCAAAAAAATAAAAATATTAATTTCAAAATGGAAATAAAACTCATGATTATTTCTGCAAATTAAAAATTGCAATTTATTTTTAAAGCTTCCAAGTGTTTATACACTCATCATTACCAGATATGTGGTTATGTAACTACATACTTGGTAATGGTAACTAGTTACTTTTGTTATTACATTCATTATTACATTTCTTTATATGGCGATGTCGCGAAAAATAATGAGTTGTCTTTACACACCAGCATACGAAAAATCAAAAAATATATTGTTACCTATGTGCTTACCAGTACTGACAAAAATAATGAGTCTAAAAATAGATTTTCTAAAAAATAAAATATATAAAAAAAAATATTTTTTATTGTATTTTTTTTTTTAAATAAAATTTGCTGGTGCGGGAATCGAACCTGGGTCTACAGATTGCCAGTCAACAGCTCTACCATCTGAGCTATATCGACTTGTAATATTTAATAGATAAAAACACAATTGACCTGCTGCACACAAGTAAGCTTACTCGCCAACATACAAAAAATCAAAAAATATGTGGTTACATATATCCTTACCAGTGTTTAAAAAAATATTGGTCTAAAAATAGATTTCAAAAAATTTTCAAAAAAATCTAAAAAATTATTTTCTATTTCAAATAATGATAAAAATAAGTAATTATCAGTAACTCATTATTATATGTTTTAAAATAATACATAAGGTAAGTGGGTGTCATTACTGATAGTCCAAAAAATAATGATATGTCATTACCGTTTCTATACTGGGTTTATTTGAAATTTATAAAATATACATTATAGTCAAAGAACAGCTTTTGTATTTTGTAACCAGCAATTTTAAATGAAAACGAGTAAAAAGGTTAAAGTCGGGAATGTATACTATACAAAACCCTACACCACTCTGGTGTATTGTTTGGATCCGAAATTCGAATGGGTTAAAATGGGGCTTGTGTCAAAATTTTCTATAATGTGAGTCAGCGCACCAAATTTTATTAAAATATCTTAATATTTGGGACCTGCAGTTTGTAACCAAGCCAATTTTGGGGGGACCCTTATATGGGCACTAGTTCTGAACATGGACCGATGTTCACCAAAATCAATTGGCTTCGTCCTTGGGCCAACATAGGTCTATGTACCAAATTTCATCAAAATATTTTAATATTTGCGATCTGCAGCGTATAAACAATATAATTTTGGTGGGACCCTTATATGGGCACTAGGTCTAAACATGGACCGATGTTCACCAAAATCAATAGGCTGCGTTATTGGGCCAACATAGGTCTGTGTACCAAATTTCATCAAAATATCTTAATATTTGCGACCTGCAGCGTATAAACAGTATAATTTTGGTAGGACCCTTATATGAGCACTAGGTCTAAACATGGACCGATGTTCACCAAAATCAATAAGCTGCGTTATTAGGCCAATATAGGTCTGTGTACCAAATTTCATCAAAATATCTTAATATTTGCGACCTGCAGCGTATAAACAGTATAATTTTGGTGGGACCCTTATATGGGCACTAGGTCTAAACATGGACCGATGTTCACCAAAATCAATAGGCTGCGTTATTGGGCCAATATAGGTCTGTGTACCAAATTTCATCAAAATATCTTAATATTTACGACCTGCAGCGTATAAACAGTATAATTTTGGTAGGACCCTTATATGGGCACTAGGTCTAAACATGGACCGATGTTCACCAAAATCAAACTTTTTCGTCCTTGGGCTAACATAGGTCTGCTTACCAAATTTCATCAAAATATCTTAATATTTGCGACCTGTAGAGTGCGCACAAGATTGCATGGACAGACAGACGAACGGACGGACGGACGGACAGACGGACATCGTTAAATCGAAATAAAAAAAAATTCTGAACCGATCGGTATACTATAAGGTGGGTCTACGACCAATATTTTTTGGTGTTACAAACATCAGCACAAACTTATAATACCCTGACCACATAGTGGTGTAGGGTATAAATGACCACATAGTGGTGTAGGGTATAAAGTAGTACCCATATATTACCAAGGTGTTGCTGGGTAGTGAATATACTCATAGTTTCTGTATTTACAGAAATAGGCCAAAATCATTCGATTTTCGTTACTATACATAGGTTACCTAGACCATATTCCTGGGGTGGGCAAGGGACCTATTTATGTTCAGCTGTTAATTTGCCCATTCTCAGACTTTTACAGACATTATCCCAGCAAAACCTTGCTAATATGTTGGTATTACAGAACACGTTACCTGGTAATACCATAACCTTTACCATTGCATTATTTCATAACTAAAATGTAATGTCTTACGTACAGTGTGCTGCATAACTACTGGGTAGTAATAGCAACTTATTACCAATGATATATTTAAACACCTCAAAGAAAAGAGTTACTTGTAATACACAACTAGGCTTTGGGATTTCCCGGACTTTTTTATTTCCCGGGAAACGGGAATAAAAAAATTTGATTCCCGGGAAATATTTTTGAACAAAATTGTTAATGAAAACCACCTATATAAATAATTTTTGTTAAAAAAAAAAAACACTATTTCAGTACAAATTCAGTCTGTGTAGTTAGAATCCACAATGTTATTTTCCAAAGACAAATAAAACTCTTCTAGTCTTATTTCTACAATTCTTCTTATTTCATCAGCATTACATCTTCCTGATATATAAACCAACCCCAGGTTATAAAATGAATTATTTCCGTTTATACATATGTTCAAACATCTCTTTTGTGATATTCTTGTCCATTCATCTAAGATTATAGTAAATGTCCTACTGTTAGAAATATTGCTCGATATTTCTTTTATCATGATATCTTTTACATGACTGTAGTAATTTAATATAATGTTCTTTACATCGGTTTAATTTTTTTGCAATGCCAGGTTTTTATTATAAAAACTTTCTCGAATAACCGAAGATCTAGTTATGGTGCGGATTGATTTTTTTTTTTTTTTGTGAACCGAATTTAGATGTCGGATAACCAAATTTAGATACCTCCGTTAACCATTAGTCGTTTAGGGCAAATATTGCACTGCGCTGCATTGTCGTTTTTTGTGAAGTATTTCCATACTTCTGACATTTTATTCTTTAATATAAAAGAATATATTAGTTTGAAAGCAGGTGTATTAAAATAAAGTAAACTTACTTGAAAGTATCACATTTGTTAATGAAAACTTTACTTATAAAATTATTGGCCCTTAATATTTATAAAGGAGTATTTTAAATTTAAAGTCGAATTTATTTTTAATCATAAGGTTTTGTTCATTTTGTGTATGAAAACCTTACAAAAATGTTTATATTTTAAAACATTTTGATTGGTCAAAAATAAATTGACCAATCAGAATGCTCCAAAAATAAACCAATTCAAGGCATACTGCCACCCAATATTTTAACTAAAGTCGACTTTAACTAAAATATACATTTGAAAAATTTAGATAGTAAGGGCGATTATTTGTAAGAAACAAACATTTTTTTTCATATTTCTTTTAAACATTTTACCAAGTTTTTAGGTTTTACTACTTAAATTTTGAATAAGTTATGCGAAAAATCTTTATTAGTTGAAATGCTCCTAATTACTTGGCAAAGATTTTTTTTGTGTCAAATAAATTGATTCCCTTTTAAAAGATTTTAACAATGGCATTTTTGTTTTGGTATTTAAAATGTGTTTTATGACTAAAATTAAAAAATCCTATTCCAAACAAAAACAATTTAAAAAATTTAATATTTTTAAAATTTCCCGTTTTCCCGGGAAAAATATATTATTTTCCCGGGAATTCCCGTCAAACTTTTCCCGGGATTTTCCGGGAATTCCCGAACCCCAAACCCTATACACAACATGAGTTCAAAATAACAACAGCGACTTATTACAGATGGGATATTTTAAAACCGTAAAATAAGGAGTTACTTTTAATGTGATACTTGATCACTTAATAGAAATAGCCACTTATTACCGATGGTGTATTCAAATACCTCAATATAAGGAGTTATTTGTAATGCGATACATGAGTGTTATTTTCTATTTAAAATATTCGATACAAATAATTTATGTTTTATACATATTGACTGAAATATCTTTTATGTTTTTTGTTTAACTTTATATTAATCTGAGTAAATATTAATTAAATATGAATATGCTTCGTTTTAGCATTTATAAAAAACCAACACGATAACGTCTTATTTTAATTTTTTTTGTAAGAAGTAAGTATATATTTTTATACAGTAAGTAAGCGCATAATTTTGATGTGTTATTTCAGACCTGTTTGTAACACATTTTTTTGGCCTTACTTTAAGCTGTTATGTAAGTAGTATTGTGCTCAGTATCGGTTATGTAAGTGGTTACGTAACTCCTAACATTAAAGTAACATGTTCTTATGTTGTTACCTAGCCCTCTTTTGGAAAGTACATACCGCCAATGACATGCCCTTGTTAAAAGAATAGCTGTTGGAATAGCAAAGTAAGAGGTTACATACCTTAATTTCTTCTTACAAACCTTATTACCAGGTAATAGAAAGTTTTGCTGGGATGCTTTAAATTTTTAAAAATGACTAGCTTCTAATAAAATTTTCAAAATTCAATAATCCTGGTAGCTTATTCTATCAAAATCTCCATGTTTTTATAGAAAACTCTTAAAAAAGTATCTATTTTTCTGAAGAAAACCTCGTACAAGTAGGGTTGCCAGATACCAAAAGTCAAATAACTGGATAATGGAAAAAATTCACCTTGATTTAAAAAAAATAACTTGAGATTTAAAAATGCACTTATAATTCAAAAAAGTAAAATTTTATATAAAATGTTGTAATACAAATAACCAAGTAAAAATGCTCAGATGGTAGAACTATGTATAGACCCAGGTTCGATTCCCGCACCAGCAATTTTTATTTAACAAAAATACAATAAAAAATATTTTTTTTTTATATAATTTATTTTTTTGAAAATCTATTTTTAGAGTCATTATTTTTGTCAGTGCTGGTAAGCATATAGGTAACGATATATTTATTGATTTTTCGTATGCTGGTGTGTAAGCATAACTCATTATTTTTCGCGACATCGCCATATAAAGGTAATGAGAAATGTAATAACAAAAGTAACTAGTTACCATTACCAAGTATGTAGTTACATAACCACATATTTGGTAATGATTTTCTACACTGGGAATATAATTAAAAAAAAAAAAAATCGTCATGTATCGTATGGGGTTTCAACCCACACTCGTTGGCATTTCAAGCAGACACTCTATCGCTTGTTATAACTGATAGCTGACTTTTAGCAGTCTTGTTCAATAAATTGTTATCTTTATTTCTTTCTATTTTTATTAACAAAAATGTATAACATATTAGAAAATATATAAAGTTGATTTTTTAAAGTGTTTTTTTTTTTATAAAAATAATACACTCAGAAATAAAGCTGTAAAAATAGGAGAAAAAGCTACTAAAAATTATGTAATTAAAAATGACCTTGCAAAAAAACTGCTGATATTGGCAGATTGTTTTTTGCTAAATACTAGTAAGATAAGAAGGAAAAATAAAACTTAAATTTACAAAATTTTGGTTACATTTAAGTTAACTTTTAATACGAATTACCTTGATAAAATCCGGAAAAAATTTTGCAGCATATTAGTAGATAAAAAATAGTTTTTCTGCAAGGTAATTTTTAACTTATTTTTACTACACCTTTTGCAATCGTAATTCAGAAAATATCAATTGAAATTCAGAAACTATCAATTGAAATTCAGAATTTCCATTTGAAATTCAGAAAACATCAATTGAAATTCGGAATTTCCATTTGAAATTCAGAAAACATCAATTGAAATTCAGATTTTCCATTTGATATTCCGAAAATATCAATTGAAATTCAGAAAATATCATTTGAAAATCAGAAAATATCAATTGAAATTAAGAAAATATCATTTGAAATTCCAAAAATATCATTTGAAATTCAGAAAATATCAATTATTATTCAGAAAACATCAATTGAAATTCAGAAAATATCAATTGAAATTCAGACCCCGTCATTTGAAATGCAGAAAACATCAACTGAAATTCAGAAAATATCATTTGAAATTCAGGAAATCCCAGTGTAGAAAACCATTACCAGATATGTGGTTATGTAACTACATACTTGGTAATGGTAACTACTTACTTTTGTTATTACATTTCTTATTACCTTTATATGGCGATGTCGCGAAAAATAATGAGTTGTCGTTACACACCAGCATACGAAAAATCAAAAAATATATCATTACCTATGTGCTTACCAGTACTGACAAAAATAATGAGTCTAAAAATAGATTTTCAAAAAAATTAATTATATAAAAAAAAATATTTTTTATTGTATTTTTTTTTTTTAAATAAAATTTGCTGGTGCGGGAATCGAACCTGGGTCTACAGATTGCCAGTCAACAGCTCTACCATCTGAGCTATATTGACATGTAATATTTAATAGATAAAAACATAATTGACCTGCTGCACACAAGTAAGCTTACTCGCCAGCATACAAAAAATCAAAAAATATGTGGTTACTTATATCCTCACCAGTGTTTAAAAAATATTGAGTCTAAAAATAGATTTAAAAAAATTTTCAAAAAAATTAAAAAATTATTTTCTATTTGAAATAATGATAAAAATAAGTCATTATCAATAACTCATTATTATATGTTTTAAAATAATGCAGTGGGTGTCATTACTGGTACTCCAAAAAATAATGATATGTCATTACCGTTTCTACACTGGGATGTCAATTGAAATTCAGAAAATATCATTTGAAATTCAGAAAATATCATTTGAAATTCAGAAAATATCAATTGATATTCAGAAAACATCAATTGAAATTCAGAAAATATCAATTGAAATTCAGAAAATATCAATTGAAATTCAGAAATCGTCATTCGAAATTCAGAAAATATCAATAAAAATTCAGAAACCGTCATTTGAAATTCAGAAAATATCAATTGAAATTCAGAAAATATCATTTGAAATTCAGAAAATATCAATTGAAATTCGGAAAATATCATTTGAAATTCAGAAAATATCATTTGAAATTCAGAAAATAGCATTTGAAATTCAGAAAATATCAATTGAAATTCAGAAAACATCAATTGAAATTCAGAAAAATGTGAACAGAATTTTTTAAAGAATCCGGCCAGGTAGATAATGTTATACCCATACTTGGGAATTTTTCATAGGCATTGAAATTTCATTATCATTAGTTGACTAAGGCTAATGGCAAAAAAATTTCATTACCATTTAATGGTACTGAAATTTGTAATACTAATGAAATCGCACTAATGCCTTAAGTTTTATGAACAATTGAGTAAAAAAAAGCATTTGTTTACAAAAAAAAGGGGGATGGATAGATTGCTTTTTTTTCAACTAGCCACCGAACTTTGTTCTATGAAATGGGTGTTATAGTCCCCAGATTATAAATTTTAAAAAACCGCACTTAAAAAATTGAAAAATATTCGCGGAACGCGAAAAAAGTCTTTATGGTACAAAAATTTACTTAAAAAACTTAATCAGCGATTTTCATTATGCAAACAAACATACTGATATAAGAATTTTCGTTTTCGAAATTTTTTATCCGTGACTTTTTTCGCGATTTCTTTTTTCAATTAATCGCCGAACTTTGTTCTATGAATTGGGTGTTATAGTCCCCAGATTATAAATTTTAAAAAACCGCACTTAAAAAATTGCAAAATATTCGCGGAACGCGAAAAAAGTCTTTATG
This sequence comes from Leucophora obtusa, assembly GCA_949987735.1. Taxonomy (NCBI): domain Eukaryota; kingdom Metazoa; phylum Arthropoda; class Insecta; order Diptera; family Anthomyiidae; genus Leucophora; species Leucophora obtusa. The sequence goes on along the minus strand of OX465295.1, from coordinate 257,212,384 downwards.
GTACAAAAATTTAATTAAAAAACTTAATCAGCGATTTTCATTCTGCAAACAAACATACTGATGTAAGAATTTTCCTTTTTGTAAATTTTTTTCCGCGACTTTTTTCGCAATTTCTTTTTTCAATTAATCACAGAACTTTGTTCTATGAATTGGGTATTATAGTCCCTAGATTATAAATTTTAAAAAACCACACTTAAAAAATTGCAAAATAATCGCGGAACGCGAAAAAAGACTTTATAGTAAAAAAGTTGAGTTAAAAAACTTAATCAGCGATTTTTATTCTGCAAACATACATACTGATGTAAGAATTTTCCTTTTTGTAAATTATTTTTCAGCGACTTTTTTCGCGATTTCTTTTTTCAATTAATCACAGAACTTTGTTTGAATTGGCTATTATTGTCCCTAGATTATATATTTAACAAAACCGCACTTAAAAAATTGTAAAATAATCGTGAAATGCGAAAAAAATTTTATGCTACAAACATTTAATTAAAAAACTTAATCAGCGATTTTCATTCTGCGAACAAATTTACTGATGTAAGAATTTTCCTTTTTGCAAAATTTCTTTTGCGCGGCATTTTTTCGCGGTATTTTTTGCAACTAGCCACCGAACTTTATTCTATGAATTGGGCTTATAGACCCTAGGTTATGATTCTAAATAACCACAAGTAATAAATTGCAAAATAATCGCGGAACGCGAAAAAAGGCTTTATGGCACAAAAATATATAAAAAACTTAATCAGCGATTAACAATCTGCAAACAAAAATGCATTTTGTACCATAAAATTTTTTTTTTATTTTGCAATTTTTTAAGTGTGGTTTTTTAAAATTTATAATCTAGGGACTATAATACCCAATTCATAGAACAAAGTTCTGTGATTAATTGAAAAAAGAAATCGCGAAAAAATCGCGGAAAAAAATTTTACAAAAAGGAAAATTCTTACATCAGTATGTTTGTTTGCAGAATAAAAATCGCTGATTTAGTTTTTTAATTCAACTTTTGTACCATAAAGTCTTTTTTCACGTTCCGCGGTTATTTTGCAATTTTTTAAGTGTGGTTTTTTTTTAATTTATAATCTAGGGACTATAATACCCAATTCGTAGAACAAAGTTCTGTGATTAATTGAAAAAGGAAATGGCGAAAAAAGTCGCGGAAAAATAATTTACAAAAAAGAAAATTCTTACATGAGTATGTTTGTTTGCAGGATAAAAATCGCTGATTTAGTTTTTTAATTCAACTTTTGTACCATAAAGTCTTTTTTCACGTTCCGCGGTTATTTTGCAATTTTTTAAGTGTGGTTTTTTTTTTAATTTATAATCTAGGGACAATAATACCCAATTCGTAGAACAAAGTTCTGTGATTAATTGAAAAAAGAAATGGCGAAAAAAGTCGCGGAAAAATAATTTACAAAAAAGAAAATTCTTACATCAGTATGTTTGTTTGCAGGATAAAAATCGCTGATTTAGTTTTTTAATTCAACTTTTGTACTATGAAGTCTTTTTTCGCGTTCCGCCATTATTTTGCAATTTTTTAAGCGTGGTTTTTGTAAAATTAGAATCTGGTTACTATAATACCCATAACTCATAACAAAGATTGGTGGTTAGTTTAAAAAAAAGTTTGCGAAAATAATTTTACAAAAATAAAAATTCTTGCATCAATATATTCCTTTGCACATGTAAATCGCTGATTAAGTATTTTAATTAATTTTTTATACCACATAACCCTTTTCGCATTCCGCATTTGCAAGCTCAGAAATGAATTTGACTTCTATAAAATGATTTTAACAAATGCCAATTCTTTCTTATAATTGAGGCATTAGTAATCGTAATGAATTGACTATACAATTGGCATTAGTAATGAAATCGATGTATTTCAAAGCATTAGCAGTACCAAGTAATAATAATGCCAAAAATTTCGTTAGCATTAGTTTCAATTTAATGGTAATGAAATCACCAATTAATTTGTCCAAATAATTAATTAGTCTCATGTATGGTTATACCCTATAAAAAATTTATATATTGATTTTATCAAAATACTTTGATTAATAAGTGGGAGTAAAATTCATTTTATTTACGCGGGTCAGGATTATTTACAATTTGTGTGTCTGAATGATTTTATGTTCACTAATTTCTTTCTTGTAACGAATTATGGCTCCAAAATGTAAGGCTGAAATTTAAAGCCAAATAATAGTCTTTAATATCAGCGTTACGTTTTAATGTCTAATGGAGCCATAATTCGTTACAAGAAAGAAATTAGTCTACATAAAATCATTGAAACATACAAATTTTAAATATTTTTCACTCGCGTGAGTACAGTGAATTTTACTTATTGTGATAAAACTCATATATAAATTTTTTATAGGGAATAACATTATCTACCTGGACAGATTCTTTTAAAAAATGTGTTTACATTTTTCTGAATTTCAATTGATATTTTCTGAATTTCAAATGATATTTTCTGAATTTCAATTGATATTTTCTGAATTTCAAATGATATTTTCTGAATTTCAATTGATATTTTCTTAATTTCAAATGACGATTTCTGAATTTCAATTGATATTTTCTGAACTTCAATTGATATTTTCTGAATTTCAATTGATGTTTTCTGAATATCAATTGATATTTTCTGAATTTCAAATGATATTTTCTGAATTTCAAATGACATTTTCTGAATTTCAATTGACATTTCTGAATTTCAAATGATATTTTCTGAATTTCAATTCATATTTTCTAAATTTCAAATGATGTTTTCTGAATTTCATTGATATTTTCTGAATTTCAAATGATGATTTCTGAATTTCAATTGATATTTTCTGAATTTCAAATGACGATTTCTGAATTTCAGTTGATATTTTCTGAATTTGAATTGATATTTTCTGAATTTCAATTGATATTTTCTAAATTTCAAATGATATTTTCTGAATTTCAATTGATATTTTCTGAATTTCAAATGATATTTTCTGAATTTCAATTGATATTTTCCGAATTTCAAATGATATTTTCTGAATTTCAAATGGAAATTCTGAATTTCAATTGATCTTTTCTGAATTTCAAATGGAAATTTTGAATTTCAATTGACATTTTCTGAATTTCAAATGCAAATTCTGAATTTCAATTGATATTTTCTGAATTACAGTTGCAAAAGGTGTAGTTCTAATTAAAATGTTTACAGGATTTTTCTTTTTCTGTTATATTTAGTTTCTAAATATATTTAGTAAAAATTTTATCAAAATGGATTTTTTAAATTACAATTTTTTAAATACAAACAAAATTGTAATATTTACCTTTTTCGTATTTTAACAAAAAATATTTGAAGAATTACCCGAGTAAAAAAGTTTATATATCTTATAAATATATAAGAATATAAAATAATCATATAAGTGTTTATATAATCTGATCCGCAAAATGGGTCTATAAAATTATATCAGATTGTATTATTTTAGATACAATTCAATCTAATATTATACAATTGCATCCCAAAATTGGGCACATCTAATTGAATCGTATTATATCCAATCTGATATAGTTATATACTATTTAATACAATTGGATTTCAAGATTTATACCCAAAATATGTTGGGTTTTGAAATATGTTTGAGTTGTAAAACTGACATAAAAATATTTTCCTTTCGAAATTTTTTCTGATTTTAAATAATATAAATTTGACTCAGAAAATATCTTAAATTATTTAAGATTTATCTAAATTTATATATAAAATGACTTAGAAAATGTTTTGGAATCTAGATTATATAAAGTGTTATCTAAAATGATTTAGAAAATATTTTTGATAATCTATACAGGAAGTGTATATTTTGATGTCACCACTAAGTGCGGAAACTGGTCAACTGATTTCAACCAAAATTTCAGGGTACGTTGATGATGGTCCGTAGATGGTTTATGTGAAGTTTGGACGAAATTGGCCCAGTGGTTCCTGAGATATGGCATTTAGATTTTCCTATATATATCCTATATATTCCCATATAAAATTTTCGTGTTGCTATGACAACCAGGCCTTGGCGTATCTATGAGAACCAGGCAGCACTTATAGCATTAACCTAATCTAATCTCAGCTATCTCATTTCAATTTTTTTTTTTGTGAAAACACTTTTTTGTTTGGAAACACTTATTTTTTGTGGAAACTTTTTTTTTTGTGGAAACTTTTTTTTTATTTTTGGGGAAACACTTTTTTTTTGTGTAAACATTTTTTTTTTTGTGTAAACTTTTTTTTTTGTGAAAATTTTTTTTTTGTAGAAACATTTTTTTTTGGAAACACTTTTTTTTTTGTTGAAACTTTTTTTTGTGGAAACTTTTTTTTTGGGAACACTTTTACACTTTTTTTATGTTTTTATAAAAAATAATTCTGTAATAGTACAGTAGATTTTTAGTAGAATGAAATATTTTTTTGTTCATTTTAAGTCTAAATTTAATTACAAAATGCTCTAAAAGTGCACATAATTTGTTAACGGAATATTACATACACAAAAATTTTGGACCTTTTTCTTTCCAAATTGGCTTTGATATTTAAAATCGGACTTCGACTTATATTTAAAATTTTTTTTTTAAAAAACCTTAAAAAAATTTTAAATCTTGATTTTAAGCGACTATATTTAGAAAGGTTATTGAGATAGTGATACACACATAAGTTTGAAAAATAGGGCACAGAATTAAGATTAAACTGTGTAAAGCGTTTTCTTTCCGAGACTATAGTTACTAAGTTATAAATTTTTTATTGAAAAAATCGGCTGAAATTTTTTAAAAAGTTAAATGGAAATCTTTTAAGGAAAAACATCTATTTTATTTCAACAATGTCTCAATAGCTTTCGAGCAATTTGAAATTTGGATTTCATATTCGAATTTTTTATTTTTTTTTTAGAGAAGCAACACTCATTAAATTCTTCCTATTAATTAACGTGTTGCTTTATTTGGAAAGGGGAATAAAGCAGAGATAGGAGGTGGTGAAAGATGAGAGGCTTCAAATATGGCAACACTATAATTGCGCGAGATGTTGAATTTTAGAACAGTTGTTGCGCGACATTTGGTGGTGAGTTGTCGAATTTTTGTTGAGGCTGTTTATTTCATAGCCCTGTTATATTATTTTACTTCGGTGGGGTTAAGTGCTATGGGAATAGTGAAGGAGGACACAGTATTAGGGATAAAAAAAATCATACACATTATTTTTACAAATTGATGTTGCGGTCGTTGGGGATCGAACCCGCAACCACATGTGTAACAGTTCCACGCGCTAACCATTACACCACAGCTTTCACATCGTTATCGTTATTTATTCTTAATTATTATTTGATTTTATTTTTACTTAAAAAGTAGAAAATTTGTTTTAACCTAAGCTTCCTCTGAATAATAATTTTTGAAATTATTTATTTTTTATGTAAGCTCCTAATAAGCATTCACATCGAAGGCTTTTATTTTGAAGATTTTTACATTAATAAAAAAGATTGTATTTTATTTTCATAAAAATATTTAATTCCTATACAAAACAAACTACATTTTAAACTTTAAGGTACGCTAACAACGTAGCGGGCTTGCCCGATACGACAATATTCGTTTTCGGTTTAACTGACATCCCAAAAACTAGGCCTAAGGCACGCCGCTAAATCTAGCGGGCTTGCCCGCTAGTTTATTATATAAAGTTCTATCTACCCTAGTGTAGAAAATCATTACCAGATATGTGGTTATGTAACTTCATACTTGGTAATGGTAACTAGTTACTTTTGTTATTACATTTCTTATTACCTTTATATGGTGATGTCGCGAAAAATAATGAGTTACGGTTACACACCAGCATACGAAAAATCAAAAAATATATCGTTACCTATGTGCTTACCAGTACTGACAAAAATAATGAGTATAAATATAGATATTCAAAAAAATAAATTATATAAAAAAAAATATTTTTTATTGTATTTTTTTTATTAATAAAATTTGCTGGTGCGGGAATCGAACCTGGGACTCCAGACTGTCAGTCTATAGCTGTACCATCTAAGCTATCTCGACATGTAATATTTGATAGATAAGTCATCTTACTCGCCACCATACAAAAAAGCAAAAGTATATGGTTACATATATCCTTACCAGTGTTTAAAATATATTGAGTCTAAATATAGTTTTCAAAAAATTTTCAAAAAAATCTAGAAATTATTTTCTATTTGAAATAATGATAAAAATAAGTCATTATCAGTAACTCATTATTATATGTTTTAAAATAATGCAGAAGGTAAGAGGGTGTCATTACTGGTAGTCCAAAAAATAATGATATGTCATTACCGTTTCTACACTGGGACAATGACTTAGAAAATATTTTTGATAATTTATCATATCGATACCATAGATTCAATACTCTATATCTGCAAAAATACAATTGTCAGGAGAGCAATAAAACTAATTCACTTGCTTATAAAATTTTTTTGAATCAATCTGTCTTCTAGAATATTATTTAAAAATGGCAAATTATTCCTATATATACTTATTTTGAAATTATTTGCGTTATTTACGTAGCTAATGCAGATATAGAGTTCTGAAATAAAATTTTTATATAATTTTATGATAATACTAGCAGATATGTAGTTTTGATAAATATAAAAAATATGCATTATTTGGAACAAAACATTGTGGAAAACAATAGTATGTTCCTCCAAACATCAACGAACACAGAATTGTTAATCAGGGATGGAAAAGTCTCGTTTTATTGAAATTAATAATCCAAGAACTATTATATCCACATCTTATTCCAAAAATTAATGGTTAGTTTGGAAAAAAGAAATTGGGAAAAAAAATTTATCAAAAACGAAGAAGTTTGCATTATTATATTGGTTTGCAAAATGTTAATCGCTGATTAAGTTTCTTAATTCATTTTCTGCGGCATAAATCCTTTTGTTCACAATCCGCCATTATTTTGAATTTTTTCAATGCGGTGTATTTTAATCCATAATCGAAAACTATTACACTCATATCTTGCCCAAAGTTTGGTGGTTAGTTTGCAAAAAAAAAAAAAAATTTGCGAAAAGGATAATTTTACACCAATATATTCGTTTGCAGAACGTCAATAGTTGTTTAGCTCTTCTAAGTCATTTTATACGCTTTTTCGCATTCCGCCGTTATTTAGCAATTTTTAAGTGAGATTCTTAAAATTTATAATCTAGGGATTGCAAAAAAAGTCAGTAAAAGAAATTACAAAAAGCAAATTTTTTGCATTAATATATTTCTTTACAGAATGTAAATCGCTGACTAAGATTTTTAATACAATTTTTGTACCATAAAGACTTTTTTTCGTGTTCCGCTATTATTTTGCAAATTTTCCAGTGCGGGTTTTTAAATTTATAATCTAGGGACTATAATGCACATTTCATAAAACAAAGTTTAGTGGTTAGTTGCAAAAAAGAAAAAATCGCGAAAAATAAAATTTGCAAAAAGCAAAATGTTTGCATCAAAATATTTGTTTGCAGAATGTAAATCGCTGATTAATTTTTTTAATTCATTTTTTATACCATAAAGCCTTTTTCGCCCTTTTCCGCGATTATTTAGCAATTTTTTAAGTGTGGTTTTTTTAATTCTTTAATCTTGGGAATATAATACCAATTTCTACACCAAAGTTTGGTTCTTAGTTTGCAAAAAAGAAATCGCGAAAATATTTTGCAAAAACGAAAATTGCATCATTATATTCGTTTGCAGAATGTTAGTCGCCGATTGAGCTTTTAAATTATTTTTTTCTACCATAAAAGCTATTTTAGCGTTCCGATATTATTTTGCAATTTTTTAAGTACGGTTTTTTAAATTTATAATCTAGGGACTATAATGCACATCTCCTAAAATAAAGTTTGGTGGTTAGTTGCAATAAAAAAAACTTAGCGAAAAAAGATATTTTCAAAAAACTTTTATGTATACCTTATAGAATTCAAATAATTTAAATTTATATGCAGATATAGACTTCTGTATTTGAAAATAAATTTGTTTGTAGATATGGGAAAATGTAAAATATTCAAAAAAGTGGCAAAGAATGGGTATTTCGCTTCCAAATTGGTATCATAGATGGATATAATATCAACAATGATTTTGCCATCAAAAACTCATTTTGGCCAAAATTGCCGATATAGAGTATTGAATATAGTGTCTCGATATAAACTTAAGGAGTGAGATCATAAAAATGTTAACACACATTTTTGCCTATAACTTTGGTTTAAAGTTTCTCATATTTTTTTTCCGCAGTTTACATTTTAAAACGAGTAAAAAGGTTAAAGTCGGGCATGCCGACTATACAATACCCTACACCAGTCTGGGTAAAAGCCAACTAATGTTTGGATACGAAATTCGAATGGGTTAAAATGGGGCTCGTGTCAAAATTTTCTATAATGTGAGTCAGCGCACCAAATTTCATTAAAATATCTTAATATTTGCGACCTGCAGTTTGTAACCAAGCCAATTTTGGGGGGACCCTTATATGGGCACTAGTTCTAAACATGGACCGATGTTCACCAAAATCAATAAGCTTCGTCCTTGGGCCAACATAGGTCTATGTACCAAATTTCATTAAAATATCTTAATATTTGCGACCTGCAGCGTATAAAAAGTATAATTTTGGTAGGATCTTTATATGGGCACTAGGTCTAAACATGGACCGATGTTCACAAAAATCAATAGGCTGCGTTATTGGGCCAATGTTGGTCTGTGTACCAAATTTCATCAAAATATCTTAATATTTACGACCTGCAGCGTATAAACAACATAAACAGTATAATTATGGTAGGACCCTTATATGGGCACTAGGTCTAAACATGGACCGATGTTCACCAAAATCAATAGGCTGCGTTATTGGGCCAATATAGGTCTGTGTACCAAATTTCATCAAAATATCTTAATATTTACGACCTGCAGCGTATAAACAGTATAATTTTGGTAGCACCCTTATATGGGCACTAGGTCTAAACATGGACCGATGTTCACCAAAATCAAATTTGTTCGTCCTTGGGCCAACATAGGTCTGTGTACCAAATTTCATCAAAATATCTTAATAGTTGCGACCTGTAGAGTGCGCACAATATTGCATGGACAGACAGACAGACGGACGGACAGATGGACATCGTTAAATCGAAATAAAAAAAAATTCTGAACCGATCGGTATACTATAAGGTGGGTCTACGACCAATATTTTATGGTGCTACAAACATCAGCACAAACTTATAATACCCTGACCACATAGTGGTGTAGGGTATAAATATGTCAGTTAATAAATTAATTTACATCGTGAGTTTTAATAAGCAATTTTTTACAGAACCCGAGTAAAACGGGTTATACAATATTTTATATTATTTAATACAATTATGTCTCGTTATATATTGCTTTGTATGGCACTATATATAATAAGACGTAATTTTCGTCTTTCGAAAAATTTTTATATGACCCAATATCTAAATACAGTAGACGCTCGCAAATTAGAGCTTTCAGTAATTCGAACGTCCAGAAATTAGAATCAATGTTTGCAATACATTAAACGCTCTGAAATTCGAATTTAAAATTCTAATTTCTGAGCGTTTTTTTTTTTGGTTATTTGAATACACAGGAAATCCCCAATTTATTTTTATTCTGTTTGAATAAAGTAAAACTAAAAAGGGGAATCACCAAATTATATATGTTTTTCCCTATTTGTTTTTTTTTTGTCGCATTTATGTACATTTTTGGCTAGTTTATTTGTGAAATTTGATACGCGTGTACATATTATTTAGCAGTCTCTATTAAATAGTGAAAGTGTATCATTTAAAATGTTAAATAAACGTAAAAAAACACTTTATCATTGGAAACTAAAGTCGAAATATTAGAAAAGCTTGACAAAGGCGTTCAAGGGAACCGGTTAGCCCTAGATTTTAATGTGACAACATCTTCAATCAGCTACATCAAATCACATAGAACAGCAATATTAAATGCTGTTTCAAACACATATCAGGAGGCAAACAATAAATCTTTGCACAGCGCTGAATATTCAAAAATGGAAAGTCGTCTGTATGAGTGGTTTTTAAATCAAAAAAAGTGTACATTGACTGGGCCAATATTAAAAGAGAAAGCTAAACAAATTTTTAGAGAGGAATATCCCGATAAAGATGAAAATGCATTCCGGGCAAGTGATGGATGGTTTACCAAATTTAAGAAGCGACACGGTATCCGTTTTTTAAAAATTTGTGGCGAGATTCTTTCCAGTGATGTTGCTTCAGTCACTCCTTTTATTCATCGATATCGTGCAAAGATCGCTGAGATGGGTTTAATGGAGTCACAAATATATAATGTCGACGAAACCGGATTATTTTTTCGTTGCCTACCAGACAGAACCTACGTCTCTGCTTTTGAAAAAAACGCCCCTGAACATAAAATTCAAAAAGACAGAATTTCAGTCCTACTTGGTGCAAACTCTGATGGATCACACAAATTAGTTCCATTGGTAATTGGAAAAGCAAAAAAACCCAGGTGTTTTAAAAATTTCAATAATCCTCTGCATTACAACTTTTCAAAAAATGCTTGGATGACTTCTGGGATTTTTCACGAATGGTTTCACGGAATATTTATTAAAGAGGTAAACAAAAATATTGATTTCAGGTTCAGTACATAATTTTAAAATTTTTTTCAATTCACAGGTGATCCGCTTTTCTCAGGAAAATAATTTGCCTCCGAAAGCCATTTTGCTTATAGATAATTGCTCCGCTCATACACCCATTGAGAAACTTAAAAGTGACGATGGAAACATAGTTGCATTATTCTTTCCACCAAATGTGACAGCAGCTTTACAACCAATGGATCAAGTTAAGTTAAGTTAACAAAGCTCAATTACAGAAGTATGTTTCTTTTTCAGTTAATTGCTGAAGGTGGTGAACTGAAGAATCATTTGAAATCCCATTCGATCCGCAATGCTATATTATTACTGAAACAAGCTTGGATGCGGTACCACAAAGTGTTATGAAGAAATCTTGGTCAAAGTTGTCCAATTGGGACTCTAACCAATACGACAGCGCCGATGACGTGCCAATAGCACAATTGTTGCAAATAGATCAGGACTGCAACGAAGTTATTCAGATAACTCAAGCTCTTTTAAAAGAAATAGTTCCCAACGATTGCATCGGTATAGAAGACATCGACAGATGGAATGAAGATATGTTTGATGACGGATCTGTTTATGTTCTCAGTAGCGATGGTGAGTCTTCAGATAGTAGCGAAGACGACGTTGTTGCAGTATCATCAGTTGTCTCTAATACTACAGCCATTTAAAGCGTAAATAATTTAATAAAATGGTGCAATAACAGTGAATTGTTTTCAACTAAGCACATAAGTAATCTTTCGGCTCTCCGTAATGATATTTCGGATTTAAAGAAACCAAAAAAACAAACAAATATAACTGATTATATGTCAAACACAGATTAGTTGTTAACTTGGCCATTGTTTAATTTTAATTGTTTAATTTTTTTTTAAATACAGTTTTTTAGTTTTTAATTAAAAAAAATACATGTGATGTAATTGGACTGCATTGCTATGTTTTGTGGCCATTCGTTTTTTTTTATATTCATATTTTTAATTTAAAAAAATACATTTGATGTATTGGACTGAATTGTTGTGTTTTGTTTTCTTGTTTTTATCAAATAAAATTGAATTAAAAAATATTAAAAAGAGTTTTATTTAAGTTTTTCGAAGTAAATTTACTCAATTTTTTTTTCGAAAAAAAACGTCCAGAAATTAGAATAATTCAGAAATTAGAATTGCCTCAAAAACAAAGCGGTTCTAATTTGCGAGCGTCTACTGTATATCTTTTTACATATGTTGTCGTATTTAATCAGATCTTGACCATGGATTTTAATTGGAAGACCAAATATAGCCCAGTTTCATGTTCAATTTAAATTTCACTTAAGATTTTATCGAAATCAATTAGAATCCATTTTTAATTGGAAAATATTATTTAAAAAAAACAAATTTTGATAAAGTTCAAGTGATTTAAAAAATAATAACATGAAAACGAAAAACCGGTAAAATATTTTTGAATAGAATCTGAGTGATATTATCTGACAGATGACCCATACATTATCGACGTTGAAAATAATATGTTAAAAGAGTTAATACTTAACATACGCAGTCAGACTTTGTATTGGATTTCGTACCAGATATGTATAGCAAAAAAACAAACCTATTGATTTAAAAATGATTCTTGTTTTAAATTAACTCTTAGGGGGTTATTTTGTAATACGCAACGCCTTGCATTGCGTTGTTTTCCATACAAATTGTTTTTGTAACAATAACAATTTACCCATAAATTTACAAAATAACCCACCTAATATCTTAGTAAATTCAAATTGAAATTCATTTTCATTTAAAATGTTATAAATTTACATCGAAACAACAGATTATTTTATTTTGAAATTGAACATTGGTCCATATTAATAAAAGTTAGCCAATTCTTCGAAGTAATTATTTTGGGTTAGGAATAACGTGGCACCAAATTTATTAATAGGCTTGAAGGATATCATGAAATACAAATGAAAATTAAAACAAAAAATTTTTAAACGATTATTTCAAGACATTTAATTTTATTAAAAACTCATGTCAAATTTGTGATCACAATTTTAATGTATTTTTCTCATTTTCATTTTTTCATTTTCTCAAAAATTAAAGCTTCACTTGAACTTTTCTCATTTTCAAAATAAAAATCTCACCTTCAGTGAAAAATCCAGTAATGTTATATGGAAAATTATTTGAAATTTCATTTTATTTAGAATATTTTTATTTTATGGATTATTCTTGAACTATACTATAGCTGTGTTTTCGACTTAACTATATCCGTTAACTAATAAAAAACCTCAAAGTGCATAAAAACGCTTTTAAGACAAAAACTATTACTTTTCGTATGCACGTTAACTTTCAACACGGATAATTATCAACGTTGAAAACTCAACGCTTATACATTTTCACATCTAACGTAACTTATTCGGGTTACTTCCTAGGAACTTTTGCTGACGTACGTTCGATTATAACGGAAAAATTATAAACATAACATGTTTAAAAAATTTTTATACTACAATCGGTTTAAATTAGATTTGCTTTAAAGACTTAACGTTGATAGACATGAGACAAAATACAGCTTATAGCCAGGGCTGCCAAATTTGCCGATTTTTCGGAATTTTGCCGATTTGTTATTTAAAAATATGCAAAATGCCGATTTGCCGATTTTTGGTCGAAAAATGCCGATTTTTTTTTAATTCAAAAAACGCAATTTAAATTTTTTTGTGTATATTAATAAATAATAAAATAATTTTATCTCTGAAATTTTTACCGAATTTTCTATTTTACTAAATGAATCTGAAATTCAATAATTGGAAGCTAAATGTACTCCACGCAATATTCTTATACAACTTTTGACATCGCGCAAAGATTCATTCGGTTGTATGTCATATTGCAATTTTTGTATTTCTCCAAAATGTAAGAAATACAATATGCCATATTTTGTAAAAGTATTATACAACTTATTGCAATATGTAGCAAGAGGATAGACTTCCCAGTAAAATCTTTCATTACCAAATAAATGGTTATATAATAGAAATTCATAGCTCCGCACAACTTATTTTTTGACGTCTAAACTCATTATTTTTGTTTGGCGTGGTCGTTTTTATAAGTAGTCACGCTTACCCGCTCGCTTACGAAAAAATGGGAAATAAGTACTTATAAGATTTTAAATAATAAGTGGTTACACACATGCTTTCAGAAAGTTGAAATATAAGTGGTTATGCGATTGCTTACTTGATTCTTAAAAATAAGGAGATAAGCAAATACTACTATGTTAAGGAAATACATTCAGAAAAATTTTTCTCTAGTGTGTAATTTTAGGACTCGTCATAAAAATATAAACATAAAACATATTTACATACTATAATAAATAAAAATGTATAAAATTTAACTGTGTAAGAAGTACTTATTTAAACTATTACGAGTAAGTCATTATTTTATATTTAGAAACAATGAATACAATAGGCCGTTATTAGGAAGTCATTATTTTATATTATAAAATAATGTAAAAGGTAATGATATATCATTATTGGTATATCAGACAGCAATGAAGTGTCATTACCAATATTTTGCTGGGTTGTGTCGTTCAGGAACGAACTAGCTCAATTGAACTAGTCACTCAATTGAACGAAAGACCTAGTTCATTTCTAATCGCTCTTCTAGTTCAATCGTTCATTTTATTACCTTTGGCCGGGGATAATTCTATTTCTTTTTATTAATTGAAAATATTTCCTACACTAAACATTTTTCTTTTTTTCTAATTCTAATTGTTTGGTTTTTTATATCTTTGTTAACTAAACGACGAGCTATATGAATTCGCTACTTATTGTTTTGTGAACGATTGAACGAAATTGTCAGAGATCAATTGAACTAGAAGAGCGAACTAGTTCTTTACAAGGAATTGAACTAGAAAGAGCGTTCACCAAAAAGAACTAGAATGCGCAAGTCTACAAGAGGACGATATGTTGCTAAATTTTAAAAACATAATTCCTTAATTTCATTTTGAAATCTGATTCAATTTTATATGGACGATTCGCATCATATAATCATTTTATAGATTCAAATATTTGCTACTTTATTCAATAAATAAAAATAAGGCGGTGTGCCCCTCTCCAGAGAAAAGGTTGTTGTCTGTGAACGTATTCCTTAATTTGCAGAGCTTTAAAGAAAAAAAAAAAAATATCTTATTCAAAGAATCAGTTTGATTTTTGTCGATTCATTTTATATAATCAAGCAAATTAATAAAATTTTAACAAATCATTTCAAATAAAAATGGTTAAATTGATTTGTACTTTGCGAATTATTTCATAAAATAAATTATTTAATCGAGTCAATATTAAATCGATATAAATTGTACTAATTCATTATCTCATTTTATTCATTACACTGTGAGACAAATGGTAGTGGTCAGTGATCGGGAAGAGTTCAAACTACCGGGGAAAGTTATATCGGTAAAAAAGAAGTTATACGTGTCCCGGCGTTTCGCTGGGTAACTCCTAGGAATCGAGATATATCGATTTGACCTTTGCTCAAACAATGGTGACGGTAACAAACATTTATTTTTACCGGCAAAACTGTTGAGTATATAGAAAAACGTTATATGAACAGATTAAAGGAATTGTAATTTTTAATTTTTTTTTAAATTGTTTGAGCAAAATCGGACTAGGGGTTCTCGAGTTATGTCAAAAAAAAGATATATCTCGATTCCTAGGGTTGACCAAGCGAAACGCCGGGACACGTATAACTTGATTTTGACCGATATAACATTTCCCGTTGGTTTCATCCCATCCCGATTTTGACTGTCGCATAGTGTTATCAAATCATTGATTTCAAGTTATTATAACATAAATTATTCACTGATTCATAAACACAAAACTTTTTTATGCGAATTGAATGAAAATAGAATTATCTTTTTCAGAGAAAAAATATCTCTAAAAATTATGGAACTAATTTATGTAGTATTGGCATAAGTTAATATCTTGTTATTATTTAATTTATCTCAAAAACCTTTATTTTAATTTGATTGTTAATTATAAAATTTAATTTATTTTCAGTGTAGGTCATATTTTTTACACTGAAATGTTTTTTATGTATATTTTTTTAAGAGTATATATATATTTTTATAAGTGTTTGTGATTTTTTGCCGATTTTTTAAATCAAAGTGCCGAAAATACCGATTTTTTTTCGAAAAAGTGACGATTTTTCATAAAAATTATATGGCAGCCCTGCTTATAGCTCCTATAAGTACTCATTAATAAGTAGATACTTTTTATGTATGCAGTTTCACATAAAGACATAAAGATTTTCACCCACTTTCTGTGGATTTTTGCGCATTTTTTGTAGATTTTTACGCATTTTATGCGTACATTTACACGTGAAACGTGCTTTTTTACTCACAAATTTAGTAAATTAACACACTAGTTTCAAAATTTCATTTAATTTTTACGCACTTTCAATGTAAAATTACAAATTATTTGTGCACCAACTTAAACACAATGTGCGTATTTTTTTTCAATTACGCACATAGAGTAAATTTACCCAATTTATAGTAGAAGTTCAGTTTCCTACTATAAGTTGGGTAAATTTCAACAGAATTTAATTAGAGTGTATTCTATTCTATCTAAGGTGATTCGATGAACTTTTTTTAACTTCAGATTCGGGCCTAGGCCCAACAAAATTCTTAAAAAAAAGTTTTATTATGAGGATGTGCAAAAAGTCGATTGCTATAAATGCCTACTATAAATTATTCAAATCTCGATGTTTTGAAAATTGAGACCCTGAGATAATATTTTAGTCCCAGGATACTTCGGGATGGCTGAATTTCTTTTCTTTTTTAAAATTTTTTCGAAAAACAGTTTTTCTATAAAGAAACAGTTTTTTTACAGTTTTTCTAAAAAAATATAGGATAACACTGGCCCCGACACTGTTTAAAATCGCATTTTCATTTTATTGGACACCTCTAGGGTACATAATAGCAATGCTGCGTGTATGCAACATCCACATGTGAAAAAAATTATGTGCTTTACCTCTTGGCACATCCACATGTACCATGTGCCAATAGCCGGCCACATGGCACATGTAAATGTGAAATGTGCCAGATGTGTTGGCACATTTCACATTCAAATGTGGAATGTGCCGAACTAAGGGCACATGTGGGGCAAAGGTACCATATAAAAGAGTACAATTTTTCAAAAAAAAAACTGCAATTTTTGAAAAAAAGGACAATTTTTTAAAAAATTGCAGTTTTTCAAAAAAAGTACAATTTTTCCAAAAAAATTTTAAATTTTCAAAAAAATAAAATTTTTAATAAAAAAGGATAATTTTGCAAAAAAAAAGGATAATTTTGTAAAAAAAAGTAGAATTTTGCAAAAAATTTTAATTTTTCAAAAAAAAAAATACTAAAAAAATAATATTTTTCCAAAAATGTAAAATTTTTCAAAAAAGTACAATTTTGCAAATAAATGGTAAAATTAAAAAAATACAATTTTTCAAAGCGAAATAGAACAAAAAATTAAAATCATGCAAAATTTGGGTTTTATGGGTGTATTGATCCGTTTTGCTCTATCTCGCTTATTTTTCGATATATATGCGAAAACCCAAATAAATGTCCTTTTCCTTCTAGCATTAGTAGTTTACGAGATATTTTCAATTTTTAATTCTAGCAGGGTTAGGTGGAATTTGTTTTCACTAAACGGGTTTTATGGGTGTATTAACAGGCAAAAATTTTAACAGTTTTTTTTTTTCAAAAAATTTTTCAAAAAAATTCAAATTTAAAAAAAAAAAACTGCAATCAAAAATATCAAAAATACAACGGATTATTTTTCAGAATTTGTTAAATACGTTTGGGATTTTAGCATATTAATTTCCTTTAATGCAATTAATGTGTATCCCGATAAAATAAAATTAAAAAAACTAATATACAAGTACATGTGCAAATTTAAATGTTACTAACACTTTAAAAAACATTGTTTTCTATTGTTTTTTCTACATGAATGGATCTGGCTAGATCTGTCAAAACAACAGAGTAGTACATTGAAAGATGACAAAGCAATTTCTGAAAATTTTCTGTTGTTGTTTTTGTTTTTTCTTTGATATTTTAAATGTTTAATAACTAGGGTTTTTCTTTTCCCGGACTTTTTCATTTCCCGGGACAGCGGGATTTTTTTCTGAATTTCCCGGGATCCCGGGAATTCCCGCTCGTTACAAAATAAATAAATCCGACATATGTTGTACTTGAAAAAACTCGATTTATATTAAAACACCGTCCGACAAAGTTCGTCTTTTGGTTGTACCCATGATAAAATCTACTTAATATATTCTAAAAGGTGAGCTAAATATAAAATATGCATGACTTCCAATTTTTCTACATCAATTCGTTTAATAGTTTAAATCGCGAATTACTATTTAGGTACTATATTTACTATCAACATGGATTTATGTTGTAGGTTAAAAAATAATTAGAATATGAATTTAAAATTAACAGTTCGTTGTCGTTCATAAATCTGTGCTTCATAAGTTGTCGATCAGAGTTGAATTCCAAGCAGCAGGATAAAAATAACATTGTAAAAATTTCGTTGATGTTAGTCTAATTGAGTTGTTTCAATTTGCTTATTGGTTTCAATTTAATAAATAGTTCATCATCAATTATTAACTCATAAAAGCATAGAATATAGAGGATGGGTTCTTAGCAGGATCCGAAAATAGGTATTCTATCCTGCTGGCCTTATCGATTTTTTTAATTTTTATTCTATGTATGTAATTTACTTGTAAAAATTTTATCATCTCTCTTTTAATTTCAAAATAATTTAAAAGAAAATGTGATAATATTTGATCTCAAATTGAACGAAAAACATTCATTAAATAGTTCCTTAACTTTAATTGGTATCTTTTGAATAGAAATTTTTTATCCGCAACTATTTAAAAAGAAATTATTAAATTTGGATAGTTGTATTTTAAATTAACTTATAAAGAAATCCAAAATAATTTGAAAATGCATCTGAATAATATTTAAAAAATACAATTGAAATAAAGGAATAGCAGTTGAAATTTAAATAAACTTATTTGAAGTGAAAAAAACCTCAAAATACTCAATTGAAAATACGAAAATATTCCTAACTTTTAAATGCCTGGTGATTTTGGAGGTATTTGGAACTGAGATACGGATGTTGAAGTGTTGAATATATTGCTTTATTTGAACAAAGATCACCATTTTAAAGAAACAAAACTTTTCTGAAGTTCGAGTATTTGTTTTCGGTTTAACTTAACCAAATTCAACTCACATCCAAAATCAATTTGGCCTAAATAATATGTTTTTTATACTAATTCAGTTTATTAAATTTTAAATCGCATTTTTTAATATCAAATCTTTCTTGTTTAATTAATTTGAATTCAATGCTTTAAATTTAAATTTATTTAGCTTCAAAAATTGCAATATTTAATAGCTAAAACTTCTGTAAAAAAATAAAAAAAATCCCGGGAAATCCCGCACAAAATTCCCGGGATTGCGGGATTGAAAAGAGGGCGGGATTCCCGAGAATCCCGTCCCGGGAATTCCCGGGACATAAACCCTATTAATAACACTTCTAGACGAGAACAAGAAATTCTCATTGAGTTTGTAATTCAACTTAACAAATATTTCCAGAAATTCTAAAAACATCGTCCACTGAACCAAAAACAGCTGTCAAATCAACTAAAATACATATTAAATTGATGAATGTGTGATCACTATACAACTAACAAAACCTGTCCATCAATTTAACGCATTGTTTAGTAGATTTATATTTTGACGTTTAACTATTTTACGCGGTATTATTTTGACAAAATATCGTCAAATGTATTAACAAAAATTAGTTGTCTTAACAATTATATTTAATTAAATTGCATAATGATTTTGTTGTTTTACCAATGCATTTTATTAAATTCAACAATGCATTTTATTTAATTAATTAACTTTTTATCGATTATTAATTTTTAGACTTATATATCATTATTTTTTATATTTCACCAATTTCAAATTTATTTAAAACACATGTACCATTTTATATACAAAAACATATAACTTTATTTAAATTAATAATTCAAATACATTCTATAACATTCATTAATAGTTTGCCTTAAACAAAATAACAAAAAGGTAGATAATATCAAAATTAATGACAGAAATTTTAATGTACGATTTAATTGAGAACGTTCAAAATTATATAAATTTATTTAAATTAAAATTAATATATCTTCAATTAGCAATTCACTTTAAGTCACTGAATTTGTTAATTATCTATACTTTGAAAAACAAAAACACTTAATGTAAATTTATTGATATTTCCGACAATTACAAATACGCATGCTAGCACGAGTAATGACGCGACAAAACTAACCTCACTAAACTTTTTTCCACATTTTTAATACTCTTTTTTTCAAATTGAAGAAAAATTATATCAAATTTACGTTGCAGCATTTTTACAAAATTTTTTAGAGTTAACAAATTAAATTTTGTTAAAAAATGGACAAAAAATTATCAAAACAACAATTGTTTTGTAGAGAATTATTGACGGAAATAAGTATGTTCATTTAAAAAAGAAGTAGTTGATTAAAAAAAAAAACACACATTAATTTGAATAAAAAATATATTGTTTTAACAATTCGTTTCATCAAAAAGTAATAAAATTTTTATGTTGATTTCACTTACGACTTTGGGTTCAGTGTCCCCTAACGATTTCCTTAGGCAAGAATGAAATCCGGATAGGGACATGCCTACAACGGATTATTTTTCACAATTTGTTAAATACGTGTGGGATTTTAGCATATTTAATTCCTTTAATGCAATTAATGTATATCCCGATAAAATAAAATTAAAATTAAAAAAAAAAACAAAAAAATTAAAATTAAAATTATTCAAAAAAAAATTACCATTTTCCCAAAAAGGTGCAGTTTGTCAAAAATTTTTCAGAAAAGTAAAATTTTTCAAAAAAGTAATATTTAAATTTTTCAAATTTTTGCAACATTTTTTATTTGGCTTCTCGCCTATGTATCGAAAACTAAGCGAGATAGAGCAAAACTGTTACCCCTTTAAACCAAACCCATAAAACCCCTTTAGTGAAAACAAATTTTACCTAAACCTGCTAGAATTAAAATTGCAAATACTTCGTAAACTACTAATGCTAGAAGGAAAAGGACGTTTATTTGGGGTTTCGCTTATATCTCGAAAACTAAGGGCGATAGAGCAAAACGGTTAAAAATTTTGTCTTTTGGGTGTTAATACACCCATTAAACCCCTTTAGTGAAAACAAATTTTACCTAACTCAGCTAGATCTCATAAACTGCTAATGCTAGAAGGAAAAGGACGTTTATTTGGATTTTCGCCTATATCTCGAAAACTAAGCGATATAGAGCAAAACGGTTAAAATGTTTGCCCTACATGCGTTAATACACCCATAAAACCCGTTTAGTAAAAACAAATTGTACCTAACCCTGCTAGAACTTATAATTGCAAATATCTCGTAAACTACTAATGCTAGAAGAAAAAGGACGTTTATTTGGGTTAAACTTTTTGCAATTTGGGTGTTAATACACCCAAAAACTCCTTTATTTTTATTTATTTATTTTGTAGAATTGCTCCATTCACAAAACTAAAAGTCTTATTTTCCAGTATGGAACTGAGGATATGTAAATTTATGAAATCATTAATCAATTGATAACTTAATGACTAATTAAAAATTTTATATAAAATACAAAAACCAATTAAACAATTAAAATTGATCAATAATGAAAAATATTTAAAAAATTTTTTTTTAATAATTAAGTCATTTGTATTATAATATCAAATAATTATTTTTCAAATTGTTATGCCGAAAATAGTTTAAAAATATTTTCTTT
Organism: Leucophora obtusa; assembly: GCA_949987735.1. NCBI lineage: Eukaryota > Metazoa > Arthropoda > Insecta > Diptera > Anthomyiidae > Leucophora > Leucophora obtusa. Next base: position 257,190,970 of record OX465295.1, on the reverse strand, counting down.
GAATTTTCGTGCGTAACTTAAAATTTTAGTGCTATGGGGTATAGAATTCCAGAGAAATACTGCGAATATATAGAAATGGCACTTAGAAATTAAACTTTAAATAAATGATCTAATTCTTTTTCCCCTGCTTATATCTGAAATACAAAGTCTGCTGTACAGATTATCAGGTTTATTGGTTTATATTATTTTATGTAAGAAAACTAAAACTCTTATGTTTAGTAGATTATCCAAAGAAAGCTCATATAGCTGAGATGAAAACAAAGATACACTAGAACGCCTATTAAGTACATACACGTATCAGATTATGTTGTTAAATGCAACGTTCAATTTCCCTATACTAGTGATATCACATTTAGCAAATAGCTCACAACCATACAGTAAAACGGGCATCAGATAAGTTTTGGCAAGTATAAAGGCTGACTTACCCCACCGTAAACATATCTGGAACGAATCAGCTGTTTCGATACCACAAGAAGAAATGTATACGAATGGTTACTAACACGTAAATGTAAACGAACTTGCCGGATAATTCTGTTGAAATCAGATCATACTGTTGAAATCAATCTATCCGGCATCGAAACAGCTGAATGATTTTAGTCGGAAAAAATATGAAATGAATAAAGAAAATTGATTCAAACAACAAATAATGAATAAAAGTAACAAATAAATGGAAAATTTTAGAAAAAAATATAAAACCACATGAAATAGATGCTAAATAGTAATGTCGTTTATGATAATCTATAAGTGTACTTTTTAGCTACGGCACGGCACAGTTACATCACATTTACGTTTACGGTCCCATAATCCGCCCTTTATTCTTATTCTCATAGGTGTACAATGCTGGGTCCGCCAAATAGTTCTAATCATAGAGAATGTGCGACCACAAGCATAGTTAATGTGGTTCGCCCACGAAAGAGTGTCATTAAAAGAAATTCAGAGATTCTTAGCAGATTTTACTATTTCAAATTGTTGATTATTTATAAATACATTGGGTATAATATTTAGTTTGCCAAGTCGCTTTTGAATTACAATGCATTTACATTTTTTTGGATTTATTCCTAAACCATTTTCACTATATACGATCGAGTTGCTGATTAATAGAGATAATACACTGGTCAATTAAGACACTACTACAACTGGTATAAAGTTGAACGTCATCCGCGTACATTCTTACATTACAATTTGTTAAAATGCCTGGGAGGTCATTAGATTACAGTGGGAATAATAGTGGCCCAACAATAGACCACTGAGGTACTCCTCTTGTTACAGGCAGTGCCTTGGATTTCTGGATTCTAGTTTCAACATACTGATATCTTTTACATAAGTATGTTGACAATAACTGAGTAACGGTCGAAGAGAAATTAAAAAAATGATTAAGTTTGTAACAAAGAATGTTATGATCCACGGTATCAAACGCTTTTGAATCTCCTCTGTAACGTCAACCAAGGCCGTTATGCAGCTGTGTTTCTTTCTAAACCCGGATTGACGATCTGTTAGCAAGTTATTGTTATCTAAGAAACAAGTCATTTGGTTATGCATAATACGTTCAAATACTTTAGACAGAAATTGAAGAATCGCTATTGGTCAATAATCGGAACCAGCTTTGGGTATTGAACAATTTTAGCTATTTTCCAATTCGAGGGAAAGTAACTTGAAGTTAATATTTTGTTAAAGAAAAATGTTATTATAGGAAGTAGTTGAGGTAATAGAATCTTTGGAAACTTTGGATTAATTCCGTCCACTCCTATAGAGTTGGATTTTATAGACAATATACTAGATAAAACGTCACATTGGACTCCTGCAGCAAAAGGAAAAAAAGATTCAGAATTGTTATTCGAACTATTGTTGATATAATAATTTTGATCTGCTTGAACCATAGGGATATTTAAAAACTTTTCATTGACTGTATCGGCATCAATCGAACATGGTTCCTGATTCGTAGATTTACGGATATCAACTTCGCGTATCGTTTGCCAAGTTCTTTTAGAGTCAATGGCGGAAGAAAACTTTTCAGCGTTAAAAACAGATTTGGCCTTTTTAATAATTTTATTTGCTTTTCTTTTAGCAGTCAGATAATCCTCATGAAGCGTTGTAGTTTTAAATCTTTTCCAACGAGCATACGCAAAATCCCTTTGATTAATATGTTTTAATTTCAGATGAAAACCAGGGTTTTTGTTTATTACTAATAATTTTTGTCTTTATTGGTACAGTTAGATCAAACAGATAATTTAGAAAAATTTTAGTTTCCCATGTAAAAAAGTTTATATATGTATATTTCGATATAATTTAAAATGATTTAATATAATTATATGTTTCAATGTATACATATATATAGCCATGTAAACGTACATGTCAAAGCATATATACTTTGCGTTGGTTCAAAAAATTTTATATGGATGCATATCTAGTAATATATTATTTCATATCGTCCTACATATAATTGTACTTAATATACCTAATTGTATATAACTATATGAACAATATAGAATAATATATGAGTTCATTTATAATTCAACATAAATTAACATATAATTATATATAACTACATGTGAGCCAATATTAAAAATATTTTTTTTATAATTTTTTTAAAGTCTCATCTTGCTCCATATAAAACTATATACAAATATATGAGGTCCCATTTCCTGAATATTTTTAAATTAAATTCTGATATCATTATATCTGGTCCATTAAAAAGACACATATAATTATGTGTGGTGTCATCAATAATATCCCTATTAAAAAAAATTAATATGGAGCTTTATATGGTAATATATAACTTAATGTGATCCATATACCCTTTCATCCGAAAAATGGCCCGATATAATTGTGTCAGTTGGTTATCACTTTTTATCTAATTGTATCAGTTTAGATCTTAACTGATTAGATTATATATTAAGCATATGAAATTTTATCTGATTTTTGACCTGATACAATTTTATTGGTTTATGTCGCATGGTATTAGTTTAGATCCAAATAGATACATTACTATACAAACTTATATAGTTATATCTGAATTTTGACCTGATGCAATTAGATCTGCTTTAAAACTTTGATACAATTATATAAGGCAAATGTCGTATATAAATATATTTTATTTATATAAAATTGTACCAACCACGATCTAAACAGATACCATTAGATATAAACCGCTAAAATTGTATCAGGTCAAAAATTGGATATAATTTCATCTGAATAATGTATAATTTTATTAGTTGAGATCTAAACTAATACAATTAGATAAAAACTGATAAACAACTGATACAATTACATCGGGCCATTTTTCGGATGAAACAGTATATTTATACAGATATAACTTAATCGCATTTTATACGACTATATGTAACTGTTTTTACTGGGGATTTTCTAAGTGATTTTATATATAATTATATAAGATCCGGAGTTAAGATTTCGGAATTAACATGACAGATTTTAAGTTTTGTACACAAGAATGACTCGGGGTCGTACACTTCCATATCTATGTATTTTTATAGAAATATAGGGCCTTTCTGGCAATATAATTTTTTTATTTATGTTAGTTTTGCTTCAATAAGTTGAACATATATGGAAAAAAGAAACTCCTCATTAGAAAATATATAAAAAATACTATCTATTGCGGTGGGTTCCCTCCGATTTTAATGAAATTTGGATTTGTGATAGAGAAGAAAAAATGAAAGAAACGTATTGTTTTTAGCAGCCCAATACCACATTTAGGGGTTAAGAAGTGTAGTCAAATATACATTTTTCGATTTTAAAGTAGGGCATACACAATATTATTGATCAATTTTTCAAAAATCAACCAATCAAAAAAACCAATTATTTTTAAATACTTTGTTCTGATTGGTTGATTTTAAAAACATTGATCAATAATATTGAACGTGTATGTTTGCCTTAAGAGTTTGTTTCTTATATTTAAAAAAAAACACAAAACTTAGACAAACAGGGTATCAATTAAAGGTTTTTTGAAGACGAACGTCCAGGCATGTCCAATACTATCTGTTTTGAAAAAAAAGATTTTAGCGAATAGCACATTTGTATATGAAATTGGTGTTGTATTGAATTAAAATTTACATAAGATTATGAAATTCACAGTTCGTACTACTTTAAGTAGTAAATTAGCATTTATCGTAAATTTGACAACTTGGGAACAAATCGGTATAGCTTCCTTGTGAGTTCTGCAGAATTAAATGCTTAACATGGGTTTCAATCGTGAGATTCTTCAAATTATGGTAGAATAATTTTGAAACCGTATTTAGAATCAGTGACTCGAAATTCACTAACTTCCAAACGTCAATTAAAAATAAGTATGTATCTATGGGGTTTAAGAAATATGAAATTAAAGTATTTCGGTGCACAAAACGCCAAATTTTAAACTCATAAAAAAAATCCCATATTCCTACCAGCTTCAGCCGGTTAGCCGTTTGCAACCGATAATGACCGGCGGCGGCGCGGCTGAGGTAAGTGATCGGCGGCAGATCGATTGACCGGCGAAAATTGGATGGCTTACATCACTGGTCTAGTGGCAACTAAAAGCTACTTAATAATTTTGCAGTAACAAATAAATAGCAAGTTTGTATTTGCAATGGCTTCATGTACTACCCTTCAAAAAGCCATTGATTTAGTAACCAAAGCCACAGAAGAGGATCGCAATAAAAATTATGTTGAGGCTTTACGTTTGTAAGAACACGGTGGCTAAAGATTCAATAAGAGCCAAGTGCTTGCAGTATTTAGATCGTGCCGAAAAACTTAAGAAATATTTGAAAAAGGGTAAGAAGCCAGTTAAGGAAGGTGAATCTAGTTCCAAAGACGACAAAGATAAAAAAGTGATAGTGACTCAGATGGTGAAGATCCGCAAAAGAAAAAATTACGAAGTAAACTTGAGGGGGCCATTGTTATTGAAAAACCAAAAGTAAAAAGGTCAGATCTTGCTGGTTTAGATGCTGCCAAGGAAGGGAATTTTACTTTTCGGTCCTCTTGGTACACTCATACAAATAAGTCCGTAAAAATAGCAGAAAAAGTTACTAAAAATTAGTTAAAAATGATGCTGCAGAAAAAACTGCTAATATTAGCAGAATCAGTTTGCTAAATATTAATAAAATGAAAACAACAAAAAAACTGTTCAATTTACAGAATTTTAGTAATATTTGAGCTAAATTGTTGTTAATTGCAAATAACAATTTAACCTGCTAAAATTAGCAAAAAAAAATTGCTGAATAGTAGTTTAATAAAAATAGCAAAAAAAACTGTTAAATTTACAGAATTTTAGTAATATTTGAGCTAAATTTTTATTAATTGCAAATACCAATTTAACTTGCTGAAATCAGCAAAAAAAATTGCTAAATAATAGTAGAATGAAAATAGCAAAAAAAAAACTGTTAAATCTACAAAATTTTTGCTAAAATTTTCTGAAATCAACAAAACTTTTGCAGATTACTAGTGGACTGGAAAAAGGTAAAAAAAGGAGCAAATGAAATGAAAATTAATAAATAAAAAATAAATGTGTATTTAAAAACATACTTGGGACCAGTTTATTGAATGTGTTAATTAATTGAAATTTTTTCAATTGGCATTGTTCAATGCCTAAATGCCCATTTATAATTGATGAAAGAAGTATTTGTTTTCATGTTTTAATAAAAGAATTAATTAAGAAAAAAAATTAAAAATTCGCGTATTTCTTATATTTTTTTTATATTACAATGCTTTTTCTTCAATTATGTGTACATTTCATTACCATTGTTTTCATCAATGCAAATTGAAAAAAATTTCATTGGCATTGAATGGTGATGAAATTTTTTGGCATTGACATTGAGATAAAGTAATGCCAATTATATTTCAATGCCAATGAAAATTTCCCAAGAATGATTTTTTGTAAAAGTGGTAATATTTATAGACAATAATATGTTAACGCATGATACAACCATACTAGGTAGATGCATTAGAACAACAAACACAACAAACAACAACAAAAAATGTAATCGGCTACTTTTGATACATAGCGAAAGCATACGAAAAGATCCCTGAACTGTCAAACACTCCCTAATGTATCTACCTAGTATGGTTGTATCATGATGTTAACCATAACAAAATGTATTTCAGAGACCCTTGTTTTGATTTTCATTGTTTGCTGATCGGATGTGTACTTCCGAATTTATTTGAGTTTCCATTTTCACCTGTAAAGCTCCACCCACAGGAATGACGGTGTGGCCGATTAAAAATATTGTATACTTTAAATAAGCTTAAAAAGTACAATATTGGGGGAAAAAAATTAGGGTCATCCCCGTAAACTCCACTTGCTCCCCAGAGATACTTTTAATCACAATTTTCATATTAAAATGTTTCGTCCAAAATAAACCTTGATCTTTGAAAATTAATGTACGATAAATAGAAACTTTGATGATAAATTTTAATAATTTAGATATTTTATGAGTACCCGAGTAAAAATAGTTAATTTAATATGGACTAATATGTTTATATATAGTCAAGTGTAACACTATATCTTTGCGGATATAATTATGTATAGCTTTGAGTTTTTAAAAAATTTCTTATATGATGTCATATATAGATCAGTATAAATATACATGTCCCCATATATATTTGTATGTGCCATAAATATTTACATATGCTATGACAATTTTAATACATTGTCATATATAATTAAAAATGGCTTTATCGGAAAATATATAAAGTTTTATATAGCTCAATGTTAATTTTTTTTCCTAAGTTGTTTTAGATATGTTTAAGTATAGCGCAATGTTAAAAAAAATCTATGTTTTTTTGAGATATATTTATGTATGATTTCAAAATATAAAAGGCGTACTCATTATAACTCCTAAATTCCTTGTAAACCTTGTATAAATACAAGCCATATTTTTATGTATGGAATTTGACATTAAACTCATAAGCATACCAGGTTTACACAGTTTACGGGTAGAATACAAGTTTATGTGAGAAGGCTTGGTTACAATTATGTACAACTTCTTCTAAATTTTTATTTAAATTTTTAATTCTTAACTTAAGGGTGTTACTTTTCAGTACTTTTTAATAGTTTTTGTTTTGATCTTGAAGTATGAAGCGTTATACAATTATGTCTTTCTACATCAAATTAGATATAATTATATCGGGTCAAAATCCGGATAAGATTCTATATGATTCAATATATTTAGATCTTATCCGATATAATTTTATCCACCATTTTTCGGATCATAGCATATCTCCAATTATATTAAATAAGATATCATTACATATGACATCATATTATTTTTTTTACCCGGGTAGGACAAATTTTCAACCATTTCAATTTAGCTTTATTTAAAAACTTTTTGCATTATTTTTGTCGAGTTAAAAATATGCAGTAATTTTTATGAATCATTTAACATTCTGTTTATAAGCGCTCCAAAATTGGTGGTTTATTTTACAAAATATTTGTCAAATTAGCAAATCTTCTGTTAAAAATTAGTAACTAAAATTCAGCAAAATACTGTAAAGTTAGCAAATTTATTGTTAGAAATTAGTAACTAAATTCAGCAAAAAAAATAGCAAAAAAGTTTGTAGGTTAGTAATGTGGAGGTAGCAAAAAAAATTAATTAAAAATTAAAGTTTAACTAAAAATTAGTTAAAAGTTTGTTAAGTTGAAGTAGTAACAGTTTTACTAACTTTTCTACAAACTTTTTTCTATGAGTGTACCATCTTCTCCTGGTGATGATGGAACTACAGAAATGAACTGGATGGATGTGCCAGATGACAAACTATTCGCACAACCTTTTACAATACGTGATATGTTAAAATTATTGTTGCGTACAAAGCCTACAGTTAACGATGATGATTTAATTAAACTGCGTAAATTTACAGAGGATTTTGGGCAAGAAGACTAATTTAAATAAACGTATAGAACAAATTAAAATTATAATAAAAAAAATTAATAATATGTAAGCTCCAAACGAGTGGTTCAAAATTATAGTATTAGTATTTTGATTTAAATTAATTACTAAGCTTGTTTTTTCAGATGTTAGCTACTTTTTACCAAAAATTTCACAAATTTCTTTTCAAATTTTGAGAAAATACCAATCTGTTCTTAATTTCCAAATAGAAAAATAACATTTTTTGCAAAATTAAAAATTTGAAAAAGTTTTGTAAACTGATTTTTATTAATTTGATATCAGATCATCTTCAAGGTTCATATACTACTAGATTTGTTATTAAATTTCATGTAAAATATCGTGATATATCTGGCTGAAATTTAAACCTCAAATGAGTTCGGAAGTACAGATCCGATAAGTAAACCATGAACACCAAAATAAAGGTCTCTGAAATATCTTTTTCTTGAGGCTTTAGAATGATATTTCCAGCACTAAATTAATACCTTATATTATTAAGGCTGTACAATTGAACGTTTGAAATCAAAAATTAGTTTTATTGAAAACCGCATAAGGCCCCTATTAAATGGAAGGCCTCCATAAAAGCCTTTTCATAATTTTATGAAATTACGTATAATTTTAGAAACATTTTTGTGAAAAATGGGAACTTGTTGTATGAACTTTTATCCAATAACTTCGAATTATAACTAAATCAATATAATTATATATAATACACACAATTTTGTATGGGGACAAAATTCGGATGAAATTGTATCTAATATACATCAAATTGTACAACATTGTAGCCAATCGCATCGAATTAGATTTAATTCGATACATATGTATCGAATTCGATACAATTTGATGTATTTTAGATACAATTATATATTCTCATTTTTCGGATCAAATTGCATCTCGTCGTCTATCTAATTTATATAGAATTTAATACAATTTAATATTGCCCCATATTAATTTTTTTACTTGGGTAGTGAAAACAAATTTTACCTAACTCAGCTAGAATTTAAAATTGCAAATATCTCGTAAACTATTAATGCTAGAAGCAAAAGGACGTTTATTTTGGTTTTCGCCTATATCTCGAAAACTTAGCGAGATAGAGAAAAACGAGTAAAAGTTTTGTTCTGTGGGTATTAATACACCCATAAAATTCCTTTAGTGAAAACAAATTCCACCTAACCCTGCCAGAATTTAAAATTGCAAATATCTCATAAACTACTAATGCTAGAAGGAAAGGACGTTTATTTGGGTTTTCGCCTATATCTCGAAAACTAAGCGAGATAGAGAAAACGGTTACAATTTTTGCCTTGTGGGTGTTAATACACCCATAAAATTCCTTTACTGAAAACAAATTCCAACTAACCCTGCCAGAATTTAAAATTGCAAATATCTCATAAACTACCAATGCTAGAAGGAAGATGACGTTTATTTGGGTTTTCGCCTATATCTCGAAAAATAAGCGAGATAGAGCAAAACGGTTCAAATTTTTTCCCTTTTGTAGTCAATTTTTTTTCATTTCCCGGGACAGCGGGATTTTTTCTAAAATTTCCCGGGATCCCGGGAATTCCCGCTCGGTGGAAACTAACTCAATCCGACATATGTTGTACTTGGAAAATTAAAATTAAAACACCGTCCGACAAAGTCCATTTTTTGGTTGTACCCATGAGAAAATCTACTTAATGTATTCTAAAAGAAGGGCTAAATATAAAATAGCCATATCTTCTACTTTTTCTAGATCAATTCGTTTAACAGTTTAAACCACGAATTGATATTAGGTAAAGTATTTTTATGGAAGGCCGTCTTAATTAAAAAGAAAACTCTTTGAATTATATTAACTATATATTAATTCTCTTTTCAAAGGATAAACGAATTGATTTAGAAAAAGTGAAATATATGGCTATTTTTTTATCCCTTCTTTCAGGATATATTGGAATTGTTAATGGGTGCTTGTGTCGGACGGTGAAATAACAAATTTATTAAAATAAAATTTTAGAGAGATTTAACAAAATATTTTTAAATGTTTCTTATATGAAAATCGGGACCATGTTCTTTATTTTTTCTTTTTATGTCTTACACAATTTTTAAATTTCAGCCCTGGTTTAGGTATTACGATATAAAACGATACTTAGGGCCAGTTTTATAGTCAGACCTAAGATCGATATTTTGCTTAAATATTTCTTAAATATTTCTAGATATTTTGTTACTATGTAGATTTTCAGAAGTATTCGTTTAGAATTATTTTTATAAAAAGTTTAGAAGTTAGAATTTTTCACAAAAATTTTTAGGAAAAGTCGCCTAAATTTTTTTATAAAAATAAAAACTAAAATATTATTAAATAGTTTTTTAACTTCAATTATTATTTTTTGAATAGAAATTTTTATGCCACAGCTATTTAATTTCATAGTTGCATTTTAAATTAACATACAAAAAAATCCAAAATAATTTAAAAAAGCTTTTGTTGCATTATTTTAAAAATAAATAAAATGTAAAAAATACAATTGAAATAAAGGAATACCAATTTAAATGAAATTATTTGAAGTAAAAAATACTTATATTAATTAAAAATATGAAAATATTACTAATATCTTAATTTTTTTGGAGGTATTTAGAACTGAAATGCTTATGTTCAAATATTGTATATATTCCCTACGGGAAATTTTAACAAACTGTCACCGAACTGGCCCCTTTATATGAAATAGACTGGTCACTTTTACATGCCGTTGTCATAGGAGGGGGAAATTGACCCCTTGTGACATGTCACAAGACAAATCCCAGGACAGGTCCCTGAACTTTGTTTTTTATGAGAGTTCAGTAACCTGTCCTAGGATTTGTCCTGTGACATTTCCCCCTCCTATGACAACGCCATGCAAAAGTGACCAGTTTATTTCATATAAAGGGGCCAGTTCGGTGACAGTTTTTAAAATTTCCAGTAGGGTTGCTTTATTTGAACAAAGATCATCATTTTAAAGAACAAGTTTTTTCCTAAGTACGAGAAATTTTGTTGATAAACTTGGTAATGGCTGATAAAATTTCTTTTCGGTTTAACTAAACCAAATTCAACTGATATAGAAAAAAACTCGGCCTAAATAATATTTTTTTTAATACTAATTCTGTTCATTGAATTTTAAATCGCATTTTATAATTTTAAATATATTTTTTATATAAATTACTTTAAAATATCAATGCTATAAGTTTAAATAAAGCTTCCAAAATTGTAATATACTAGCTAAAACTTCTGTAGAAGAATAAAAAAAAATCCCGGGAAATCCCACACAAAATTCCCGGGATATGCGGCATTGAAAAAAGGGCGGGATTCCCGGGATGCCCGTCCCGGGAATTCCCGGGACAAAAACCCTAGTGTCAATACACCCATAAAACCCAAATTTTTGCATAATTTTAATTTTTTGTTCTATTTCACTTAAAAAAAATCTGAAAAATTGTCTTTTTTTAATTTTACTTTTTATTTGAAAAATTGTACTTTTTTGAAAAATTTCAACTTTTTGGAAAAATGCCTGCGAGAAATGAAGGGTCGATTGATCCAAAGTGAGAAATCTGTGATAGATGAATAGGGAACATGTTGCAAAACTTATGCAAACCAAAATTTCGGTATATCAAAAAGTGGTAATTGCAGCAAAATATTCAACATCGTGACTATTGAAATGGAAGCAAAACATAAACTGGTTGATTTTGGATATATCATATAACTGGAGAAAAATTATCATAACATCAAATTGACAAGAGTAACTAGTACAGTTACAGTTGAAGTAGTGATATAAGACAGAACAGGTGCAGTATAATTAGATGTATATGAAAAAATGGCAATCGGTGCCGTTAAACAGTGTCCCGTGACTGTTACAAAGTGCACATAATACTTAACTTTGTGGCCACAAAAATGATGACATAATACTAAACTATGAGTATTTCAAAAATACTGATTACGGAACGGTTCTGGTCTAGAGAAACTTAAATCAATAATTGACCCCTTAGTGATTCGACTAAAATATGTACATCACATCTGTATTTGCAAAAATTAATTAAGAGAAGATTTATGTGTTTTCTAAATAGACTAATTGAACATTTTTTTAAATATGCTATTCTAAATTTTATAAAAAAAAAACTAAAAACTACCTCAAAAAGCCCAAAATAACCCGAAAGCCATGTTAGTGGTGAATACAGGAATGGGCTTTGTAAATTTCATACATATTTTTTTATATGTCAACTTAAGAGGGTTTTACTTAAAACCTGTGCCCAGATTCTATAACACGATAGACGATTATCATACACTTTTCTTAGTTTAGTAACTAGTACACTCACAATATATTTTCCATAACAGATTGAGGTTTATTTAAAAAGTAATAGGAAAAGTTTGTTTTCAATTGAATAATCAATTAAAATACATTGAAACATATTTAGCGTTTTTTTAATGACCTGGATTTAGAATTTTTCATACAAAACGTGGATTTATTAAATCCAAAAAAAAAGCTGGATTTAATAAATCCACAATAAAAGCACAAATATATGAAACAGCCTATTAATTTAATGTCAGAAAAAAATACGAATGAAAATTAAAAGAGAAACAAAAAAATTTAAAATCTAAGAAATAAAAGGTTTTTATTAAATTTTTTTTTATGAAATATATTTAGAAAAAAAACTACACCTCACCTTTCATCTTGGACATGCAGAAATAGCTCAAATAGAAATGGCAATTTTTCACTCTACAGTAAGTAATTTAATTAAATCCAATTAGTGAATATTAAATATTGCAATGGAATTTTTCAATTGTGTAAAAATATAAATTGAAGTGATAAAACTGAAAAGGCAGACTGTTTATCGCTGTTTTATGTAAAATATAATTAAAAATTAAAAGTTATATTAAAATCCTTCATCATCGAATTCGGTATTAAAAATTAGGGTGAAAGAAGTGTCGGACAGAAAATTCTTTTTAAAATAGAGAGAATCTAACCCCATCTGTTGAGCACTTTTAGAAATACTTTTTGGATTTATTAAATCCAAGTGATTAGAAAAAACGGCTTTTGTTTATGTTTTTATATTCGTCAATAAAAAACAAACCAAAAAATATGTATCGTCTGTAGGAGTTGTTATTTTCAGTCAAATATTCTATTTTTAGATTTCTATTTTTAGAAAAAATAATTTAAATAATTTCGCTGTTTTCTCTGTTTTAAAACAAAAAATTCAAATATTTTCGGTTTTCTTTTTTTGTTAAAATAGTTTGTTTATATACAAAATTATTTCAATTCAAATTATTAGAAAATATGTATGTTTTCTACATATTTAGAAGTGTGTTCTACAACCGCTTTCCAGGAACAGCTGCGGTATTTTAAAATCGGCAGTGCCAGAATTAAAATATTTTGAATTTATTTACACGATCGCGACTGCGGCTTGGGAAGCTCTGCTTTACATATTCATATACATAATACAGATTGTGATATAAATGTATGTATATATAAAATAATATCTCTGTTTGTGTAAATGTTCCTTCTTTATAACCAGACCTACAGACAGACTGGCCCACTATTAAAACAGGACATTCAATTAATATCCTTGCTAGTGTAAATATGAAAACATATGCATGTATATTAGGGCGTTCCTTATAAAGTTTTTTTTGTCGAATTTCGACACGCATACCCTCCAAATTATTTAAAAATGGTCCGAAATTAACAAAATCTATTTTTTTTTTTTGGAAAACGTTAACCCGTGCCGGGTTGCGGCCGAAAATGGCCCATTTTGGAAAAAAGTGTATTATTTATAAAAATTCCAAAAATTATAAATTTTGAAAAATTTAGTATTTTGTTGAATTTATTCATTTAGTATGGTCAAAATGATTCAGATATGGAATTTTGACTTCATCGGATATTATTAACCCACTTTAGCCTGGAATCCAAAATGCCCCACGAATTTGATAAAAATGCAAAAACGTGTTTTTTTTGCAAAATTAATTTTAAAGATTTTTTAAAATGTCTAATTTGGAGATGTCGATTGCTAGTTGTACCACATAATATGTGATATTAAGGGAAAAAAAATAAATTGAAAAAACGATAATTCGAGTTTGTGTTTGAGTGACTGCTTTCCAGGACATTTTACAAAAACTGCTTACTTTGTCAAAAATTTAAAAAAATTTAAATGTTTTCATCAAATTTTACATAGTTTTCGGAAAAATATCACTTAAATTTGATTAGAATATAATTATCTTTACATTTGTTTAAAAAAATATTTAACCCTTAGTGGCCTGGGGTCAGAAAAGACCCATGAAACTTAATATTATTTACGACTACGAGATTGTAAAGCCATTAAAATGATAAAAAAAAATCTCAACTGGATAAAATTAATTATTTTATGTAACATGATCCATGTGGGGTTAACTTTTTTACTTTTGGACAAAAATACCCTACTAGGAAATTTACAGAATAACACCTTTAATAATTTTCGGAAAAATATCACTTTAAAAGAATAACAAAACAGTTTTTTCCACTTGATAAAAATTATTATTTTGAATAACTTGAAACACGCATGGTTCATTTTCTCACTTTTCACAAAAAAGACTCACTAGGAAATTTACAAAATAACATTTATCAGATTTTTATTAAATTGGTATATTCGATAGAGGGTACAAAACTAGCGAAAAAGCACAATAATGCGGATTTACGCATTACTGGTGTACCTTATTATGATAATAAAGATCTGCAAAAAATGTTTGATATTATTTGTGTAACTTTAAATATTACTACGCCATATTATAAATCAATTTTTCGTGTAAAAAACTTTAAAAATATTCGAAACGTGGATGACCCTCCCATTGTCGTAAAATTAAATTCACCATTTGATGAAAACTTTTTTATAAAAACTGTTGCGGCTTTTCGGCGTAAATATAAATCGCCTTTACGTTTACATGATGCCGGTTTCCAAAGTGATGAACCATTTTATATAAATGAAAACCTAACACCGCATAATTACAAAATATTTAAAACGGCACTCAAAATGAAAAAGGATAGTTTGTTGACTGCTGTTTACACTCAGCGTGGCATTGTGCACGTTAAGAAGCTTGATGGAGATGAACCACTTCAAATTGAGATGCCAGATCAACTAAACAAGTTTTTCTAATTGCTTGGTTTGCCCACGGAAAATTACATTTATATATGATTGCCTATTTCTCATTGCATAATAATAATAATAACTGTCCATTTTACTATTATTTAATGTTCTTAATTTTCTTTTTTTTAATATACAGTTACAATTATTTAAATTATTTACACATTCGTATTTATACTTGTGTTATTTTCGTTCCATTTTTATTACCATTAATTCATATAACATTCAAATGTGTTGCTTTCCACTCTGTAATTCATGATTCGTGATGGCATTTTTAGTTCCAAAGACAATGTTTTTAACATGGTTAGAATTCTTGCCAAGCAAAAGTCCGGACTCAAAATAGTACATATAAATGCACAAAGTCTCAATAACAAGATGGATGAGTTTAGGTACATTTTTGTTAATTCAGGAGTTGATGTTATATGCGTTTCTGAGACCTGGTTCGATTCTTCAATCAATGATGCGATTGTCAATTTGCCTGGTTTCAAATTATTTCGTGCTGACAGGAAAACACACGCTGGTGGTGTATCAATCTATGTAAGGAATGATATAAATACTTGCTTAAAACTGAAATCGAACTCCTCCAGTCAAATTGAATATTTATTTTTGGAGGTAGCCACTAAGGATAAGAGTAAAATACTGTTTGCCTGCGTATATCGACCAAATAACGATGTCGATACAAATGATTTGCTAGATAAAATTGAATCTTTATCATTATTATATAATGATATAATTATTGCTGGCGATTTCAACAGTAATCTGCTCACTGAAAACTCACTTTTGGAGCCTATGCAAACACTTGGCCTACTGCCCGTCAACACAACAACTCCAACCCATTATCCAAATGCTACAAACAGCTTACTTGACGTCTTCTTTGTAAATCATAAAAAGAAAATACTTCTTTATGATCAGTTATCTGCTCCAGTTTTTTCAAAGCATGACCTTATCTTTACAGTGTATGATGCCTTTATCTGCACTGAAGATATTCATTACTCATATCGTGATTTTCGAAACATAGATTATGTGGCACTAAACCAGCGGCTTGATTGCATTAGTTGGAATTTAATTTACGACCTTGAAGACGTAAATGATCAAATAGCTTTCATTCAAAATAATCTGTTTGAAGTATTTAATGAAACGGTGCCAGAAAAAACAAAAATTTGCAAGGCCAAACAGCCACCGTGGTTTAATTCAGCAATAAAACGTTTAATTGATGTCAGGGATCTAGCTTATAAAAAATGGAAGAAATTTAAAACCCCTGAATTGCAAATTTTGTTTAAATCCGCTAGGAAAAAAGTTGTGGATAACATAAATAAGGCTAAAACAGCGTACTATCAACAGAAATTTTCAACAGCTATAGATAGCAAGAGCAAGTGGAAAGAAATCCGTGAAATTGGTATTGGTAAAAAGAGTGTTTGCATTACAAGTTCTGACGTTGACGTAAATAAACTAAACCACCAATTTGTTGACGTTAAAGTGGCAAGACCAACTGAAAATGAATATGAAAAAATCCATGTAGTGCCTTTTGAAAAATGTTTTTATTTTCGATGTGTGGATCAAATAGAAGTACTAAAAAGTATAACATCAATAAAATCAAATGCTGTGGGTTTGGATGGACTTAATCCTAGATTTTTGAAACTTATCATCGCTAAAATTCTGCCATTCATTACGTACGTATTTAATACCATATTAACTAAGTCAATATTCCCCGATATATGGAAAGAAGCCAAAATAATTCCGCTCCCTAAGAACAGCAGTGAATTTAGACCAATTGCCATACTACCTTTTTTGTCCAAGGTAATGGAAAATCTAATGAAAAGCCAAATGTATAAATATTTACAGGAGCATAATTTACTAACAGAAAAACAGTCTGGTTTTAGACAGGGAAGAAGTTGTATCACGGTGTTGATCGATGTGGTTGAAGAAATTAGGTCAAAACTGGATAATGATATGGTATCTTTTCTTGTGCTGTTAGATCACAGCAAAGCTTTTGATACAGTTGATCACTCAATTCTGCTGACCAAACTCCAAAAGCTTTTTAATTTTTCTAATTCGGCTAAAAACCTTATCTCGTCATACCTTTTAAATCGTAAACAAGTTGTTTTTTTAAATGGCTTGACTTCCAATGCAGTTCATGTTGATAGAGGGGTACCACAGGGGTCCATTCTTGGTCCATTGCTTTTTTGTATGTACATTAATGATCTTCCTGAAGCTGTAAGTCACTGTGATATACAAATGTATGCGGATGATGTACAGTTGTACTTAAGCACCAAAATGGAAAATGTACGTTATTGTATTGAACGCATCAACAATGATTTAAATAAAATTCACAATTGGGCAAGTCTAAATGGTTTGTGCATAAACCCAACGAAATCAAAATGTATCTTTATATCAAGAAATAATAAAAAAAGACTTGATAATAACGTATCTGTGCTAATAAATAACACTACAATCGATTTTGTTCCATCATCATCAAATCTAGGAATAACGTTTAATGCCGAGCTTTCTTGGAAAAATCACATAAATATTTCGGCTGGAAAAGTTCATGGGATGTTGAGAAACCTGTGGGCTGTTAAAGCGTCGACGCCATTTAAAATACGTATGCTCTTGGCAAAAACATATCTAATACCTGTTTTGCTGTATGGATGTGAAATATTTGCAAATTGTGACACCAATGATTACGATCGACTTCGAGTCACATATAATAATATAGCCAGATATGTATTTAATCCCAGTAGAAGGGATAATATATCATCGTTCACATATCAGTTGCATAATGTTTGTTTTAAAGACTTACTAAAGTATAAAAGCCTTTTGATGATGCATAAGCTGAAATATTCAAAGGAACCTGAATATCTCTATAGAAGAATTATTTTTGCCAAATTTCCACGTGGAAGAGGCCTAATCTCACAAAAATATAAATACGTTTTATCTACAAGACAATTTTTTAATTACACAATCGGTCTTTGGAATGACTTACCATCAAATATTCAATTGGTTAGCAACACAATACGCTTTAAAATGGAACTATTAAATTTGTTTAAAATATATTAAATGTTTTTCAATTTTATAATGTTAATTTTAATTTATATGTATGTTTGTGCAATTTAAATTTCACTATGTTATTTTTAAGTTTTTTAATTTATAATTAATATCAATTTATAAATTGTATTTGAATTTGACGAAACATTTACTTGAAAGTTTTACGTGCTATCACTGTAATTTATAAGATTTATTCTTGTTGTGATAGTTTGAATCAATAAACTAAACTAAACTATATACATATATATATTTGTTCCTTTTACTCCTGCAAGGAGCATAGGGCCGCTGGTATAGGATTTTTTAATTTTAGTCATAAAAAACATTTTAAATACCGAAACAAAAATGTCATTGTTAAAATCTTTTAAAAGGGAATACATTTATTTGACACACAAATAAAATCTTTGCCAAGTAATTAGGAGCATTTCAACTAATAAAGATTTTTTGCATAACTTATTCAAAATTTAAGTAGTAAAACCTAAGAACTTGGTAAAATGTTTAAACGAAATATGAAAAAAACCTTTGTTTCTTACAAATAATCGCCCTTACTATCTAAATTTTTCAAATGTATAATTTAGGTAAAGTCGACTTTAGTTAAAATATTGGGTGGCAGTATACCTTGACTTGGTTTATTTTTGGAGCATTCTGATTGGTTAATTTATTTTCAACCAATCAATATTTGAAAATATAAATATTTTTGTAAGGTTTTCATATACAAAATGAACAAAACCGTTTGATTAAAAATAACGTCGACTTTAAATTTAAAATACTCCTTTACTAATGGTTAACGGTGGTATCTAAATTTGGTTATCCGACATCTAAATTTGGTTCACAAAAAAAAAAAAAAAAAATTGATGGTCATGCAACTTCTCTTGAAGAAAACAACTACAAGAATAACGTTTCAGCTAAAATTAGCAAAGTACCCGAAGAAAAAAGTGTAAGCTGAATAGGCATTAAAGGTTTTATGGTAGGGCAAACATTTCATGAAATGGTATCCAAATTAGCCGCAGTCAATCCGCACCATAACTAGATCTTCGTTTATTCGAGAAAGTTTTTATAATAAAAACCTTGCATTGCAAAAAAATGAAACCGATGTAAAGGACATTATATTAAATTACTACAATCGTGTAAAAGATATCATGATAAAAGAAATATCGAGCAATATTTCTAACAATAGGAGATTTACTATAATCTTAGATGAATGGACAAGAATATCACAAAAGAGATATTTGAACATATATATAAACGGAAATAATTCATTTTATAACCTGGGGTTGGTTTATATATCAGGAAGATGTAATGCTGATGAAATAAGAAGAATTGTAGAAATAAGACTAGAAGAGTTTTTTTTGTCTTTGGAAAATAACATTGTGGCCACCATATCTAATAGGCCAAGTGTGATGAAACGGTTTATTTCCGACAGTCCAATAGTAGGTGCTTTCTGCTGGAATCATGCAATTCATTTGACAGTGCTGCGAGTAATTTATGTGAAATCAAATGTTTAACATTCTGATATTTTTTACTTTGAATTCTCACTACACAGGCTGCATTTGTACTGAAATAGTGTTTTTTTTTTAACAAAAATTATTTATATAGGTGGTTTTCATTAACAATTTTGTTCAAAAACATTTCCCGGGATTCCCGGGAATCAAATTTTTTCATTCCCGTTTCCAGGGAAATAAAAAAGTCCGGGAAATACCAAACCCTAATCATGTTACATAAAATAATTAATTTTATCCAGATGAGTTAAATATTTTTTTTAAACAAATGTAAAGATAATTATAGTGTTGCCGAATTTAAGTGATATTTTTCCGAAAACTATGTAAAATTTGATGAAAACATTAAAATTTTGTTAAATTTTTGACAAAATAAGCAATTTTTATAAAATGTCATGGAAAGCTCCAAACACAAAATCGTATAATCATTTTTCCAATTTATTTGTTTTCTTTAATATCAGCTATTATGTGCTACAACTAGCAATCGACATCTCCAAATTAGACATTTTAAAAAATCTTTAAAATTAATTTGAAAAAAAACACGTTTTTGCATTTTTATCAAATTCGTGGGGCATTTTGGATTCCAGGCTAAAGTGGGTTAATGATATCCGATGAAGTCAAAATTCTATGTCTGAATCATTTTGACTATATTAAATGAATAAATGAAACAAAATACTTAATTTTGCAAAATTTGTAATAATAATAAACTTTTTTTTCCAAAATGGACGTTTTCCAAAAAAAAAATCGATTTTGTTAATTTGGGACCATTTCTTAAAAAATTTGGCGGATATACGTGTCGAAATTCGACCAAACACTTTATAAGGGACACCCTAATATATACAATATTATAGTGTGTGTATGGGTGTGTATGTGCGTGTATATAGAATTAGGGAAAAGTAAACAAGCAAGTAGCAATCAATATAAGAACTTTTGTGAATATTGATTAATAACTGAAACGAATGTGAACTAATAGTAAGTGTTAAACAAATAACCCCCAAAACGAACACTCAAATTTATAGCGGCCATTACATGAATGATTTGCCAAAATGGAATTTTTCCCTACAAAATGCAGCCTTTCTTGTTTAAGAGTTAAGGGCGTTATCGACTCTAGGAAAATTATGTTTTCGATTTTTTTTATATTTAATTTGGATGGAGCATACTTTTCTCTATATGCTCCGAAAATTTCAATAAAAATTCGAAGAAATTCAATTTTCACATGTTTTTTTGTAAAATTTGTTTTAGTCCCAAAGTAATACTCTGTGGTAAATTTGTGTGTAAAACTTTTTGTTTGCATTTTTATTAACTTATTTTTATTAGAAATCGTATATATTTTAACAGGGCAGAATAAAAAGATAAAAACTACATCAAAATATGTAAAATTGCACGCAGTTTTCAAAGAAGAGCCAATGACGATTCCCTGATGGATGTTGAAGACACGTCATAGAGGACAGGTGCTGATGTCTTAATATAAGTTATAAAAGTAATCAATATATTTAAAAATGGGGAAAAAATACGAAATAAATTAAAATCTGTACAAAATTATAGCATTTTTACAAAATAACATGAGTAGCATTATGCATAATTATATATCTACCATCGTTTTTAAGACTATTATGTTTAATATATCAAATACCCATTAACCGATTCGTCCCAAATTTGGTGAACATTTAGTAAGCTAGGAGATATAACTTTTCTTCATATACAATTTTTCGAAATTTTGCTGTTTTCTTAGCTTAAAATTAACTTTGGGCTTCAAACGCGTTTTTCTCGCTACCATAGGTTCAAAATCGGCTGACACTGTACAGCCAAGGTGGGTTAACCGATTTCGATCCGGTTTTTTTCTTTGGTAGTCAACAAAAAACTGTAGTCCTTGTCGTGGCCCTTTTTTTGAATTTCAATCAAATAAATTTTATATTCCCAAGTAAAATTTTTTTTCTTGCCTTTTGGAATTTTTGGAATTTTTAGGTTTGTGTGGGAACTTTGTTAAAAAAAATTTAAAAAATAAAAATCGGGCCACGATAAGGACTAGAGAATTTATCTGGTATTAAGAATCACTTCACATTTTTATTTTCCAATAATTAATGAAGGCTGTACAGTGGCAGCCGATTTTGCCAGAGACTATTAATTAAAAAGAGATAGGAAATCAAAACTTACACTTCTCACCGGTAGGGGGCGCCGAAATTTAGTATCACTTCAGCAGTATCACTTAATTATTTAGTATCACTTTAGTATCAGCTGAGCCTATATTTAAAAACTCAAAAATTGCTGAAAACTGCGCAAAATAAGCAAAAATCAAGCGCAAAATATATTTAAATAATAAAATTTGAGAATTCCTTTTTATTTTTTGCTTTTTTGTTTGTTATTATGTCAATTTAAATAAAAACAAAGGAATTTAAAACTAATATTTTCTAAAAATACTACAATAACATATATTTTAAATAAAAAAATAAAATAGTAAAAATATTGTTATTTAAATTTTTACAACCGTTTAAATATGCCCCTTAAAATTCTGTTGCTACAATATTTAACCCCCTTAAACATTGTTTTAACTTGATATGCTGTTTTTCAGATGTCGTTTAATTTAAACTAGATTATATTCTAGAGATCATATTCCACTCAAATATAAATTATTTTGACAAAATCAATACTCGTAAGGCATAAGGTTGCCATTTCTATTTTGAGAAAAAGAGGACGCCAACCTCAAAAAAGGAGGACATTTGTCTTAAAAAGAGGACAATTTTTATACCCTACAAAACTACGTGGAAAGTAGAGCACTTATATGTTCAAAAGTGTTATTTTTACAGCTCCTCGCTCATTTTCGGATAGGTTTAGAGTAAAAAATAAGATATGTGCAAAAATTGGGTTTCTGCGTTGTAAACCGGCCAGGCCGTTTACATTTATGTCCTCAAAATTAACCCAAAAATGGTTCATAGATTAATCCATCTATAACTCTCAACCTAGAAGCTTCTGGTAATTCAGTTACACAGCTGTTGTTAACACAATGAAAAGGCAAACATTTTCCTTATACAAACTTTTAACCCTTTCATGACTGTTAGTGGAGTTTTAAGCGGTAAACAAAACTAAATTTTGAATGTCTCTCATTTAATTTTGGAGATCTGTAAATACGTATACTCTTCACAATATAATGGGAATTTAGCGTAGATTAAAAGCAAAGTAAGTTTTTTTTTAATATTTCGTTCATTCCATGACAGAAAGCCCAGAAACTGATTCTGAGTTATAGATTTTTTACATATGTGCACTAGACCTGGCGTTAAAAACTTTTTTTTGAAACTTGAATGTGGGTAGCGATAAAAATATGCGATTTGATGCCAATATTGATGTAGCAAATTTTCAGGCTGATCGGAGGGTGCCAACCCGTGCCACAATGAGGTCAAAGGTCAAAATTTTGAAAAACCACCCAAATATTTTTTTTTGCATTTTATAAATTTTTGTAATAAGAAATACTGTAAATATAATGGTTTTTCTTTAATTTTTATTTAATAGGCTTATTATTTTTGTTTTAAATCATTGAAGATGTTGTATAGGCTGGGAAGTCCTTACGGTAGCCCTCTACTGTTTATCGTCTTCGTTGGGTGTTAAGCATCTGTTATAGTCAGTTATTAGTTTGACTTTTCTTTCGGCGGCATCATTCACAACAGTAATGCATTTTACGATTTGTCCCCCTTTACAAAATGCTTCGCTCTTAGGCCAGTTTGACGGATCAAAGCGTAAGAAATCCGTAGAAATTTCCAGACGAGAAAAAATTTTTTTTGTTTTAGGAGTTACAAAAGAGCTTAAATCCTTGGATGTGAATAATTGTAATTCATCAACGCTTGCAGACAATTTTTTAGAAGGGAAAATATCAACATCATCACCGATATGATTGTCTTCATCGGAATCTATTTGCAACGCCAAAACCATCTTTTCCTTTATTTTTGAGTCTACATGTGGATCAAAAAAGGCAAGTGCAACTGCTTCCTCTGATAAATACCACAGGTGGTTCCGAATTTTTTCTGTAGATATTTTTTTATCAAAATACCCAATAATCCCCTTTATTAGTTGCATATCTCTATTTGGAGCTTCAACTACATTTGCGGTTCTAAACCAGTATGGGATGTAGAGACTTACTAAGAAAATGCACGTATTACGAATTCCATTCAACTGACTCGCAGACATTTTAAAGTGCTCGTTAAAAATATACATTTTGAGACAATAGATGCACGAAATGTGAAATTGGGAATGCTACCACCAAGAAAAATAAATGCAAGTTGTATGAGTTATCTATAATCATGCCGAATGTGGACTTTCGCTAAATATTCAAGACAAAAGTGTTTCCTTGTTTCGCGTTCCTCGACAGATATGACACTCAAAACTTGTTCATCCTGCATACAAGTGCTGTATCCCTTTGAATTTAGTGTGCTCCATTCCCGTGCAAAACGTTCAAAAATTGCCACCTCTGGACCACTTGATTTTCCGAAATTGATTTCAAATACAGCTCTTAAGAGAATTTCTGCAATATGGTGGTGACATGGTAACCACAATAAGCTGCGTTCCAGTTTGCGTTCCAATAAAGTTCCAGCACCACTATGAGAGCCAGTATTTGCAGCAGTTGTATCGAAACATATCATTTCTAATGAATTCAGCATATTAATTTTTAACAAATAGTCGTAGACTGATTGAGTGACTACAGCACCAATTCCATCTTCAATGATGGGGATAGCTATTAATTTTTCAACGTTCTCCGACGTGAGCACAATAGCCAAGCGATCAACTTTATTTTTTCCAGCAATTGCAGGAAGTAGCTTTCCGTCCCAATGCAAAACAAATGTTTCAGGTATCTAAAAAAATCTTAAGCTCAAAGCAAAATTTATAACTTGGTCAAAATAAAAAAACTTACCTTGAAATTTTCAACAATTTCTTTGCCATGACGCCGACGATATTTTTTACGTTGTTCACGCAAACTTGTGCAATTCAGGACAAGATCCTCAATATTGTGACCCAACGCTTTGGCAGTTGCACTGATAAAGTGTATAGCTAATGGAGATGACATATTGCCAGCATCCATACAAGCCAGCATTCTGTCGTCAATAAAATTCTTTTTTCCACGTTTTCGAATTGGCTTACTGGAGCAACTTGGAATGTTGTCAGTCTGTTCTACATCCATCGCCTGCACATCATCTCCCGATTCATCACTCTCAAATTCAACATGTTCCATAGTCAAGTCTACACATGAAATTAAGTGAACAGCAAAAAAAAATTGCCACTTTGCTTCCAAATACTACATAATAATTACCTGAAGTGCCTTTTCTATTTCATAATTTTCTTTTCGACGTTTTTCATCTTCCAATATTTGTGCCTTTCTTTTTTCTTTATTTGTGACATTTTGATCGACACAAGTCATGCTACCAACACGCCCATTTTCTCGCTGCTTTATTAAGAAATCTCTATCTTCCTGTATACTTATAAGCTTCAGAGCGTCAACGTGGGCAATGTCAAATAAATTGTTTAAATTTTCCTTAAAGTAATTTTCTTTTTTGCGATGACTTGGAAACGGAGATTTACATACTTTTTGGACTGTTCTCCACTCTTCATAAAGTTTAATGACTTTTGCAGCTCATGTTCTTTGATCTGGCGTTTGGATTCTAGCTTTTTCCCAAAAAGGCAATAATTCATTTAACACTAATCTTGCACTTTCTTTAACTGTTTTCTTTTCACAACGCACATATAAAAAAAAACACTGAAGCACTTGCTGCTTTGATGGTAATTTCACACCAACTATTTTAGGTACACATTTACCAATCAAGTACATATTTGTGTCAGCAGATCGAAGCCGTTCCAACGATAAATTTTTCTTCTGAGCCATGGAATTACGTAAAGTTACACAATATTTTATTTTACAATAAACTTCACTTTTCTCAACAATATTTAAATTCGCAATGACAAAATTTTACATATTCATATCAACAGCATTGCTATGTGCTCAGTAGCAGAGCGGGAAAAACGGTACTTTTAGACAAAAATGCAGTTGACGACAGCTCAAAGCTAGGAATATTGAGGATGTTTAAAAAACAGCGAAGAAAAAAAAATTTACCGTTTTTTCAATAATAGTTGTTGGTAGAAATACATATCGTTACCTGAAATGCAAAAGGGCGTAACAAACATATTCATTATTTTACAAGAAAAGCAAAAAAAAACTTTCCGACATTTTACGAAATTAAGTAATGAAATCAAAACTTTATTGTAGAAGGCTTAATAATTAAGGAAGCTTAATTATGTGCTTTATAATCAATGAAAAAAAATTAAAATTTTCTACAGTAAAAACAAATTAAGAAGAAGAGCGAAAAGTTGGTTGTTTAGAATTTCGCTTATAAAATCTTTATTTTTGATATCAAAAAGCAAAAAAATTGTGAGGACACGTAGTTTAATGTCGTGCACCATAATCAGTCAAAAACTTACCCCTTCTTCCATTTCAGGTAACGATATATATTGTAAGCATATTTTGAATTCTATAAATGTTTTTTTCTTACTATAATAGCAGAAACACCATACATTTTTACAACTGAGAGCTTAAATAAAAACTATAATGCATACATATATTTGTTTTTGCTTCTGGTGCCATTATACACTTAAGCATTAATACTACTATTAACTAATTTACAAGTTATAAATGATATTCTAATTTAAAGAAGTTTTATTTTTGGTATTTCTTAATAAAAAAAATTATAAAATGCAAAAAAAATAGAGTATTTTGGTGGTTTTTTAAAATTTTGACCTTTGACCTCATTGTGGCACCATCCGATCAACCTGAAAATTTGCTACATCAATTTTGGCATCAAATCGCATATTTTCATCGCTACCCACAATCAAAATTCCAAAATATAAAAAACCCCATATTAGCTACGCCAGGTCTAATGTGCACTAGGAAACCATGTGAATGTTCCATTTTGGGTAAAGGATGTGTTCACCGGACTTATGTAAAACACTACGATGTACATTTTTGTGGAACTATTTAACCCTCTAACTCTTCAATTAAAGGGACTTTTTGGCCCCGTTTTTAAAAGGGGCAAAAAGACCCGTAAACTGAAGAGTTAGAGGGTTAAAATGTTCCACAGGAATGAACCTCATAGTCTTTTACATCAAATGAAAGATTAACATGTTTTCCTCCTAAAATCCAGGTTTGTGGGCATTTGGGCGCCAATTCTGTATAAATACGAAATTAACCCTTAAACACATTTTAAGTTGTGACTTATTTCTGGCATTGAAGTTAAATTTTCAACTTCGATGTCTTCAGAAACTTATAGTAGAATTTCATGACAAATATTTTTGTGAAACATTTTAACCCTCTAACTCCTTAATTATAGGAACTTTTTGTCCCTTTTCAAAACGGCCACAAACGACCCGTAAGTTGAAGAGTTAAAGGGTCAAAATGTTCCGCAAAAATATTTGTCATAAAATTCTACTATAAGTCTCTGAAGACATCAAAGTTTAAAATTGAGGTTCAATGTCAGAAATAAGCCAGAACTTGAAATATGTTTAACCCTTTGACGACCGAACATAAACTGCTGGAAAATTTGTATTTTTTTTGCGGATTTGTGATAATCGACCCAACATTTATAAACAAAAGTGTCGTCAAAAATATTTTTTTTCAACTCCTTCATCGAAAAAATCCATGGGACATATATATCCCATTGGTCGTCAACGGTAAAAATTTGTGAAAAACTAACTTACTCTGCTCGTATTGAGTATAGTGTGTTTTGTTTTAGTTTTTCAATAAATATTTGCATTTTTGGTTTTGTTGTTGTTGTAAATTTTTACATAGAGTGGCGATTACTAGTTTTTTTGTTTTTCTTATCATGCCAAGTAGTTTGCATATCGCGTTTTGTCGTCCTAGGACAGGTTACTGAACTCTCATAAAAAAACAAAGTTCAGGGACCTGTCCTGGGATTTGTCTTGTGACATGTCACAAGGGATCAATTTCCCCCTTCTATGACAACGTCATGTAAAAGTGACCACTCTATTTCATATAAAGGGGCCAGTTCGGTGACAGTTTAAATTTTTGTAGGGACATGTATTTAGTATAGTGTATCATAATTAGGGTTGCCATTTCCATTTTGAGAAAAAGAGGACGTCAACCTCAAGAAAAGGAGGACATTTGTCTTAAAAAAGAGGACAATTTTTTTTAATAAATTAAATTTACAAAAATCAACAACGCTATAAAATATACAAATAAAAAATTATTTTATAAGTAAAACAATTTTTATTCCCACTAAAAAAATTTTACAAAAACCAAAAAAAAACATTCTGAACTTTACATTAGTGGTACATAAATAAATAAACAAAAAACATAACGTTAACTAATTCATTTCATACATTTTGAGGAATGTACATTTCTATAATTTTTTTCTTTCTTGGTACGAATATTACTATCGCATTTTTTCTTGAAAATTGATATCAAAATTTTATTTGACTCTAATAATATCAGAAATATAACCAGAAATAGTTTCTGGATTAAATTTTTTTCTGGCGTCCACTGGGCCTTGATTAAAAAAGAACTTCACAAAAAAGATAACAAATCATTCTGAACTAAAATTAGTAGTACCTGAATAAAAAAAGCAACGATTAAATAATTTTTTGCATACATTTTCGGGAATGTACATTTCAATATCAATCAATATATTTCTGTCACATTTCTTCAAATATTCATAAAATTCTTGACAATTCATATCAATATTATATTTGGCTCCAATAATATCAGAAATAGGTTCTGGATTCAATTTATTTCTTTTTGGGGTCCACTGCGCCTTGATTAAAGAAAATATAAGTTCTACGCAGAGCTTTGAAGAATTAATTCCTTAATTAAGTTTTTCAATTCTGAATTAAAAATTCGGTGAATTAATTCACAAAGCACCATATATTGAATGCAATTAATTCATATTTGTTTTCCTTCGATTTATTTTTTTACGAATTAATTCAATTGCTATGTTCTTTTTATTGAATCAAATGAATTAATTCACTGGTGAACGCGTTCAATTTTATTTATAAATAAACTTTGTAATACGAGTACTACGCAATTTTACAGCATTTGCTAGTAAAAATAAACAACCCAGCAAAACTTTGGTAATGGGTGCGATATACTCACGCATTACCTTGTAATGATACCTCGTTACCTTCTGCATTATTTAAGAACAAAAATTAATAACTTACCAAGCACTGATTACGTAATGCATGATTTATAAACGGAAAGTAATGATTCGAATACTTTTGAAAATCTGTTTTTAGACACATTACTTTGTGTTTTTTTGTAAGCATGGGTGTAAGGTATATATTTTTCGACATTACAAATGAAAATACGAATCACAACAATGCATTTACTTTTTTAGCAATCAAATGTTATATGTGTCGATAGGTCAGGTGGTATAGTTCTTGGCTAACATGCAGGGATCCCAGGTTCGAATCCCAGCGTGACCACGTTTATATATATATAAAAAAAAAATATTTGTAATAAATTTTTTTTACGAAAATCTATTTTTAGACCCATTACTTTTCGTAACCACATAAGTAGATATAAAGTAATGCTCGACCCCTATGGCAACACATTACTTTACACATTATTTGGTAATGTGTGGTTTTGCTGGGAAATTATATATTAAGTGGTAGAGTAACCAGATCAAGTTTATCAACTTACATGATTAAAAAATCAAGTTCCAAAAAACTTCGGGTTTCTCTAACACTTAATATACAATTTATTTTTACTAGCAAACGCTGTATAATTTAAAATTGCATAGTACTCGTATTAAAAATTTTATTTATAAATAAATACTGCACGGCAGAAAAGAGGCTTTGGATTCAGGGAAAGTAATTTTTGTTTTTCAATTAAGTGAACGTATTTTTTTTTAAGTTTAAGTTTTTTCATTTCATAGAAAACATAATTTAAAAAAAAATCGAACCAAAACTTGTTATCAGTCGTGTTAATTGAATTTAAGTTTTTTACATAATTTTTCATGACAAGGAATTATTTAAATAGATTTTCATCATTAAAAGCAATGTTAAATTTTTTTAAAAATTCAACAGTTGGCTCACTGCTGATAAGCTTCACATTTTGGCAATCAAAGTAAGTGATGCCAAGTCAATTGAGATAACAGCGAGAAAGTAGCGATGCCAACAATTGAAAATTTTAGAAGCAATAAAAAAAGTTATGGAGAAAAGTGCAAAAAGTAGGACAAGCCCGGACACTTACTTAAAAAGAAGGAGGACTGCCCCGGACGCCCTAAAAAAGAGGAGGGTGTCCGGGGAATAGAGGACAGATGGCAACCCTAATCATAATCAATCAAAAATTTGATTTTGAATTTTTTTGTTGTTACGCCCTTCTGCATTTTAGGTGACGATATATATATATTTAAAACAAATATTTTTTTTAAATCTTTTTTATGTTTGGTTGAATGAAGAGTTTATTTAATTTTATTAATTTTTTGTTTAATTAATGAAAAAAATAAAACTACAAAACTTCTTCTTTGTTTACCACCTTTGACGACCAATGGGACACACATGTCCCATGCTGAATTTGCGCCCTGTAGGCACGAAAACAAAACTATTCCCAATGTTTTGGTATTTCTGAAAACAGGAAGCATAGGTCCATGCTATACCAAAATGTTGGTCTTGCAAAGCCAATAACATCTGAATAAATGACATCCAAAAAAGTTGAGCAAAAAAACTTATTTTTCAGAAGTTGGGGTCAATTAATTAGGCGCTAAGAATATATGGGGCCAATTATTTAGTATAATCTGAAAGCAAAAACTCTCCTCTATTAACACAACTCAGTTTAAAAAAATCGGTTGGAAAATGTTGAAAATATAACAAAAAATAAAAATGTGACATATATCAACCATTGGTGGTCAAAGGGTTAAGCGTTAATTTCGTGCTTATTCAGATTGGCGCTCAATAGAGCACCCATATGTGCAACAGTGATATTTTTTCACCTCCCCACGAACTTTCTGGTAGATTGGGCGTAAAAAATAATATCCCCGCGAAAATTGATACTCTCGGATTAAAACAGGCCAGGCACCCGCGGCTTTAAGCCCTGAAAATGGCTTTATTTATTTTAACCTTTAAAAGTTAAAGTCGACATGCCCGACTTTAACTTTTTTACTGGTTTTTTAATAAATTAAATTTACAAAAATCAACAACGCGATAAAATATACAAATAAAAATTTATTTTATAAATAAAACAGTTTTTATTTCCACTAAAAAAAAATTCACAAAAAAACAAAAAAATCATTCTGATCTTTAAATTAGTGGTACATAAATAAACAAAAAAAAAACCTAACTATTAACCAATTCATGGTATACATTGTCAGGAATGTACATTTCTATAAAATCTTGATACGAATTGTAAAGGGTTTCATGAATGTTTTTCAATGCTTCCAATTTGAATCAATATATTACTGTCGCATTTCTTCAAATATTCATAAAACTCTTGACAATTCATATTAAAATTATATTTCACTAATAATACCAGAATGGCAATCCCCTCTATACATGGTCTTTATATACTTCGAAAAGGCTTTCGACACCCTAAACTACAATGCAATCTGGAATGCTCTTGTCTGCAAAGGTGTCCCCCCAAAAATTATAAATCTAATTAAAGCCCTGTACAGAGATGTTAGATGTCGAGTTGTTCATGATAACGCACTGAGCAACCACTTTGACGTCGTGACCGGTGTCCGCCAAGGATGCATTCTATCCCCTCTTCGACATCGTTCTTGATGTTATTGTACGAAATGCTACTCGAGCAAACAGAGGAATAATATGGGGACTTAATCAACAGCTAGAGAGCCTTGAATACGCTGGCGACATATAACTTTTATCACACAATTACAACCATATGGCAGCCAAACTCAAATCCCTCGAAATCGAAGCTGCAAAAGCTGGCCTGAAAATAAATATAAGGAAGAGCAAAGTGATGCGTTGCAACACCTTAAACACCAGTAAATTCCATATAAAGGGCGTTGAGCTAGAAGAAGAAAATGATTTTGCTATCTTGGCAGCATTTTAACACATACGGGCGGCTGCAGAGACGATGTAGCTTATAGAATTTCAAAGGCTAGCCAGTCTTTTGGTATGCTACGCCCTATATGGAAATCATCAGTTATTTCGAAATTCACTAAAATCAGGATCTTCAATTCTTGTGTCAAGTCGATGCTTTTATACGCCTGTGAGTCTTGGAACACGTCACCATACGATATAAACGCGATCCAAGTATTCGTTAACCGATGCCTACGAAGGATCTTAAAGATATTTTGGCCAAACATCAGAACCAACACGTAACTCTGGCAACAAACAGATCAACGTCCAATCCATATCGAAATCCTTAGCCGCAAATGGCGTTGGATTGGTCACACGCTGCGAAGACCTCACGGTGATATTGCTAGAGCTTCTATTGATTGGAACCCTCAGCGCAACACTCGAAGAATTGGCCGACCATCGCACACTTGGCGTCGTCAACTCGAGAACGAAGTCAACCTAAGTGGTCTAAACTGGAGACAAATAAAACATCTCTCATCAAACCGAACCGAATGGAGAGAGTTCGTTATGGCCCTTTGTTCCTAATGGAACCATAGGACATAATATATATATATAATAACATCAGAAATATTTTCTGGATTCAATTTTTTTTATTAAAGAAAATATACGTTCTACATTGGCATTATGCGCTGGTAAAAAAAAAACAGAACTCAACAAGTTTTATCATTTCATAGCAAACATCATTAAAAAAAAAAAAATTGGACCAAAACTTGTTAACTGAATTCAAGTTTTTTATATAATTTTTCAGGATAAGAAATTCATTAAATAAATTTTCATCATTTAAAGCAATGTTAATTTTTTTTTAATTCAACAGTTGGCCTTTTACTGATAAGCTTCAAATTTGGCAATCAAAGTAAGTGATGCCAAGTCAATTGAAATAATAGCAACAGTTGTTCCAAAGAGTACCAAACAAGGGTTCGGAAAAATCTGTTTAACCCCATTTCGACATTTTTTGAACGTTCAGTTAGTTTTTTGTCAGTGAAAATCTGTTTCATTAGTGTGGTCCTCTATCTTCGTTTACGATTTTATCAATATAGCTTCTAACTTAAGACAACTGTCGGTTGAGTTAAAGTAAAGCTTATTCGGTAATTACACTCATAGAAATAAATCTGTAAAAATAGCAGAAAAAGTTATTAAAAATTAGTTAAAAATGATGCTGCAGAAAAAACTGCTAAAATTTGCAGATTTTTTTTACTAAATACTAGTAAAATGAGAACAGCAAAATAAAAAACTGTTAAATTTACAGAAGTTAAGTTATATTTAGGCTAACTTTTAGTAAATTGAAAATAGCAAATTGTACTGTAAAATCTGCAGAAAATTTTGCTAAATATTTGTAGACTAAAAATAGCAAAAATAAACTGTTAAATCTACAAAATTTTGCTATTTTAAAGCTAAATTTAGTTGAATGCAAATAGCAGTTTATTCAACTAAAATCAGCAGAAATATTTTTTAGAAATCATAAACTGCTGTTT
Organism: Leucophora obtusa; assembly: GCA_949987735.1. Classification (NCBI taxonomy): domain Eukaryota; kingdom Metazoa; phylum Arthropoda; class Insecta; order Diptera; family Anthomyiidae; genus Leucophora; species Leucophora obtusa. The sequence goes on along the minus strand of OX465295.1, from coordinate 257,157,910 downwards.
TTAAAAGACTCGATTTTTATTTGCATTTAAAAAAACTTTGCAAATTTGAAATTTTTGATGATTTTTTAGGCTACTAATTGTTCAGCACAATTTTTTGCTAATTTTAGCAGGTCAATTTGCTATTCTGCATTTACAAAAATTTAGCTCAAATATAACTAAAATTCTGTATATTTAACAGTTTTATTTTTGCTGTTCCTAATATATAGCAAAAATAATGCTAATTTAGCAGTTTTTTTTCTGCAGCATCATTTTAGTAGTAGTAGTAGTTTTAACTAAATTTTTTGCGGACTTTTTTCTATTAGTGTAAGAACCAACAAAATTAATTGTAAATGTAAGATTTAACCAAAAACTGTTAAAATAAACTTATAAAAATTTGTTATTGTAATAAGTTAACGATATATTTTCTATATTCAACAATTTTTTTCGTTAACTATCAAATTTTGTCATAAATAAGTTAAGAAATCGCAGTACAGAATCCGAACTATTTTTAAGAGAAAATATCTCTAAAATCGCAAATTTAGTACATTTCAAAATCATTTAAAAATTAAATAATATTTTCAGAGCAAAAAATGGAGATTCTGATACGAAAAAAATTCTCACAATATGATAATAGGAATACGCCGTAAATTGTAAAAATTTTTCCAGTGTCTGTGAATCTTTTATAATAAAAATTACTCCAATTCCTACAACTTTCATATCGAACCTAGATATAAAAATGTTTCAGTGACAGAGTTTTTCAAATACAAAAATGTTTCCAAATCTAACAGGTTTAATATAGCATCAGTGCCTAACGGGCAGTTTTATAATCAGAACTAGCATCTTTAAAAAATTCTTATTAAGAAATATTTAAGAAAAACAATATTTCTTACTTAAAAATATATAAGAAAAAATCAACCTTTTTTCTGACTATGAAACTGGCCCTAATTATTACAACTTTTGAATAAAGAAAACCATTTTACAAGAAGAATGACCTAAAATTTTAAAGGCTTCGCATACGAAAAATTTGGAAACAAAACCTTTAAATTAAATAAAATAAACAACTAAGGATTAAACTGTCACGATGCATTCTTTCCGATCTTAATTAAACTCGGATATGTGATAGAGTTCTGCGGCAAAAGTTGCCAAATATCTAAATCTCAATAAAACCTTGTGTTATAACCCGGTAATGAGTTTTATAAGAAGAAGCTAAGGTTTGCGATTGGAGATTTTCTATTATATAACGTATTATTTTAGCAAGGACATGTCGATTGAGGTAACTCCCTACAAATGAAATGATTAGTTTAATGAAATTTTTCATTAAACTAACGAAATTTTCTTAACAGAATAAATAAAAAAAGTTATTAAAATTGATGAAAACTTTTCATATACTTTATGACACTTTTTCATTGAGTGTATGATACTTTTCATAAATAAAAGGAAATTTCCATATATTTAGGAATATTGTTCTACCTCAAGTCCAAATTCTAATATGATATCGCCATATTAGATTTTATTTGTTGTTTCAAAAAGGTTGATAATTTTCATGATAGACAATACAATTATTTCGTGGGCATCATCCCAACTCTTCAATTGTCCGAAATAATAAAATGATAGCTTGAGCATTACTTACAGATGAGATGGTCATCCTAAGACCATTAAATTTGAAAAAATATTTAAGAAGGTCTGTTAAGAGGTTTTAAAAGTAGTGCACTTAAGTTTAAAAAAGAAGAAAATTATAGTATTCACTTTAAAATAAAAGGTAAGTTTTATAGTTAGAACTAAGCACGATTCTTTTCTTAAACATATCTTAAGTAATTTCGTTTGAAATCTATCTTTGTTCTGACAATAAAACTGGCCCTAAATACTAATTTTTCGGTAAAATGCCTCAAAACACTTGTTTAATTGCAAAAAATAGTTAATAGCTTCATATTAATCCTGCAAAAAAAGCTCATTACAAAAAAATTTTGAGAATTATCTCTTGAAAAAATATAGAATCCCTCAGGTTTCTTGCACAAAAGAGATTCTTGAATCCAAGAATCTACACAAAATCTCAAAAATGTTTGTTTAATGTCAAATTCTAAAATGTATATTTACTAAATTATTCATGTTTTCCATTATAGCATTATTTGTAAAAAATTTTTTGGTTCTCAAGGGGAGGGGGCTTTAGCCCCCATAGCTCCCCCTTGTATCCGCGCCGGCTAACAATTCAAAAGTTTTGAAGCAATAAAAAAAAGTTATGGAGAAATGTGAAGAAAGTAGGGCAACCCCGGACACTTACTGAAAAAGAAGGAGGACTGCCCCGGACGCCCTAAAAAAGAGGACGGTGTCCGGGGAAAAGAGGACGGATGACAACCTTAGTAAGGCAACATCTAGTAATTTGACATTTCTTAAACTAGAACTGAAAAACATCATGTTAAACTCGGTTTAATTTTGTTTTTAGGTCAATTAAATAGGCCATCAAACTAACAAGGAAAGTATCTCATCTGATAATCTGCGATCTTAATAAAATTCGGATATTTTGTAGAGAAAAACTTCTAAGGTTGGTGTGTCTGAGATTACTGGCCATCTGGGGTTTTTAAGAGGTTGAAGCTGGGGTCAAAAACTACCCAATTTTCTGTTTTTCCCATTTATTTGGCATTTGATCCAAGGAATCTATATATAAATGATATATTTTCGGATAGGGAATTTTAGGGAACATTTTTTGGTACGTTTTTGTTGTTGTTGTTGTACGAAATGTGTTAGTTTTAGTGTACTTTATATGGAGATGCAGTGTTGCCAACAAATATTCAAAATAAATGGCTAGATCAGCCCAAAAAATCGCTAGAAAATCACTAGATTTATAAACAGTGCAAAAATTTTGTGATTTTATAGCTAGAATGTTGAAAGAGGTACTTAAAGTAGTTTTTACCAAAAAATTTCTTTAATATGTTCATAAAAAGTGTTATAAACTTTGAATTAATGAAAAATTTTACGATTTAGCTTCAAATAAAGAATCCTGATTTGAAATCTTCAATAGAGGGCGTTGTGAGGTGAAAAACTACATACCCGAGTAAAAACTTTTATATACAATAATATATAATTGTATATACCCATATATGTTTTTGTACGCCATTGTGTATAACCGTGCATAATTACATGAATCCATATATATTTTTTTCTTTCTCAAAAAAATTTAATATGATGTCATATTTAGCTGCGTTTATAATTAGATAAGATTAATCCAATTATATATGACGTTGTATATATCTACCCGAGTGAAAAAGTTTATATATCTTATATCTAAAAATATAAAATAATCATATACGTTTTTATATAATCTGATCCGCAAAATGGGTCTGTAATATTATATCAGATTGTATTATTTTAGATACAATTCAATCTAATATTATACAATTGGGTATATGATGCAGTTGCATCCCAAAATTGGGCACATCTAATTGAATCGTATTATATCTTATCTGATATAGTTATATACTATTTAATACAATTGGATTTCAAGATTTATATCCAAAATATGTTGGGTTCTGAAATATGTATGAATTGTAAAACTGACGTAAAAAATAATTTTCCTTTCGAACTTTGAAATTTTTCTGATTTTAAATAATATAAATTTTTATCAAGTGTCTTTAGTACGATACAAACCTTAGTAAAAAATGTATTTATCGCGAGAACTTTTGCAAATGGAAACTGTTTTGCTTGAAATTTTGCAAAAACAGTTTTTAGAGGTCACTCCATATTATACTAAAAGTTGGATTTTCTGGACAACTTGGAAAGCTATGCAGCCATATAAAATTTTTCAAAAGTCGCGATTTTAACGTATAGGCCGCTACAGATGAATACATTTTTTTTGTTGAAATATTTCCTTTTAATTGCTTCTTTACTAAGCAATGTCATTTATTAAGGCCGATTTTGCTTTCAGCGATTCAATTGGCTAAAACCTTAAAAAACGTTAAAATCAATATAAAACGCGAACAGTGGTTTTAATATTAAGTTTTATGCATCAGATTTTAAGCCTAAATATGAATACAGGTCCTGTGCCTACATTTCACCACAAAAAATTTATATTGATTGCATTTGAAAATTTTTGTATATAAAAAACTAAATGGAAAACCGCTAAACTTTAAATGCATTTCCCGGAAAATATGTACCTTAGATCGAAAAATAAAGTAAGCCATTGTAATCAGCATGTCCAAAATATGTTGAATTGATGGTCAGAGCTCTATTCATTTTTAAAAGTTAAGATTTTGTCATGTAGTATTATGTTTATTTGTGAAAATTCAAAAAACTTTGTTTAAAAATAGCGTTTTTCTTTTGAACGCATTGGCGTTCCAATCTGAAATTTGCACAGTCTGTAGCTGAAATATTAAGTTATCTGCTTAAATAATTTAAAGAAAATTAAAAATGGGTTTTTTTTAAGATATTTGCAAATTAAGGATATTTTTCGAATTGTATTATCCTTTTTACATTCAACAATTTATTTTTGCAATTTATTTTGAAAGTAGATTATATAAGCATTACTAGGTACAAATTTTATAGCAATCGAATAACGCGTTCAAAAGTTGTAATCATTTGAACATCATGTATTTTTCAAAAATTTCCTGAAAAAATTAACTAAAAACAGCGAAATAAGACGAATTTTACAAAAATTTAAAAACAGTAAATTTCGTGATAGTCATGAGGATCTACAAACAGAATTTTGTCCAAATTCAGAGACCTTCTTCCGATAAGTAACCCGGTTCCCTTTGGAATGATTCTTTCTTAAATTGACAAAAAATGCTCTGAAACTGTTTGATATCAAAATGGAAAACAGCCCAAGAACTTGTCATAAAAATAACCGTTAAAGAAACGAATTTATCTTTTCAAAATGCTGACAGTGGAAATTTAGTATCACTGAAATTTACTATCACCTGAGCAACTATTTAGTATCACTGTAGTATCAGCTGAGCCTATATTTAAAACTCAAAAATTGCTGAAAACTGCGCAAAATAAGAAAAAATCAAAAGCAAAATATGTTCAAATAATGAAATTTGAGAATTCCTTTTTTCTTATTTGCTTTTTTGTTTGTTATTATTTCAATTTAAATAAAAAGAGAAAATTGTCAATCTTTTGAACAAAGTGCCATCTAGTGATAACGATGTCGTTATAACTTTTGTTTTTGGTGATGCCATACTCCTGATTTTCTATACTCAACAAATTTTTTTCGTTAACTCTCAAATTTTGTCATAAATAAGTTAGGAATTCGGAGTATAGAATCCGAACTATTTTTAAGAGAAAATATCTCTAAAATCGCAAACTTAGTACGTTTCAAAATCATTCAAAAATTAAATAATATTTTCTTAGAAAACACAATGGAGATTCTGATATGGAAAAAATTCTTACAATATGATTATAGGAATACGCCGTAAATTGTAAAAATGTTTGCAGTGCCTGTGAATCTTTCATAAAGGCACATCTACACGGGATAGAAAACTCGCTAGACTTTACGCAAACGCAGCACTGCATAAGTCTACGAAATGTAATCCCTAAGCCATTGACAATAGCTGTCAAAAATAATTGATTTAATTACCCAGTGTAGAAACGGTAATAACATATCATTATTTTTTGGACTACCAGTAATGACACCCACTTACCTTCTGAATTATTTTAAAACATATAATAATGAGTTACTGATAATGACTTATTTTTATCATTATTTCAAATGGAAAATAATTTTCTAGATTTTTTTTAAATTTTTTGAAATCTATTTTTAGACTCAATATTTTTTAAACACTGGTAAGGATATATGTAACCACATATTTTTTTATTTTTTGTATGTTGGCGAGTAAACTTACTTGTGTGCAGGAGGTCAAGTATGTTTTTATCTATTAAATATAACATGTCGATATAGCTCAGATGGTAGAGCTGTTGACTGGCAATTTGTAGACCCAGGTTCGATTCCCGCACCAGCAAATTTTATTTAAAAAAAAAAATACAATAAATAATAGTTTTTTTTATATAATTAATTTTATTGAAAATCTATTTTTAGACTCATTATTTTTGTCAGTACTGGTAAGCACATAGGTAACGATATACTTTTTGATTTTTCGTATGCTGGTGTGTAACGACAACTCATTATTTTTCGCGACATCGCCATATAAAGGTAATAAGAAATGTAATAACAAAAGTAAGTAGTTACCATTACCAAGTATGTAGTTACATAACCACATATCTGGTAATGATTTTCTACACTGGGTAGTAACAATTTTTAAGGTTTTTTGCAACATTATTGAACATTTCAGTTTATTAAATGCACCTTTCGGTATTTGGAGAAGAAATTATTCTCTAAAATTCAACATTTTAATAAAAACAAATACTTGACAACTGGAGATGATATTTTTACGATAAAAATTAGTGCCAACTATATTAGAGATGACAAATTTAGCGCAAACTCTACGAGATTTCTATCCCGTATTGATGTGCCTTAAGAAAAATTACTCCAATTCTTACAACTTTCATATCAAACCTAGAATATAAAAAATGTTCCAGTATCAAAGAGTTTTTCGAATACAAAAATGTTTCCAAATCTAATAGGTTTAATATAGAATCAGTGCCTAACGGGCAGTTTTATAATCAGAACTAGCATCTTTAAAAATTTCTTATTAAGGGATATTAAAGAAAAACAAAATTTCTTACTTAAAAATATATAAGAAAAAATCAAACTTTGTTCTGACTATGAAACTGGAACTAATTACACTGCATGACAAAATCTTGACTTTTAAAAATTAGTAAAGCTCTGACCATCAATTGTATATATTTCGGACATGCTGATTACAATGGCGTACTTTATTTTTCGATCAATGGTACAGATTTTTCGCAAAAAAGTTTTTTATATACAAAAATTTGGAAATGCAATCAAAATAAATTTTTTGTGGTGAAATGTAGGCACAGGACCTGTATTCATATTTAGGCTTAAATTTTGATGCATAAAACTTGAAATTAAAACCACTGTTCGCGTTTTAGATGTATTTTAACGTTTTTTAAGGTTTTAGCCAATTGAATCGCTGAAAGCAAAATCGGCCTTAATAAATGATATGGATTAGTAAAGAAGCAATTAAAAGGAAAATATTTCAACAAAAAAATGTATTCATCTATAGCGGCCTCTACGTTAAAATCGCGATTTTTCAAAAATTTTGTATGGCAGCATAGCTTTCCAAGATGTCCCCAAAGTCCAACTTTAGTATAATGAGGGGTCATCGCTGAAAACGGTTGTTGCAAAATTTAAAGCAAAAAAGTTTCCATTTCCCAGAGTTATGGCAATAAATACATTTTTTAATAAGGTTATTATCGTACTAAAGACACTTAAGTATTTTAAAATCATAGTAGGAAAATAAACTCTAACGAACCGTACTTTAGGGTTGCGTACCGCACCGCACGGAAGGTTCCGAGTTCAAATCCGGTTGCAAGCAAACATTTTTTTGGGTTTTTTTTTTTAATTTAAAATTTTTTTTGTTTTATAAAATCAATTTTTTTGTTTGTGGGAAAGCTCCTTCAAGACCAACTTTTTTTTACCCTCGCAACACTGGCATACTATTTACTAAAAATTGTTTGCCAGTACTAGCATTTTGGCACAGCAAGTTGTTATCCAGCTATTATCACTCATTTATGTGTTTAGCCATTAAATATTATATGTCTCGTCAGCTCAGTGGGTAGAGCAATCGTCTGCCAATTTGACGGCCAGGGTTCAAATCACGGCAGGACCAAAAAAAATACATATGAACTTTTTTTAATTTTATTTTGGAAAATATATTTCCAGACCACCTATTTATTGGTTTTGCCAGCGTTTTGCCAACGTTCAAAAATTTTGTTCCTCCAGTGCTTTTCCGGCGCTTTTTGAACAGCCGGTCCTTTTGTCTAATGATGTTATCATTTTGGGAATGGGAAAGCACTTTTTGCCAGTACTTATACCACCTGTTAAAGTGCTTTGCCACCGCTTTCCCGTTTGTATTTTTCTGACTGGGCGATCATCATGGTCTTGACAAGCACTCCTCTGGTGAAATTTTTTCTCAAGTTTCCTTGATACACTTTTTTAGTTGTGTGATATTTTGTGGCGCTTCTTGAGAAATGCGAAGTTTCAAAATTGCCCAAGCGTTTTCAATCGGCGAGAGGTCTGGCCTTTGCGGTGGCCATTTTAAAACATTATTATTCTCATCTTCTAAGAATTTTGATACTTTTTTGGCAGTGTGTATAGGAGCGTTATCTTGTTGTACACTCACAATATTTTATCCTTAAAAACAACATAAAATACATATTAAATTAATTGAAAACACAATTAAAAAAAGCACTACTGATTTTTCATTATATTCAAACAATTTTTATATTCAAACAATTTTGCTATTTATTTTCAAACATTGTTTAAAGAATCCATAAAAGAAATAAAAATAATTGAAAATTTTTAACTGAAAGTTAGTCTTTTCATATTTGAAAGTTTTTTTTTTGTTTGGATTTTCAAAACACTCACACACAACATAAACGTTCATATTTGTTTGTGTGTATGAGTAAAGAATTTCTTTTAATTTGAATTGAAATAATTTTGTATAAAAACAAACTATTTACGGTGGGTCTCATACTGTAGGTTTAACTTTAACTTAACTAAAACAAAATAAAATGTCAATAAAATGTACACAAAACAACAACAAATTTTTGCGTTAACTATTAGCCTTAGTTTAAACCTGCAGTATGAGACCCACCGTTAAACAAAAAAGAAAACCGAAATTATTTGAATTTTTTGTTTTAAAACAGAAAACAACGAAATTATTGAAATTATTTTTTATAAAAATAGAAATCTAAAAATAGAATATTTGACTGCAAATAACAACCCCTACAGACGATACATATTTTTTGTTTGGTTTGTTTTTTATTGACGTATATAAAAAGTTAAATAATATGTTTCAATGTATTTTAATTGATTCTTCAATTGAAAACAAACTTTACCTATTACTTTTTAAATAAACCTCAATCGGTTATGGAAAATATATTGTGAGTGTAGAAAAATAAATTTCCTATTAGTCTCCTTCCTTCAGGTATTGCCACTTCCCGTTCACTTTACCTTCTAAAGTGACCAATTTCCCTACTCCATTTGCGCATAAATAACCCCATACCATTAGTCCTTTTTCTGATCCCTTAAACGTAGGCTTAGTGCACTTATACGACAATGACTCTCCTTTCTTTCCCCATACATAGGGTTGCCATTTCTATTTTGAGAAAAAGAGGACATCAACCTCAAAAAAGGAGGACATTTGTCTTCAAAAAGAGGACATTTTTACAAAATCAGCAACGCGATAAAATATACAAATAAAAATTTATTTTATAAATAAAACAATTTTTATTCCCACTAAAAAAATAATTCACAAAAAGAAAAAAAATCATTCTGAACTTCATTGGCGGACTTAGGCCGGTCTGGGGTGGGCAAAGCCCACCCTAGACTGATTTTTGCCCACCCCAGAATTTTAAAAAAATCTACCTACAATTCTTTTATCTATAATTTTGATGGCAAAAAGTATCACAATATTACTTTGTTTCTGATATCAATTAATCCTGTGTTTTTGGTCTGGGAAAATCTCTACTGGTTTCCTAGGCAGATAATTTGTTGAAATCTAAGGGTCAGTTCTATAGCCAGAACTAAGATCGATTTTTGTTTTAAATATTTCTTAGATAAGAAATGTTGTTTGAAAAATTCTTATCTAAGAAATATTTAAGAAACAAATCGATCTTAGTTCTGATTATAAAATTGGCTATAAGAGTTCTTCTTTAAGAAAAATTATTAGAATCGCAAAGTTGTTTAATAATAGAAAAATAACGCCAGAATCTTTTTTGTTGAGTTTTTCATAGTTTTCTAAGCGAATAATTAGTTAATATCTAACAAGGAAGTTACTTCAAACTAAACACTACTATGTTATTTTAATGAAATTTCAATATTTTGTAGAAAAAAAAAATTGTATGAACATCTGACTGATTTTGACCACCTCGGTAATTTAAGTGGTCAGAATATAGGGTTAGGTTTATTTTCTCTATCATAATAATCTGAGAATATAGCTTAGAATACATTCCTTGTACGAGGTTTTCTTTAAAAATATGGTTGCACTATTCAGAGTTTTGTATAAAAACATGGCGATTTGGATAGGATAAGCTACCAGGATTATTTAATTTTGAAAATTATGAAAATTTTATTAGAAGGCAAGGAATCATTTTTAAGACTTTTTTGTGTGCAAAAATTGTAAGCATAATGCCGAAAGTGTTTTTTAGGATTTAGAGTGTGAGAATGGGCAAATAAACAGCAGAAAATTAATGGGTCGCTTTCTCACCCCAGAAAAATGGTCTAGGTACGCCTATGCTGTACTTTAAATTAGTGGTACATAAATAAATAAATAAATAAAAAAATAACGATTAACCAATTCATTGTATACATTTTCAGGAGTGTACATTTCTATAATTTCTTGATACGAATTGTAAAGAGTTTCATGAATGTTTTTCAGTTTTACAATTTGAATCAATCGTGGTTTTTATGAAATCCCCAACGGAATTGCGGATTTCATAAATTCCAATTCCGTTTCCAATCCAATTCCGGTGGGGATTTCATAAAGACCGCGAATGTATCTTGACAATTCATATCAAAATTTTATTTCATTCTAATATCAGAAATAGAACTAGAAATAGTTTCTGGGTTCAGTTTTTTTTTTCTGACGTCCACTGCGCCTTGATTAAAAAAATTATACGTTCTAAGTTGGCATTATTTGCTGGTAAGAAAATAGAACTGAACAACATTTTTCAATTCATAGCAAACATCATTTTTAATTAAAAAAATCGCACCAAAACTTGTTGAGTCGTGTTAATTGAATTCATTTTTTTACATAATTCTTCAGGATAAGGAATTAATTAAATAAATTTTTATCATTAAATCAATGTTATTTTTTTAAAAAATTTAATAGTTGACTCACTGCTAGGGATTCCCGGGATTTCCCGGGAATCCCGCCCTTTTTTCAATCCCGGGAAATTCATGCGAAATTTACCGGGATTTTTTGTATTCTTTTATAGAAGTTCTAGCTAGTATATATTGCAATTTCGGAAGCTTTATTTAAATTAAAGCATTGATTTTTTTGAAATCAATTTAAATAAAAATATTTAAAATAAAAATTCGATTTAAAATTTAATAAACTGAATTAGTACTATATAAAAAAAATATTATTTAGGCCAAATTGTTTTTGTCAGCTGAATTTGGTTTCGTTACCAATAAAAATACTCGTACTTCGGGAAAAAATGGTTTCTTTAAAACGATGATCTTTGTTCAAGTATACAACATTTCAACATCATTATTTCAGCTCCAAATACATCCAAAGAGCCTGTGCATTAAAATTTAAAAAATTAGTAATATTTTCATATTTTCAGCTGATATAAATAATTTGAGTATTTTTTACTTCAAATAATTTCATTTAAATTTCAATTGCTACTCCTTTATTTTAATTGTATTTAATTATTTATTTTTCAAATAATGCATCAGATGCTTTTTCAAATTATTTTGGATTTTTTATGTATTAATTTAAAATGGAACTATGAAAATTAATTAACCCAGCAAAGAAAAATTATCACTAATGGCTCAGAAATTAGCTCCAAAAACAAACATTTTCCCACTTTTTCCTATGATCCGTTTAAGAATCTTATTTATGAGCGCTCCAAACTTGCTGGCTGGGAATTTAGTTTTAAAAATTTCTAATAAAA
>OX465295.1:255938680-255943680 GCA_949987735.1 Leucophora obtusa | reverse complement strand
ATAAATAAATAAATAAATAAATAAATAAATAAATAAATAAATAAATAAATAAATAAATAAATAAATAAATAAATAAATAAATAAATAAATAAATAAATAAATAAATAAATAAATAAATAAATAAATAAATAAATAAATAAATAAATAAATAAATAAATAAATAAATAAATAAATAAATAAATAAATAAATAAATAAATAAATAAATAAATAAATAAATAAATAAATAAATAAATAAATAAATAAATAAATAAATAAATAAATAAATAAATAAATAAATAAATAAATAAATAAATAAATAAATAAATAAATAAATAAATAAATAAATAAATAAATAAATAAATAAATAAATAAATAAATAAATAAATAAATAAATAAATAAATAAATAAATAAATAAATAAATAAATAAATAAATAAATAAATAAATAAATAAATAAATAAATAAATAAATAAATAAATAAATAAATAAATAAATAAATAAATAAATAAATAAATAAATAAATAAATAAATAAATAAATAAATAAATAAATAAATAAATAAATAAATAAATAAATAAATAAATAAATAAATAAATAAATAAATAAATAAATAAATAAATAAATAAATAAATAAATAAATAAATAAATAAATAAATAAATAAATAAATAAATAAATAAATAAATAAATAAATAAATAAATAAATAAATAAATAAATAAATAAATAAATAAATAAATAAATAAATAAATAAATAAATAAATAAATAAATAAATAAATAAATAAATAAATAAATAAATAAATAAATAAATAAATAAATAAATAAATAAATAAATAAATAAATAAATAAATAAATAAATAAATAAATAAATAAATAAATAAATAAATAAATAAATAAATAAATAAATAAATAAATAAATAAATAAATAAATAAATAAATAAATAAATAAATAAATAAATAAATAAATAAATAAATAAATAAATAAATAAATAAATAAATAAATAAATAAATAAATAAATAAATAAATAAATAAATAAATAAATAAATAAATAAATAAATAAATAAATAAATAAATAAATAAATAAATAAATAAATAAATAAATAAATAAATAAATAAATAAATAAATAAATAAATAAATAAATAAATAAATAAATAAATAAATAAATAAATAAATAAATAAATAAATAAATAAATAAATAAATAAATAAATAAATAAATAAATAAATAAATAAATAAATAAATAAATAAATAAATAAATAAATAAATAAATAAATAAATAAATAAATAAATAAATAAATAAATAAATAAATAAATAAATAAATAAATAAATAAATAAAAGAGATTGTTGAGCTTACAGAATTTTTGTAAAATTTGAGTTTTGTTTAGGGCTTGCCTAAATAAAAAACACGGTCCTTTTTGATTTTAATTTTAGTTTTAAGTTTTATTGTAATTTAAATTTTAATCTTAAGTTTTATTTAGTTTTTAATTTCTAATTGTTAGTTGTAATTTCTATTGTATTTGTTAATTGTAATTTTGTTTTTGTTATAAAGTGCCACTGTTTTTTCCACTGTTCACTGTAATGTTCTGTTTTTACTTGTTTTTTGTTCGATTGTTAAAGTTAGAGTGTTTTTAAAATAATTTGGTTTACGTATTGATGCTTAAGAATGCATCAATACGCATTCTTTTAAGCAACAATAACAATATGTAAAAACAAATTCAGCTAAACCGTTGATTACAGTGCAGTTGATTAGTTTAGTGGCACACTAATGGGCATTAGTTTAGGGACATCTCTAAACATTCTCCCCCCCCCCCCCCATGATTGGTGCAATGGTGATGTCAGCTTTCGGATTTGATTGTTCTGAGTTTCTTGGGGCTTCTTTTGTAGACATCATTCCTTTTAGATTTGTGATGAAGGTTTCGAAGAAGGTCATGTTAGTTTGTGTATAACACAACTATTTTTGTAATAGGTCTAGTGCATATTCCATTAGCGGTTCGTATGTCAGCTACTCGACTGTTTTGATCGGGTCCTAGGTAGGTTTTAACAATACGGCCTAATTTCCAATCGTTGGGTGGAAGATTATTGTCTTTGATGACGACCAGATCATTGACTTTAACGTTTTCTCGTTGATTTTTCCATTTATATCTGCGATGAAGTTCAGTCAAATATTCAGATTTCCATTTTTGGCAAAAAGATTGATAGATGACCTTGATGCGTTTTCAGCGGTTGATTAACGTCAGATTTTCAGTGCATAATTCAGGTTCAGCTGGGGTCATTAATGGAGCGCCAATGAGAAAGTGTCCAGGGGTCAATGGAGATAGGTCATTAGGGTCATCGCTAGCAGGACTTAAAGGTCTAGAGTTTAAACAGGAATCAATTCGAGTCAAAATTGTAGACAGCTCTTCAAAAGTAAATTTCATATTTGGAATCATTTTTCCTAAATGGGTTTTGAAAGATTTTACACCTGCCTCCCAAAGTCCGCCCATGTGAGGGGCCCCGGGAGGAATAAATTTCCAATCAAGATTTTGATGGCTATAGTGATGAATCACATGGGTTTTCAGAATTTTTATAAACTCTAGGCGGTCTTTTTTGATAAGTTCTGCTGCACCAACGAAATTTGTTCCATTGTCGGAATAAACTAGAGCTGGGCATCCACGTCTTCCAATAAAACTTGCAAATGCGGCTAAAAACGCTTGAGAAGACAGATCACTTACTGCTTCGAGATGTCCGGCTTTTGTAGTAAAACACACGAAAATGCAGACGTATCCCTTTGTGATGAGACATGCTCGGCCAGTGAAATTTCGTATGTCAAAGGGGCCTGCATAATCTACTCCCGTAGTTTCGAAAGGGCGGGAGAGATTCGTTCTTTCCGGTGGCAATGAAGCCATGATTTGATTTTGTGTCTGTTTTTTGTATAAGACACAAGTTTTACAATTGTGTATCACACTTTTAACTAGGGGCCTCAATCTAAATATCCAGAATTCAGTTCTTAGAACTCGAATCATGAGTTGATTTCCACCATGTAACGTAATTTTATGGGTAAATTCGGTAATCAATCGAGTGAATTTAGAGTTATGAGGCAGCAAAATTGGATGACGTTCGTTATACGTTAGGGCTGGCGATTGAACAAGACGCCCATTTGCTCGAATGATACCTTGTCCATCTATGAACGGATTTAGGGTCAAAAGGCTGCTGCTGGGTAAAATTTTGACTTTTTGTGATAACTTTTGATAGTCATCTGAAAAACAATGCTTCTGAGTGAAAATTATAAGGCGATTTTTGACCTCTCTAATTTCATCCGGTGTGATGTCTATCGAGGAAATTCGAAGATGACTCCGATTTGCGCCAGTATTTCGCCATAATCTTAAAACATATGCGATTATACGGTAAGCGTGTGGTAGTGATGAAAAGCGGACCAGTGGGTCTTCATAAATGGTGTTTATTAAAACTTTTGTAGGTTTTGCTTCAACTTTTGTATCTTTTGGAGCAATTGGTATTGGCCATTGATTTTTATGTAATTTTAGCCACGTAGGTCCAAACCACCATAGATTGTGATTTTCCAATTCTTGTGGTGTGCACCCGCGGCTGGCGACATCTGCTGGATTCTCTTTGGAGTCTACATGCTGCCAATTTTGAGTTCCAATTTTTTCAACAATTTCTGAAACTCGATTTCCTACAAATGTATTCCATGAGCATGGCGGTTTCTTTAACCAGGCTAGCACAATTGTAGAATCGGTCCAAAAATGGGTCTTCAAATTTCGTACCTGAAGATTTGGTAGAGTTCCATAAGTTAAATTTGCTAACAAGACGGCTCCACATAGCTCTAGACGGGGTAATGACACTTTTTTGATGGGGGCCACACGGGTCTTCGCGGCAAAAAGAAAAGTGTGAACATAATCGTTTTCATGCTGTATTCTGATGTATAGCGTCGCCGAATATGCCTTTTCTGAGGCGTCGCAAAATCCATGGATCTCCACGTCACAGGAGGGGTCATAATGAATCCAACGTGGTATCTTCAGGGTATTGATTAAAGGACAATTTTGTACGAATTTTTGCCATTTCATGTAGGTGAGAGTTTTCAAGATGTCATCCCAGTCGATTTTATCTAACCAAATTTGTTGCATGATTAATTTGGCATCGACAATGATTGGGGCCAGCCATCCGCATGGGTCAAAGAATTTTGCAATTGTTGATAACAATTCGCGTTTAGTGTACGATTGTTTTATTTCGACTTCTGGGGCTGTGAAAGTGAAAGAGTCTGAAGAAATGTTCCACTTTATCCCAAGGGTCTTTTTTCCAGCATTTTCGGATAAGTTTAACCAATCAAGAGGTTTGGCAAATCCTGGATGACTCGTGGGTCGTTTGAAGTCCATTTCATCAGGTCAAAACCGGCAGATTTTAGAACACTAGATAGTTCTTTTCGGGATTCAATGGCATCGTTTAAAGTGTGCCCTCCGGCTAAGACGTCATCTACGTACATATTTTGCTTCAAAATATGTGATGCTAAGGGGTGTGTATGTTTAAAATCTTCTGCTATTTGGAGCAGCGTTCTAATGGCCAGGAACGGGACACAATTAACTCCAAACGTCACTGTTAGGAGTTCAAAATCTTCAATTGGATCATTTGGAGATTTTCTAAATAATATCCTTTGATATTTGGTTTGAGTGGGGTGAACTAGTATTTGCCGATACATTTTTGTGATGTCGGCATTGAAGACAAATCGGAAGAATCTCTACTTCAGTATTTGGAGCACTAGGTCCTGTTGAAGTATGGGTCCTGGATGTAAAATGTCGTTCAAACTTCTCTTATTTGAAGACGGGCTGGAGGCGTCTTCAACACAGTCTTGTTGTACAGGAAATGGAATCAATTAAATAAATAAATAAATTTTTGTATTTTTAATGCAAAAATTAGGATGATTGTACAAGCATACCACGGCTAAAATCTCATTGAAAATATTTATTTTGTTTTGAGTTTAAAGTTAGTTGTTTTTACAAAATGTATTGACAACAAACATACATATAAATAG
>OX465295.1:255928680-255936180 GCA_949987735.1 Leucophora obtusa | reverse complement strand
CCCCATGATTGGTGAAATGGTGATGTCATCTTTCGGGTTTACACGTTGAAGCATTTGATTGTTCTGAGTTTCTTGGGGCTTCTTTTGTAGACATCATTCCTTTTAGATTTGTGATGAAGGTTTCGAAGAAGGTCATGTTAGTTTGTGTATAACACAACTATTTTTGTAATAGGTCTAGTGCATATTCCATTAGCGGTTCGTATGTCAGCTACTCGACTGTTTTGATCGGGTCCTAGGTAGGTTTTAACAATACGGCCTAATTTCCAATCGTTGGGTGGAAGATTATTGTCTTTGATGACGACCAGATCATTGACTTTAACGTTTTCTCGTTGATTTTTCCATTTATATCTGCGATGAAGTTCAGTCAAATATTCAGATTTCCATTTTTGGCAAAAAGATTGATAGATGACCTTGATGCGTTTCCAGCGGTTGATTAACGTCAGATTTTCAGTGCATAATTCAGGTTCAGCTGGGGTCATTAATGGAGCGCCAATGAGAAAGTGTCCAGGGGTCAATGGAGATAGGTCATTAGGGTCATCGCTAGCAGGACTTAAAGGTCTAGAGTTTAAACAGGAATCAATTCGAGTCAAAATTGTAGACAGCTCTTCAAAAGTAAATTTCATATTTGGAATTATTTTTCCTAAATGGGTTTTGAAAGATTTTACACCTGCCTCCCAAAGTCCGCCCATGTGAGGGGCCCCGGGAGGAATAAATTTCCAATCAAGATTTTGATGACTATAGTGATGAATCACATGGGTTTTCAGAATTTTTATAAACTCTAGGCGGTCTTTTTTGATAAGTTCTGCTGCACCAACGAAATTTGTTCCATTGTCGGAATAAACTAGAGCTGGGCATCCACGTCTTCCAATAAAACTTGCAAATGCGGCTAAAAACGCTTGAGAAGACAGATCACTTACTGCTTCGAGATGTCCGGCTTTTGTAGTAAAACACACGAAAATGCAGACGTATCCCTTTGTGATGAGACATGCTCGGCCAGTGAAATTTCGTATGTCAAAGGGGCCTGCCTGCATAATCTACTCCCGTAGTTTCGAAAGGGCGGGAGAGATTCGTTCTTTCCGGCGGCAATGAAGCCATGATTTGATTTTGTGTCTGTTTTTTGTATAAGACACAAGTTTTACAATTGTGTATCACACTTTTAACTAGGGGCCTCAATCTAAATATCCAGAATTCAGTTCTTAGAACTCGAATCATGAGTTGATTTCCACCATGTAACGTAATTTTATGGGTAAATTCGGTAATCAATCGAGTGAATTTAGAGTTATGAGGCAGCAAAATTGGATGACGTTCGTTATACGTTAGGGCTGGCGATTGAACAAGACGCCCATTTGCTCGAATGATACCTTGTCCATCTATGAACGGATTTAGGGTCAAAAGGCTGCTGCTGGGTGAAATTTTGACTTTTTGTGATAACTTTTGATAGTCATCTGAAAAACAATGCTTCTGAGTGAAAATTATAAGGCGATTTTTGACCTCTCTAATTTCATCCGGTGTGATGTCTATCGAGGAAATTCGAAGATGACTCCGATTTGCGCCAGTATTTCGCCATAATCTTAAAACATATGCGATTATACGGTAAGCGTGTGGTAGTGATGAAAAGCGGACCAGTGGGTCTTCATAAATGGTGTTTATTAAAACTTTTGTAGGTTTTGCTTCAACTTTTGTATCTTTTGGAGCAATTGGTATTGGCCATTGATTTTTATGTAATTTTAGCCACGTAGGTCCAAACCACCATAGATTGTGATTTTCCAATTCTTGTGGTGTGCACCCGCGGCTGGCGACATCTGCTGGATTCTCTTTGGAGTCTACATGCTGCCAATTTTGAGTTCCAATTTTTTCAACAATTTCTGAAACTCGATTTCCTACAAATGTATTCCATGAGCATGGCGGTTTCTTTAACCAGGCTAGCACAATTGTAGAATCGGTCCAAAAATGGGTCTTCAAATTTCGTACCTGAAGATTTGGTAGAGTTCCATAAGTTAAATTTGCTAACAAGACGGCTCCACATAGCTCTAGACGGGGTAATGACACTTTTTTGATGGGGGCCACACGGGTCTTCGCGGCAAAAAGAAAAGTGTGAACATAATCGTTTTCATGCTGTATTCTGATGTATAGCGTCGCCGAATATGCCTTTTCTGAGGCGTCGCAAAATCCATGGATCTCCACGTCACAGGAGGGGTCATAATGAATCCAACGTGGTATCTTCAGGGTATTGATTAAAGGACAATTTTGTACGAATTTTTGCCATTTCATGTAGGTGAGAGTTTTCAAGATGTCATCCCAGTCGATTTTATCTAACCAAATTTGTTGCATGATTAATTTGGCATCGACAATGATTGGGGCCAGCCATCCGCATGGGTCAAAGAATTTTGCAATTGTTGATAACAATTCGCGTTTAGTGTACGATTGTTTTATTTCGACTTCTGGGGCTGTGAAAGTGAAAGAGTCTGAAGAAATGTTCCACTTTATCCCAAGGGTCTTTTTTCCAGCATTTTCGGATAAGTTTAACCAATCAAGAGGTAATAGTGTCTCGTTTGGCAAATCCTGGATGACTCGTGGGTCGTTTGAAGTCCATTTCATCAGGTCAAAACCGGCAGATTTTAGAACACTAGATAGTTCTTTTCGGGATTCAATGGCATCGTTTAAAGTGTGCCCTCCGGCTAAGACGTCATCTACGTACATATTTTGCTTCAAAATATGTGATGCTAAGGGGTGTGTATGTTTAAAATCTTCTGCTATTTGGAGCAGCGTTCTAATGGCCAGGAACGGGACACAATTAACTCCAAACGTCACTGTTAGGAGTTCAAAATCTTCAATTGGATCATTTGGAGATTTTCTAAATAATATCCTTTGATATTTGGTTTGAGTGGGGTGAACTAGTATTTGCCGATACATTTTTGTGATGTCGGCATTGAAGACAAATCGGAAGAATCTCCACTTCAGTATTTGGAGCACTAGGTCCTGTTGAAGTATGGGTCCTGGATGTAAAATGTCGTTCAAACTTCTCTTATTTGAAGACGGGCTGGAGGCGTCTTCAAATAAGACGGGCTGGAGGCGTCTTCAACACAGTCTTGTTGTACAGGAAATGGAATCAATTAAATAAATAAATAAATTTTTGTATTTTTAATGCAAAAATTAGGATGATTGTACAAGCATACCACGGCTAAAATCTCATTGAAAATATTTATTTTGTTTTGAGTTTAAAGTTAGTTGTTTTTACAAAATGTATTGACAACAAACATACATATAAATAGTACCCAAAGGGTACTTTTATGTAATTGTTGCTTTCAAAAAGGAGTTGATTTATAACTGATTTTACCAAATCAGACAGTTCATATACGAAAGTATAAAATTCTCATCACGTTGATTTTTTGTACCTTATGCAATGTCTTGGTTTGAGTAAGAAAGTTATCATTTTCTTATTGCGGACAACTGAAGAGTAGGGTGATGCCTATGAAACAATTGTATTGTCTATCATGAAAATGATCAACCCCCTTTTTGAAACAACAAATAAAATCTAATATGACAATATCATATTAGAATTTGGACTTAAGGTAGAAGAATATTCTAACTAAATATATAAATAAATAAAAGAGATTGTTGAGCTTACAGAATTTTTGTAAAATTTGAGTTTTGTTTAGGGCTTGCCTAAATAAAAAACACGGTCCTTTTTGATTTTAATTTTAGTTTTAAGTTTTATTGTAATTTAAATTTTAATCTTAAGTTTTATTTAGTTTTTAATTTCTAATTGTTAGTTGTAATTTCTATTGTATTTGTTAATTGTAATTTTGTTTTTGTTATAAAGTGCCACTGTTTTTTCCACTGTTCACTGTAATGTTCTGTTTTTACTTGTTTTTTGTTCGATTGTTAAAGTTAGAGTGTTTTTAAAATAATTTGGTTTACGTATTGATGCTTAAGAATGCATCAATACGCATTCTTTTAAGCAACAATAACAATATGTAAAAACAAATTCAGCTAAACCGTTGATTACAGTGCAGTTGATTAGTTTAGTGGCACACTAATGGGCATTAGTTTAGGGACATCTCTAAACATTCTCCCCCCCCCCCCCATGATTGGTGCAATGGTGATGTCAGCTTTCGGGTTTACACGTTGAAGCATTTGATTGTTCTGAGTTTCTTGGGGCTTCTTTTGTAGACATCATTCCTTTTAGATTTGTGATGAAGGTTTCGAAGAAGGTCATGTTAGTTTGTGTATAACACAACTATTTTTGTAATAGGTCTAGTGCATATTCCATTAGCGGTTCGTATGTCAGCTACTCGACTGTTTTGATCGGGTCCTAGGTAGGTTTTAACAATACGGCCTAATTTCCAATCGTTGGGTGGAAGATTATTGTCTTTGATGACGACCAGATCATTGACTTTAACGTTTTCTCGTTGATTTTTCCATTTATATCTGCGATGAAGTTCAGTCAAATATTCAGATTTCCATTTTTGGCAAAAAGATTGATAGATGACCTTGATGCGTTTCCAGCGGTTGATTAACGTCAGATTTTCAGTGCATAATTCAGGTTCAGCTGGGGTCATTAATGGAGCGCCAATGAGAAAGTGTCCAGGGGTCAATGGAGATAGGTCATTAGGGTCATCGCTAGCAGGACTTAAAGGTCTAGAGTTTAAACAGGAATCAATTCGAGTCAAAATTGTAGACAGCTCTTCAAAAGTAAATTTCATATTTGGAATCATTTTTCCTAAATGGGTTTTGAAAGATTTTACACCTGCCTCCCAAAGTCCGCCCATGTGAGGGGCCCCGGGAGGAATAAATTTCCAATCAAGATTTTGATGGCTATAGTGATGAATCACATGGGTTTTCAGAATTTTTATAAACTCTAGGCGGTCTTTTTTGATAAGTTCTGCTGCACCAACGAAATTTGTTCCATTGTCGGAATAAACTAGAGCTGGGCATCCACGTCTTCCAATAAAACTTGCAAATGCGGCTAAAAACGCTTGAGAAGACAGATCACTTACTGCTTCGAGATGTCCGGCTTTTGTAGTAAAACACACGAAAATGCAGACGTATCCCTTTGTGATGAGACATGCTCGGCCAGTGAAATTTCGTATGTCAAAGGGGCCTGCATAATCTACTCCCGTAGTTTCGAAAGGGCGGGAGAGATTCGTTCTTTCCGGTGGCAATGAAGCCATGATTTGATTTTGTGTCTGTTTTTTGTATAAGACACAAGTTTTACAATTGTGTATCACACTTTTAACTAGGGGCCTCAATCTAAATATCCAGAATTCAGTTCTTAGAACTCGAATCATGAGTTGATTTCCACCATGTAACGTAATTTTATGGGTAAATTCGGTAATCAATCGAGTGAATTTAGAGTTATGAGGCAGCAAAATTGGATGACGTTCGTTATACGTTAGGGCTGGCGATTGAACAAGACGCCCATTTGCTCGAATGATACCTTGTCCATCTATGAACGGATTTAGGGTCAAAAGGCTGCTGCTGGGTAAAATTTTGACTTTTTGTGATAACTTTTGATAGTCATCTGAAAAACAATGCTTCTGAGTGAAAATTATAAGGCGATTTTTGACCTCTCTAATTTCATCCGGTGTGATGTCTATCGAGGAAATTCGAAGATGACTCCGATTTGCGCCAGTATTTCGCCATAATCTTAAAACATATGCGATTATACGGTAAGCGTGTGGTAGTGATGAAAAGCGGACCAGTGGGTCTTCATAAATGGTGTTTATTAAAACTTTTGTAGGTTTTGCTTCAACTTTTGTATCTTTTGGAGCAATTGGTATTGGCCATTGATTTTTATGTAATTTTAGCCACGTAGGTCCAAACCACCATAGATTGTGATTTTCCAATTCTTGTGGTGTGCACCCGCGGCTGGCGACATCTGCTGGATTCTCTTTGGAGTCTACATGCTGCCAATTTTGAGTTCCAATTTTTTCAACAATTTCTGAAACTCGATTTCCTACAAATGTATTCCATGAGCATGGCGGTTTCTTTAACCAGGCTAGCACAATTGTAGAATCGGTCCAAAAATGGGTCTTCAAATTTCGTACCTGAAGATTTGGTAGAGTTCCATAAGTTAAATTTGCTAACAAGACGGCTCCACATAGCTCTAGACGGGGTAATGACACTTTTTTGATGGGGGCCACACGGGTCTTCGCGGCAAAAAGAAAAGTGTGAACATAATCGTTTTCATGCTGTATTCTGATGTATAGCGTCGCCGAATATGCCTTTTCTGAGGCGTCGCAAAATCCATGGATCTCCACGTCACAGGAGGGGTCATAATGAATCCAACGTGGTATCTTCAGGGTATTGATTAAAGGACAATTTTGTACGAATTTTTGCCATTTCATGTAGGTGAGAGTTTTCAAGATGTCATCCCAGTCGATTTTATCTAACCAAATTTGTTGCATGATTAATTTGGCATCGACAATGATTGGGGCCAGCCATCCGCATGGGTCAAAGAATTTTGCAATTGTTGATAACAATTCGCGTTTAGTGTACGATTGTTTTATTTCGACTTCTGGGGCTGTGAAAGTGAAAGAGTCTGAAGAAATGTTCCACTTTATCCCAAGGGTCTTTTTTCCAGCATTTTCGGATAAGTTTAACCAATCAAGAGGTTTGGCAAATCCTGGATGACTCGTGGGTCGTTTGAAGTCCATTTCATCAGGTCAAAACCGGCAGATTTTAGAACACTAGATAGTTCTTTTCGGGATTCAATGGCATCGTTTAAAGTGTGCCCTCCGGCTAAGACGTCATCTACGTACATATTTTGCTTCAAAATATGTGATGCTAAGGGGTGTGTATGTTTAAAATCTTCTGCTATTTGGAGCAGCGTTCTAATGGCCAGGAACGGGACACAATTAACTCCAAACGTCACTGTTAGGAGTTCAAAATCTTCAATTGGATCATTTGGAGATTTTCTAAATAATATCCTTTGATATTTGGTTTGAGTGGGGTGAACTAGTATTTGCCGATACATTTTTGTGATGTCGGCATTGAAGACAAATCGGAAGAATCTCTACTTCAGTATTTGGAGCACTAGGTCCTGTTGAAGTATGGGTCCTGGATGTAAAATGTCGTTCAAACTTCTCTTATTTGAAGACGGGCTGGAGGAGTCTTCAACACAGTCTTGTTGTACAGGAAATGGAATCAATTAAATAAATAAATAAATTTTTGTATTTTTAATGCAAAAATTAGGATGATTGTACAAGCATACCACGGCTAAAATCTCATTGAAAATATTTATTTTGTTTTGAGTTTAAAGTTAGTTGTTTTTACAAAATGTATTGACAACAAACATACATATAAATAGTACCCAAAGGGTACTTTTATGTAATTGTTGCTTTCAAAAAGGAGTTGATTTATAACTGGTTTTACCAAATCAGACAGTTCATATACGAAAGTATAAAATTCTCATCACGTTGATTTTTTGTACCTTATGCAATGTCTTGGTTTGAGTAAGAAAGTTATCATTTTCTTATTGCGGACAACTGAAGAGTA